>CM052549.1:27567996-27679647 GCA_028533065.1 Trachops cirrhosus
TTAGTCATTTTTCTGTTCATTCAATAATTCAACAAGTACTAATAACTAGTGTTCTATTTGAACCATCACTCTACATTTTAATAAAAATTATGTAAGTCCCAGATGCAATACATTGAAACATGAAATTAAAAGAAATAAATACAACAAATTAAATTATACCTGGCATTTATGGGATAAGTGGTTTAAAAATAACTGAGCAACAATAAAGTAAATAAATAAATGAATAAATGAAAAATCATAGTATCAAATATGCGGGCTTTATGGTTCTTCAAATTATTGCTTTGCTTTGAAACTATATGAAATACATACTTATATCTTTATCATATGTTCACTTGTCAAATTTCATTTCTTAATTGATTCACCCATACATGCAACAGGCACTAAAATAAATTAATTTTTAAATCATATTTCAGGACAGTGTTTATAGCTATAGAACACAACATTACTCCAAGAGAAATCAAAGACCAAGGTTTTCTATAGAAATAAAGCCAAACATTCCTCTTTCATAAAATCTCCAATAAAATTGGTCAAATACCCTACATATATCAGTTTCATGCTGAATTAACAACTTGAGTGATAGTAAATCAGAAGCCTTATTCAAGTCTTCTGGGAGAAAATAGAGCATTAGTGTTATAGAACTCTCACTCTGGGAAATTTCACTGTGGCTTTTGTGTTGTCCTTTAAATTTGTCCTTTAAAAAGTAAATAGACATTAGATGTATTTCTAATTACTTTAAAACTTTAAAATTATATTACCTTTTCAAATAAAATATTCAATGTTGCTATATTTAAATGGAGAATAATGTATTCGAGCTTATTATATTACATTATAAAAATTTTTTAATATTTTTTATTTTTGTTCAAATTTTGAATCTCATTTCCAAACATTACTGAGGGTGTACTTTGGACCAAACACTGCAAGTCTCTGGTGACGCAGAAATGAGCAGCCCACGGGTGGACCCGAAGGTGTTGTGGTTAGTGTTAATATTTGTTATTAGTGCGCAGGATTTACTTGAACATAGACTTACCTTTTGGACTAATCAGTGGTACCAGAGCATTTACTGAGCAGTTTTAGACTCTGATGAAAACAGACTAATATTTCAGAGCAGTAGACACTGATGTCTTGAACTCTGGAAACTCCAATAGGCCATTCTATTAATATGCTTCTTTGATAAGCTTACTAAATTAAATTTGAAAGTTCACACCTTCAGTTAGTGAGTAACAAAAATTTCATCTCTGTCATGAAAACTGGGCAGGTCTGTTTTCCCCCAAAATGCCTCTGCTTTCTTTGTTTTTACCCTGAAGCTAGCATTTCTTCTCCCAGTGTGGCAAGCCTGTGTGACGTAGCGCAGAATCCTGTCCTCTAGAAATGGGCTTCTACTTAGGGACGTGCTTCTGTTGTTTATATTTCTCTTTTATAATAGCTGTAGGCTGCTGTTTCGTCTCACGAGCTTATCTGCAAAGCTATTCCTAGATAATATTTTGAAGTGGGCAAATTTTGCTTTGGATACTTTCTTTTGAAAACCATTCAGTCATTTTTTTGAATATGTCCACCTACTTCAGTTATTTGCTATCTTTAATCAGAGAATATTAAAAAGATTAAATAAAAACTTATTTACTCAACAATCACAAGAGTAAACAAGTATAAAATAAATTTAAGTAATTAAATTTTCAAATGATACTTTATAGTTTACAGCATTTGTAGTTTGAAAATTATTAAAGTTTATAGCTATATGAAGATTTTGAGGACACCCTGTAAATAGATATACAATATTTAGATATAAAATTTAAATATAAATGTATACTTTTACTGATCAGTACATAATACATATTAACTTATAGAATTATATATTACATATGTAAATTGTATAAATTCATATATAAATATTTATTTTACTATATAGGTAAATATGACATAACTATATTACATATATGTATATGTGTATATATAATCCCCTGTAATTCACTCATTTGCCAAGCAACCCATTTGACAGAGAAGAAGATATGTTACTGAGTGAATCTGAAGTTCTGTTAAAGCTAGAACACTACTTTGCATATGACCAATTCTTATAAAGAAAAACACAGTTCATAATACAAGTCTAAATTGGGAGAAAGAGAAGTCATGAAAAAATAGGTTTTTTCTCAAAAGTATTTTATTCTGATCTATAGTTCTATGCTCTTTGTAACAACTTAGTTTACTTTGTATCAAAAGATAATTAACCTAATGCCATGTATTCTGGGAATAGAATGACCCAAAGATAGAATTCTGGTATCTTATACTTGTTCATAATCTTATACTGTTAAACAGAGACAATGTCTCTCTTTTTAAAGAAATAAAATTTTGTTGAAGTTAAGGAACTATATTGCTGAATAAATTTCTAAAACATATAGTTAAAAGAACACCTTATTGTCTCACTGTTGGCAAACACGGGGAATCATTTTGTTTCTTTTGCAATAATTTGCTGTTTTTAAACTGTATGACCTGCCTGAATTAAATAAAATTTCATAAATTACAATTTCACATTATTTTCTACTCCCTGAAATATTTTGAAAATCTTATTAACATTCTTCATTGTCATAGTTAAATAAATAACCCACATACAAATCTAAGTGACTCAAAATGTTCATTATGAACTGTGATTTAATTGTTTTCTTTCCTTGTCTCTGAATTAATACTGGTAACATTTTACCTTTTCCCCCCTTCTTCACACTGGTTTAGAAAGGGTATTGACCATTCACCTCTATCGGAAAATAGCAGTGTGATGAACCGATACAAACCAGGGAGTCAGTGCCCAGGGAGGTGGTGTTGCTCCATGCTCTGCTCCTTTGCAGCAGTGCCGCTTGGGGGCGCATTGCTCATCCTCCCAGGGCCCAAGTTTCCTCACCTCAACCAACCAAACAACAATGCATTTCACGCGGGTGGATGCTAAAGTCCCTTTCTGTATGTTACTGCCAATGAATCTTCTTGGAGTAGTGGCTTCTCATCTTTATATTGACTCCTCATCAGAAGAACCATTGATGCATTGATTTTAATCACATTTCACTCGTCCTAATTCCCTGTGTCTAGAAGTGACAATGGAAGCAAAAAGGTGAATTTCAGATTTGGTCACATGTTCCGCTAGGGTTGCACACTGATTTTTCCCCGCACACAGAAATTTTTTTCAAGAGTACTCAATCACTTTTAAACTCAATATAAAACAAGACTCTAAACCACATAAGGACTATTAACCAAAAGGAAATATTTGAAGCCATTACTGAAATATTCTATAGCCAAAGAAATAATAAATAAGTGAATGGAAGTTACACTCATTCTGCAATGCATGTAGAGACATGTTTAAGAACCCTTGTAATAAAGATGTTTCTGAGAACATTAGAAAGAAGTGGAAGGAATTTTGTCATTCTAATTCCTAATGGGCCGTTAAACTTGCACAGGACAAACTTACTAAAATCCCTAGACCCAAACCTCCGGCCTTGATCTCAGTGCGTACACTGTACTGCAGAACTGATGTCCAGAAGGGATGGACTGCCACCTGGCAAAGCAAACCCAGGCTGCGTTCTTGGCTCCTGGCTCCTTTAGCTTTGTGTTCAGCATACACACTGCAGCCTGCTCTACAGCATCTTCTGTGCTCAGCCTTAATTTAAAAGCCTCTCTGCCTTTGATGGAATGATTATTTCATCTATTAGTATGAACACAGTTCTGAGAAATCCAAATAAGTAGCTTTTAAGATAGTCTGTGAGTCCCTAGTAGCCTAGCAACTTCTGTTAGATGCTAAGTCCAGGTTTGTAAAAAACTCAAATAACTAGAGAAAAGTACAGCCAGGAGTCAGTGTTAAAAGGTCATCTTTTCAAATGTATTTTGAATTAGCCAAATGGGAAGATAGAAATGTATAAAACAAAGATAGGGATATTTAAGTAATTTCTAAAAGATTATTATTACAAAAAATAATTATCATTTTCTATTTAACTAAAGCCAGGAAAAGAAAAAAAATTCAGCCTCAAGACGTGGGATTACTATTTCACCACAAATGCTTTCACAGTAATAATAATTCTGTTGACAGTCATGAGACCCTTTGTGTGTGTTCAGGCACTTCTCTACATATACTGTACACATTAATGTCTTTACTTCTCCAACAACCCTTTAAGGTAAATATTTACATTGGCCTTTTACCTTTAAAGACGAAGAGGCTGACACCTGCAGAAGGCGCATGTGACTCGTCCGAAAAATTTCAGTTTTACCGTAGAAACCAATAGGGTACAAACTTCACTTTAAAGTGTACTTCATTACGAGTCTGTTTGGAGTTAATTTTCTGAAAAAGGTTGTAGGTCTCATTACCTACTTAGAGACAATTAGGCACACATATTATTTTTATTTTTATTTATTTTGTTTCTAAGTCTAATATTCTAATAGTTCTGTGAGATCAGTTGCATGTGTGAGCTCCCTGTGAAAGAAGAACACAAAACAGTCAGTAAGTTCATGGGACAACTGGAAATTAAATTTGCTTACTTAGGATAAGAAAGCATTGTTCTCCTTGAGCAGGAATAAAATTAATAAGTGAAATACACATGACACAAGTTTATAATTTGATTATAATATGGAAGAGAAAATTATACATATAAGTACAAAAAATTGAGGAAAAAAGACCAATATATTAGAGGTGGTTGTTGCTGAGTTGGCGGGGCTCTGGCCAATTTTCTTCTTCCTTTTACATACACTTCTCATTTTATTTAATGAGTGGTTGTCACCTCCATGAATACTTAAAATACATAAAAAAATATTTAAGGATGGAAAAAGAACATGCAATTATAGAGTGCTGTAATCAGAGTCTTAGAGCTATAAATATATCACCTAGAATAAATTTCTATAAAATATGGGCATCCATTATAGAACATTTTAGGCAGTAATATGCACATTTGTTAGAATTGAGATCTTAGGAACTCACTACTTCAAATGGAAACCTAGCTGATTATCAGATTTTATATATTTGAGCCAGATATTGGATTTTTAATATCTACTTACTGGAAAATTCTTTATGCTAACCTTAATTTTGTTTCACTATTGTGGCTTAGACTTAAAAATACAGGAACAATGTCTAGGTTTAAAAAAGCAATTAAAGAGAATGTTTTGCCCATTTGCTAGTAATTTGGAAGTGCTGTTTTATTCAAAGCACTGTGCTAAGTATCAGTTGAGGCTCACTGAGACCAACAGAACAGGAGATCTCTCCTCAAGGAGCTTCCAGTTTTGCTGAGAACATGAGACATACATGTTTGGGGGGCTTCTTTCAATGCCATGATTATAAAAAATATCTACATTTTTATCTACTATTTTAATGTTTAATGTTTGCACATTCACTTATTTTGTCCACCTAAAATTTATTTAGATATAGAAAATAAAGAAGAAACCCAATTTTTCCAAATGGCTTTGCAATTGTTCCAGCATTGTTTATTAAGTAATTCATCTTTTCCCTACCAATATACAAAATATGCATGATAAAACAAAAAGAAAATGGTCTTCGAGTGGAAAGATTTGGATACTAGCTCTTTTTTCGCACTTATATATGGGTGATAAAGCAAAGTCCTTGGCCTCCTAGTCCTATGTCCAGCCTTTATACATATGGTAAAACATGGGCAGTTTCCACTTATCTAAGCATCACTTCCTTATCTATGGAATAAGTATATTTGTATTTGCTGTCTCCATTAAGGGCTGCCATGAGATGCAATTGAGATTATGTAGACATCACTTGCAGCTCTGTGTCTGGATTGGACACGGACATGTACTCAGGGAGTGTGAATCGTCTCTCCTGGCCTTCCTGGGGCCTCTGGTTTGCCTTCGATGCTTTGTTTCTTACACAGCAGGCTCTACTGCTTATTAGTTTCATGCCAGTTCCTAAGGACAGTAATCAGACATTAGAAGGAAAGTAAATTATGTCAGTGTTCCTATTTATTGAAGAAAAAGATTTGATAACTGCTACTTTATGCAGAACCAGATAATTTTCCTGGGAATCATCTGACATTCTTGCTGGTGTGAGGGGCAGATGCAGCCAAACCACCTGCCGCTCTTTAAGAGCGACCGAAGAGCCTCCTCCAGTCTGAGTGAGAGATTTCAGTCAGGCTTTTCAGGTGTTCTGTACAAGTCACAGTAATTCATTCCTCAAAAAGTATGATTATCTTACATACTTTAGGATCTGCAGCTGGATTTAGTGAAGCAGAAGACTTCCCCCATGTTTATACTCACCAAATGGTCGTTGATTCCATGTAAATTTTACAAAAGTCCTGCATTATGCATATTTTTAAGGTTCTGAATAATTTTTTTTCTTTACAAAATCTGGTATCATAAAACAAAAGAAATGTTTATCTAAAATGAGGAAAGCATCATTGAGGTACTGGGAAAATGAAAAAGTGCATTGTAGAGTCAGAAAAACTTAGGTTTTAGTATAGCTTCTCCCGCTCACTAAATGGAAAACTTTAACTAAGTCTCTTAATCTCTCTGGGGTGCAGTTTCTTCCTTAATATAGTGAAGAAGCCGTGAACCACACAGCTTTGTTGTGGAGGTAAATAGGAAGAGTGTTAACAGTACCCTATGAATCCTTTCCCAGTCTTGCTCATTCCCTTCCTACTCAGAGGCAACTATTACTTCTTATTTTAAAATTTCTTACTATTATCTCCATTTTTTAAAATTACATGTGTTTATGTTTCTAAGCAATATACATATATTTTTTCACCTCGCATTTTTACATTTATCTTTCTGTCCTCTGCTTCAGGTCACCTCCTCCAGGAAGTCTTCCCCAACCCCCCAGGCTCCAGCTCCCTCACTGTCCTTGCCTCTGGGATCATTCTTCCCCAACTCTTTGTCCAAAAAGAATCCTGTAACTCTCCCAGTTAACAATCTAGAGGCTCCCCAGTTCTTGGTCCAGGCTTAGAGATGAGGGATTCGATGCAACATAGGTAAACTGCTGTGCTATGCCTAGCTTTTCTCGAAAGCCCGATTAAAGCTCCTTTGGGAAAGCCCAGTAGGGTTGGGAGGAGTCTTCCCAGAGCTGTCCCAGACAGGCCTGGAGGCTTCTGGCAGTGAAAGATGAGCCCCGCCTTAATAGTTCCTGGGGTCCTACCCCTGTGTCCCTTGGACAGGTCTCAGTTCCTCATGTTACTCAGAACCAGAAAAATGTGGAGCAGAGAAATGCTAACCTACTCTGATGTCAGTATGTAGTTTTTAGGGGAAGACACATTTTTATATCATCAATGTAAGTGATTACTGAGTACTCACTACTCTGACTTTCTCTCTGAGCAGAAAATATAAATAAATGCCTTTGCTCACAATGGGAAAACTTATAGGGAGAAAATATCTCCAAAGCCCATAGAAAAATATCTCTAAATCATCTCTGAAAATCCATTCTATACTAAAAAACCAGCAAAAGTACTGTAAATCTAATGTCTAACCAATATTACTATAAAGAAACTTTAGAATGATGTAAGGGAACTATATTTTTATGTATTCAGCATATTAATATCCTCATTTTGGAATTAGAATGAACTATTACTAATTTTACCATAGAGATTTTTCAGTTCTGTATTTAAACTTTCAAGATATACTGATGTCATTCACATAACTTACTTCATACTGAGTCCCTAGTCAAAGACGTAGTCTTCAAATGCAACATTGTTCCTGGAATAAATAAAATTCACTTGATAGAATGATTTTCCATTTAGAAAATAAATAAGAAATTTATGTATTTTTATAGAATTTATTAGGGTGACAAATGGTTAATAAAATCATACAGGTTTCAAGTGTACAACTCAATAAAACATTATCTGCACACTGCATTGTGCGCCCTTACCCAAAGCACAGTCTCTCTCCATCCCCATCTATCCCCCCTTTCCCCACCTCCACCTCCGCCTACACCATTTACCTTCTCCTGCCCTCTTTCCCCCTAGCGATCAACTCCAAATGTAGTTCAAAGGTTGCCTTGGCCAAAGTCTTTAGAGAGAAAATAAAGCTAGTTTCTGAAGTTAAACTCCAAAGTTTTAGATTGATTTAAAATTGGGATCTTTTGCTGAGTTGTCTTGAAAGTTTTTTCATTTTGTTTTGTTTTTGTCATAGGTACTAAAAGGTCCAGAAGGACTTGGGCAATCTGTTTTTTATATGGTATGAGATTAGGAAGTCTGTTAGTTCTTAAATAGCCTAGAAGGATCTTCTCTTTCCAAGGTAATAATATATTTCTAATAATCCAGTCCCAGAGTTGCCAGCAATTCTTGGGAGAATTGCTCCACAAATTAGATTTTCAATAATATGCAAGATAAGACTTCATCATTTCCTGTCTAAACGCCAATATCGTTGAGGACAATCTAAGAAAGTTGAAGAAAAGAATTTTGCCTGGGAATCTTATGGGATCCCTCTCTGCCATGCTGTTATCTGAACCAAGATGGCGCTGCTAGGCCTTGCTCTCTCCTCGGCTCAGTCTCAGAGTTCTCAAAGGCTGAGTCCGATCCAATTCCTACAAACAAAGCATCATTCTCTCTCACTAACACAAGTCGTCTTTCAAGGGGTAATGTTCAATCTAAAGTGCTAATGGTCATCTTCATGTTTCCTGGGCACAGAGGACGGTGGTTCTGAAAATGATACATTAATACCCACTTACCTGGTATTATCTTTATTATGGTTCAGTCGAGTCACAGCCTCAAAACATAGTGTTTTCCTCTGTGTCCGCAGTTCATTTCTGCCACACAGGATTTTTCACATAAAAGTGGGATTTCTCTATGATAAAAAGGGGGAATCATACAATTTTCACATAATTTCCTTCCCTTAAAATACCTATTTCCACCAATTCAGTTAAGAATCATGTTGTTTCTAAAAATAAAAAGCATACCAAATGCCTCCTGACAGAGAATTCCCCTTTCTTCCCTCTGTTTCCCTTCAAGTGGAGAGCTCAGGGAAACGGAATGCCAAGAGTAAAATGAAGAGCTGAAAGTTCATTTTAAATCTAGACAGACGACTACCCAGGCACTGAAGTAGATGTTTCCTTACCAACACCTGGTCCACGCCCAGTGAGTCAGAATCTTGAATGACAGGCCAAAACACCAGTGTGCTTTTAAAATTCCCAGGTGCTTCTTATAAGCACCCAGGCTTGAGAAGCCCTTAGAGCACAGGCGGCAAACACGAGGCCCACGGGCCGAATCCGGCCCTCCGCCTGGTTTTATCTGACCTGGCACCTTGTTTCTACCCGGCAGCAGTGCCAAGCTCCTTGCCCCTAGTGAAGGAACAGTTGCATTTATACAGCCCTAAAATTACGTTCGGCCCTTTGAAGGCAACCTCGAGGCTGATGTGGCCCCTGGTGAAAATGAGTTTGACACCCCTGCCCTAGAGTTTCCGATCACGTAACAGTGTTGAAGACCTCCCACGCCTGTAACTTATACCTGCTAGTACAATATTACCTGTGGGACTTTTAATATCGTCTGCACTGTTTCTGTGTCTGTAAAGTGGAGGTGGTGAGTGGTGACAACTGCTCTAGGGTTTTTTTCATTATCAAACCACAAGCAAAAATATTTACTTTCTATGCAGAAACTCATTCTGTTTGAGGATGTTGTAAACATGCCTCCATGTGATTAGGATGATCAACATTATGACTTCCACTCCATTCATTCTGTCAGAATTAAAGCTCCCAAGGTACTTAGCTAATGGCTATTATATTATTTTCTAAATTTTTATTCATTTATTCAACATCATGACACACATCATGATATTCCCTTATTTAAAATTCCCCATCACAAAATCATGGATCCTGGGGCTGGACGGAACCTAGTCCAATTTTCCCAATTAGAAGATGGGAAAACTGAGACTCAAAGAGTGCTGCGACTTAATTCAAGACTAAGTTACATTAGACTAATACATCTAGGTAGTTGTAAAGCTAGAAACAGAGCAAAATATACTCTTTCTTAATCTTTTACCTGAAGCCCTTAAGCCATATTTTATTATAGTCATCTATTGTGGCATTAACATTTAGTAGCTTAAAATAATAAAAATCATTTATTAATCTCTCACCATTTCTATGGGTCAGGAATTTAGAGAGGGAACCAGGAACAACTTGACTTTGTTCCTTGAAGTCTGGAGCTTCCTCTGGACGATGTAAAATGGGGCCTAGAATCATCTGAAGGCTCTCTCATCACCTGTGTGGCAGGGGACGCTCAGGCTGTCCATCAGAACACCCATACTCGGCTTTCTTACAACGTTGGGACTGGGCTCCCAGGGGATGTTAACAAGAAAAAGGGAGCCAAGGAGAAACCATTAGTCCTTTGTAGCTGAGCCTAGAAAGTCACGAGGCATCATTTCTGCCACATCTGAAGGTCAAATCAGGTGCTAAGGCATGCTCAGATTCAAGAGGAGGAAAAACAGACCCCGCCCCTTGATACAGGAGTGTCCACATCACATTGTTAGAAGATCCTGTGGGATGAGGTATAAAATGGAGCTGCTGTCTTTGGAAGAATACAATTTGCTGCAAGTTAGAGCTTAATTTTGGGAACCTGGTATAAAATGAAAACCATGTCCATCACTTTATATATATGTATATATAATTGGGGCAAAACAACACAAGTCCATCTGAGAATAGCCTAAAATCAATCATGCTCTATCAATGTATCCCCCCTCAAAACCCCCCACACACAATATATTCCATCCACATTTAATGTTCTGAGGGTATGCCCTACTTTCATGCTATGGCTTATTAATGTCATGTAAATGATATTAGTAAGAGCCTTGGAAATGAACATTAGATTTCTTTATTAATTTCCACAGTGTTCAGAAGTGAAAGAAACTTTAGTCCCTTCATATGCTCCCTCAAGAAGTCAGAAAAAAATATATGGGTGTGCCCCCCAGAAACACATGTCTCTAGGAGAATATGGATAAGAATGGGTAAAGCTGGGCTTTAGTAAAAACTACTCCATGTCCTAAAGATAAGCCAGACCCCTCCCCCTGGGTGCCCTCTGTCAGCGCATTGCACCCCCATCAGTCATGTTACAAAATTCAGAAACCAAGGAGTTCTCCTGCACATGGCCCTCATCCTCACAATCCCCATGTTTAATCCACAACCAAGTCCTGTCAGTTCACGTCCTAGATCTCTCACAGACATGGACGATTACAAACACTCCTTAACTGGTCTTTTTCTTGTATTCCTGCTCTCTTCCCAATTTCCCTCCATGTTGCCTGTCTACCGTGTCACCCCCCTCCCTCTGCCCTCGTTAAAACTCTTTCAAGGCTTTGCCACAGATCTGAGCTTACAGAGGCAAAGCCTGCACGGGGCTCATGTGACTATTACTTTGCTGGGGCTGCCATAAGGAAGTACCTCCGACTGGGTGGCTCAAACAAGAGAAATGAATTTGCTCACAGTTCTGGGGGTTGGAAATCCAACATCAAAGTGTTGACAGGATCTATTTCCTTCAGAGGCCTCTCTCCTTGGCTTGTAGGTGGCTGTCTTATCCCTCTGCCTTCACAGACTTTCCTCCGTGTCCTAATCCTGTCTGGTATGGAGACCAGTCATGTTAGATTCAGGCCCACCCTAATGATCTCTTGTAAATGATTTATTTATAGATAAATGAATTTATATAGATATAAGTGAATTTATATATAGATAAAATCTATAGAATATAGATTTACATAGACAGGTTGAGTGGTTCAGTGGATTGAGTGCTGGCCTGAGAACCAAAAGGTCACTGGTTCGATTCCCAGTCAGGGCACATGCCTGTGTTTTGGGCCAGGTCTCCAGTTGGGGGTGCATGAGAGGCAACCACACATTAATGTTTCTCTCCCTCTCTTTCTCCCACCCTTCCCCTCTCTCTAAAAATAAATAAATAAAATCTTTTAAAAACAGAATTAAAACATTTATATAGATATGGAATTAGTACTACCCATGTATAATACACCTTATTTTTCCCTCAAAAATTTGGGCAAAAAGTGCACATTATACACGACAAAATACGATAATACACTGATAGTGCCTGCTATTTAATAAGAAATCAAAATATTAATTTTCTTATTCTAGAAACCCTTCTTCTGTGCACATATAAAATATATTTATAAAATATTTTACTGTGTAATTTTTAGTAATTTTTAAATTAATATAGTGTACCATATAGGATTTATCTACATAATTAAATATTCTAATACACATTTTTAATGGTTGCATAGTATTTCATAGTGTAGATGTACCAGAGTCTGTTTAACAATTTTATTATTTTGAGCATTTAGATTAGTTCCAAATCTCACCACAGTAAACAATATATCCATAATTAAACCTGGGCTAATTTATGATTCTGTCCTTCGGAGGGAGAAAAAAACTGGTCCAAGGGTATGGATGTCTTAAGGATTTTGACACAAATGCCAAATTGTTTACAGTCTACAAGCTTATGTAGTTAATAAAGAAAAACTTCGTAAATTAAATACAATCTACTCTGGGGGACAAGTCTATTCGGCACACTGTGTAGATGCTAATTAATACCTAAAAGAATATGTAAAATCTGTAAGTGACACAATAAACATACTGTGGTTCTAGCTGCCATTACAACTACTCAGCCCTAGTTGAAATATAGTTTTCACACAAATCCCATTGATGAGAAGAAATATATATATTTTTAAAGTTTTACCCCTTTATTATCTTTCCTTACATAAAACTGTCTGCAGCCCTGAAAAACTGTTGACATCTGTGACAAAGTAGCCTGTGTCAGACTGGTGTGGTCGGAGTAGGAATGGTGACCTGTTCGGTGACATACTGAGCCCTTCCGTGCAGGAAATTTACTCTCAATAGCAACTTGAAGCTTGAAGAAAATTTTGTAGGAAAGAAATATACTCAAGGCTCCACATAAAACCCCTTAAATAAAAGTTGGTCTTTTAACTACCCAGAAGATGTGACTGTTAATCCTTTACAAACCACAGATTTTATCTGTTCAGGCTCCTGGATGTTCCCGTTGAAATCTTCAGCAGTTCTGTTGATGTAGCATGTTCACTGAAGTTCACATTGATTGCTCTCAATGTCTCTGAATTCTTTATTTTGGTCTTGATACGTCAAGGTGTCTGCAGAATGCCTCCAGGAGGACTTTAGACAACAACCAGACAAGTGTGTGCTCTGGAGGGCAGGAAGGACAATGGAACAGGAGGTTACAAGCGTACTGTTGTTACTTACATGAATTTTATTCAGGGTGACTTGAGACATTGATTCTCTTCAAGTGAAATAGAAAGACAAGGAAAAGAGAGACTATAATCAATATTAAAGCTGTATCAATTTAAATGTCTGTGTTATTTTTTCTAGGAATTAAAAAATCAAGTTCGAGAGGAAAGATGTCAAGTTCGAGAGGAAAGATGTCGTTCTCACTTAATCACTGGTGCTTCATACTGTTCATCTTTTTATGTGTAAGTAAAACAGTTATTCTAAGCTATGTCAGTCAAGAATGCTGAAATGTGGAGGAATGTTTTCAGTATGAGTGAATGGGCATTATAGTAGTAGTACACATTGTTCTCCAGAAGCTAAAACTAAGTTCCTCAAAGCCATCATTATCTCAATATTTTGTTAAGAAATCTCCCCTCAAACTTCCTTTGATTTAATTTAGTATTTTGTTTACCCAAAAATGTGAGTCTTGTTTGTTTACAAAAATTTAGCATTAATTTGAGCTATGTCTTCATTATCTTGTAAATTAATACTGAAGGTTAATAATGTTCTGGATAAAGTGTCTTTCATGTTAGATGTATGAATTTGAGTTATAGTTTCTGGGCCACTGTCTTTTTTAAACATTGAAACTCTTTCAATTTGTTTATTGATTGAAAAGACCATACAGAACCTGGATATTTAAAAATCACAGATTAAAATACCACTGAAACATCATAACCTCAAAAGAAATTGACGTCTCTGTGAATACAGTTTAGGATGATGTATTAGACAGTGATCTTTGTAGACACACTCACAGCAACATCAAAAAACAAGGGCCCACGATGGTGACGAGGATGAACTGAGACGGACAAAACTAATGTCAGTCAGCCTGGACCAAAAATGCAAAGCAGCTGAAAGAAATACTCAAGATTTACATTGATTTTCACCAGTGAAAATCATAACCCTGTGTAGGTCAAATGCTGATCAAACAAATTAGAGAGCTTCAGGCCAATTATTCAAGGCAGAATATCTCAGAATAGAGGTGTTTGTTCTATGGAGTGAATGGGGTGAATTTTTGGCAGTGTGTACAATGTACACGCAAATAAAGATTAGCTGAAGAAATTCAATTTAAAAAAGCTTATTTAGTGCACTAATATATCTATTTTTAATAACATGATTAATGATTCTTAGGAGTTCCAAAAAAACAAAGTTGATTTAACATTACTATTGTTTGCAAATCAGGTTATTTTCTTTGCTGACATCTAAACTTTACAACAATAATAAAAATCAAAACAGTCTTTTATGATGAAGAGTTGCATGAGTGTGTATGGCTGCTGTACACTGTCAGTGCTGAAAGGGATGAATGCAGATATGGAATCTGTAGGTAGAATTTGTAGATGCAACATAAACAGTTACTGGTTATAAAGCAAAACTACTCTCCATGGAGGCCATGCACAATTGTTGCTTGTAGGAGGAAAAATAAATGTTTTCAAATGTTTTATTATTTCATTTATTTATGTACACACCCATCCGTAATCTCTATAAGTGACTGATCTTTGTCTTTAATACAGCAACCAGCTCTGGTCCTCCCCAACACTTCAAATGACACCAGTCCGACCGGGGAGCCCGAGCCATTTCTGTACGTCCTGGGCCGAAGGAAAATGAAGGATGCCGAGTCCAAGTGCCACAAACGCATGCAGCTGCTGCCCCCCTACCAAGGAGAAGGTAAAAAGAAGGGCTACCTGAGCATGTGTTTCAAATGCCACGAAGGTTTATCTTCTTCCATGCGTAAATATGTATGAACCAATTTTAACTTAATATGCCAGTGGTTTTAACAGTGGTCTTCATTCCATGAAATGTCTGTGTATTTCATGCAGCAGACATGCCTGATTTCTTTAACTCAAGTTCATCCAAAGACTTTCAGGCCCACATCTGCACTTAGGACAAAACTGCTACAGTAACTCAGTATTCACACCTGGCAAGCAGGAACAATGCAGGACTAAGTGAGGGAAAGGAACTGGAAAATGGCAGGAAGGGAATTGGAAAGCCATGGGCAGAGAATTTGCCAGAGTGTGGAACCTCTCAAAACCGGGTCTTATTTGGATTAATTACATAGTATCTTTCCCTACCTGCCAGTTGGTTGGTAACTCATGCTATTTCTTCTCTTTTTCTACCTCCAGTTCCCAGATGAATTTTAAAAAGTTACCTCCTAGGCAGAATCGTTTACCTCTCACTTCTCTAGAATGCTCTACATGATTGCCCACATATTCTCAGGGCCCCGCATATTTGATTAGCTGGAGAGGGCCCACGAGAAACCAGAGGGAGGATGTGAGTGACCCAGCGTTGCTGTGTCCCTTCAAATTCTCTCCTCTGTGCCCCAAATCATTTGAAAAGACTGAACAAGATCTTCTTTGGGGTGGGGGTGTTGGTTAAATATAGTCTACTACTACATGGTTTGCCTTCAAATAGTTAAAGATTTAATTTGTAGCTCCCACTTTTGTTTAAACAAAAAAAGCAGGTCAATTAAACTTAGATACATGATATTTTTCTGTCTGCAGTAGTTTCAGTGTTTTTTAAGAACCTGAAAAGGCATTAGATACAACTTGCCGCCAAAAAGAAACCATTTCTCTGAAGTAAATGAAGCCATGGGAACATAAAACTGGTATTTTCAGAGGTCAAGTGAGTGCAGCCATCCTCACTTTGGTCTTAGTTGCCTTGGGAGGTTGAACTTTTGTGCTATTGATCAGCATCTAAAACTTTTTCTTTATTTTTTTGAGAACTGCCTTTAAAGCCTGAGGTTCATTCTTTTATAATGATAAATATTTGTGTTCTGGGGTAGATTTAATTTTTGAAGATAGTGAGAAACAACTAGGAGCCAATGTTGATGAATATGTGATCAAACTGAGCATTATTTTAGCCAGTAATAATGTGCGATTCTAAAGTAATAGACTGTTTACATTGTAATTCAACTGGCTGCAAATGCATCTTCACCAGGAATTTTGAACAATTGCATCATCTTTGAATTAAGAATAGAACCACCCAAGGCAATCCCTTTGAAGGTTAGTGGTGAGTAGGATACTTACGTTCCAAAGCCACATCATTTTTTTTAAAGGTAGGCTTTATGCAAGAGTGATTTTGCATATACTTTCACAAGATTTTTCTTATAGCATTTCCAGAGATATTTTAAAGGAAAGAGTTGGAAACAGCCCAAGTTCCCATCAGTAGATGAGAGGATAAAAAAAAGCTGTGTTACACATACACAATGAAATACTTCATGGCCCTAAAAGAAAAGGAGCTCTTACCTTCTGCGGCAACATGGATGGATCTGGAGATTATTATTCTAAGTGAAATAAGCCAGTCAGTGAGACAAATATCATATGACTTCACTTCCATGTGGAATCTAATGAACTGATGAACAAAAACATGGAGCAGATTGACAGCTGTCGGTGGGGGGGATGCTGGATGAAACACAGTAAAGGGATTAGCTGAAGAGCATATATGCATAACCCACGGCCACAGACAGCATTGTGCTGACGGCCTGAGGGAAGCGGGGGTGCAGCATGGGCTGGGTGGAGGTGGGCAAGGTGGGGCGGGGAAAAGGGGACGTCTGAAATAGTGTCAACAATAAAAGAAGTTAAAAATTAATTAATTAACTAATTAATTAAAGAAAAGATTTTTGGGTGAATGATTCCACACAGAAGACATGTGTGTCTTTTGAGGAACAAATGGAGAAAATGCTAGAAAAAATATATATTCCATTAGTAGCTGATAAAGTTAACACCTCTATTTTGTTGCTGCTGTTGCTACGGTTGTTTGTAAGCGTACTTCCAAGTGAAGAACCCCAGAATAACTAACTGACTGTGCACCACTGAACCCTGCGGAGGCTCCCGCAGTTTCTGACCACGGCATGTTCGTTTCTTTCTGAACCGCCAGGTCTGTTTTGCAACCGCACCTGGGACGGATGGCTGTGCTGGGACGACACACCGGCTGGGGTGACGTCCCACCAGCACTGCCCCGACTACTTTCCGGACTTTGACCCCACAGGTAGGATGCTCATTTTTATTTTCTGTTTTGCTAGGAAGCTTTTAGAGTTTGCATCAGATATAAAATACCCCTACCTGTCATACTCTACACATTGCAGCGTGTTCTGAGGCACTTCTGTGGGTGAAATTACAAGATTGGACAAATATTACAGGCTGTCCTTATTTTTTAAGTCACATTACTTGTCAGTTGTACACACTGGTCATAAATGCTGTTACATTTTGAATAAAAATTAATCATATATTTTAAATATTAAATTTTAATAAACATGTAAATAAATTGTTCTGAAACAGAACAGTTTTTTTTAAAAATGTGTGGCTCTTTTACATTTTAATTGTCTCACATTTTGGTGACTTATGCAAATGACTGATCTAGACCCTGTAAATACCAGGCTGGTATAACATGCACAATAGAAATTTTATATAATGTTGAAAATTCTGTAAAACCATGCTGTGTAAGGGAAAATAAATCAGAAGGTGTTAACTATAGATACCAGAATTCTGCTCCAGCAGATTATTACAATATGCTCAGAAATAAAAAGATGCATTACACTAGCACCCAGCTGTGGGCCCTGCGTACCAGCACTCGACACGTGTGCCCAGTGAAAGGGTGACACTAAACTCACTTTAGTTATAAAAGTAACGAAGGAATACTTTTCACTGCATATTAATTTTATTACTTTTCAAAACACTTTTATACATATTACATAAAGTGGCCATAATTATTAACTAAAAGGCAAGTTTTGGAGTCAGGAAAACAGGGATTTCCAGGCAGCGATCCAGCTTTTCAGCCTGGTTTTTAGATAGAACTTCCTTATCTGGAGGGCGAATCCATTTCACAAGAAAGTGCATCTTAAAAATCCCCATAGTCAGCAAACAAATTCCTTAGGTTGTTACCATTAACCTAAAACTGGATGATACACAAAACAGTTTAATGAAATGGCAGAGATGTCATCTTAGACAACGTGCTTGGTACAGAGATAGGCAGGTCATGGAAGAGTGAATAACAGTGCTGAGATTCAAAAGAGGCTAAGAGTCTGAAGGAATATGCTAGAGTGTAAAAAGCGAACCTAGCAAGGAGGCATGTAAGGCCGCCCTTGGAGTCAAACACTTCATCCACTTCAATGGCACAGAGCTAAGATGGGTTAGGACGGTGATTCCCAACCCTGCCACACTTTGGAATTAATGAGCTACGTAAAACCTCCCCTGCCTGCTGCCTCTCCAGACGGTCGAGTTAGAATCCCTGAGGCTGGGCCTGAATAGTTGTGAAAAGCTCCCCGATGTGAATCGAGAGCGAGGGAAGCATGCTGTCCTCTCCCTGGCCAGTCCAAACTTAGGATATTGTAGAGGGAAGGTTGCTATCTGAGCACACACAGGGAGGCTCCGGGCCTCACGGGAAGGACAGTGAGCTGTGTGTGTGAGCGAAGGGGTTCGGTTTGGCACGGGAAATCACAATACACATATTCTCTCTTCAATGTTGAAAGACTTGCCAGGTGGAAAAAGGCAAATTCTTGATGCCTGCGACCATCAGAACAGGAGATGTCTATGTCCACACTTTAGTTAAATCAAAACAAAGCAGTAATATGTCCCGCCGCCCCATCCATGACTGGAATGTCTCCAGGACAAATATGTCTCTTCTGTGTAATATATTTTGCCGTACGTAGTTACATAACGTTGTTAAAACCAAATTGTGTTTATTTTAATAAAACAAAAAAACTACTTCTGACAGTAAAATGCTGCATTACAAGCCACTTTTTAAAATTGCAAGTAAGCTTGGAATGGTCATCATTGACCAATAGGATCAACAGGACCATTGACCGGTTTCTAATGCCAATTTTTCTAAGCTGGTTAGTGCTAGCTGTTTTTGAAATGTTGGTGGGATCCACTTATTTACACAGTTTTTGTCAAATGGTTGTCTCAACACATTCATAATTCAAAAATTTTCTGTTTAACTTTTAAACAGATTTACATTAAGCAATGATGATTCTACTGGGTTGTTCGTAAACCTCTTTTGCTTGAAAATGTGTTTTTGCATCTGCTTTTTTTTATTGTCTTTCAAGTACAGTTTTCTGCCTTTTCCCCCCACTCCTTTCCACCACTTCAAATAATTGTTAGAGTAGGCATAGAAATAAATATACAATTTGCAGTTTAAATCTTGTGTTTAGTCTGGTAGTATCTGTTTCAGTAATACAAAGAAAAAATTATAAATTTCATCTAAAAACTGCCAAAGATAAAGATTTTCATGCTGTCTCTCAGCATATTGATTGACTTACCAAAACTACTGATAGAAAACTATTTTTAAATATTATCAGATCTCAATGATATTTCAGTCAAATAATTTTTTAACATGAGTTTTTTCTTTAGCCTCTAAAACAATGGCTGTGTCCTCCAAATATTATTAGTATGTGATTCTGATTTCCCCATCCCTCTGCTAAAAAAAAAAGCCAAAGCCATATAAAATAGAGTCATCTGTAGACGCTTTTATGTCTTTGCTTTTGTCAATGAAGAAAAATGCTTCAAAAATATTTTTGCTAAGAAATTAGCAAAAATCAAAACTGGTCGAGTATTCCAAATACATTGGTAAAATCTCTTTGCATTTTATACCTGTTCACGTTATATAATCTCTCAAGCAATATATACATTGCAGAGGTACTTTGGAAAGCTAAATTCAGTGTGGCAAGTGCCAAATTTAAACATTTTAATGTTTAATTTTTCATTATTTTGATTTTATTTAATTCAAAAGAATTTTTCTTCCAACTGTATTGCAATTTGATTGGAATTTAAATATTATCTTATAGTAAACAAAGTTATTTATGACTCTTTGGGTCACTGGAATGGAGTATAAATAACCTAGCCACAGGACTATATGGTTAAATGCAGAGCTTAATATCCCTGCCATGGCCTTGGAATCAAGCAGAGCTGGGTTTGATCCTGGTCTTACTACTCATTAGAGAAGGGGAATTTACTTAACTTCTCTGGGCCTCAGTTTCCTCCCATGTACAATGGGAAGAGCAATACCCACTTTAAATGATCATTAGTATTAACATTTAGAAGATAATTCTGCAAAGTGCTTGTTAGCACAGTGCCTGCCCACTGCAAAAGTAAAGATCTTTAATATACCAGTCCAACTGAATCAGCAAACTTCACTATCATGTAAGAGATGATTTAAAAAGTAATTAATAGCCCTGTTCGGGTATCTCAGTTGGTTAAAGCATGGTCGAATATGCCAAGTTTGTGGGCTCAAACCATGCTAGGGCACATACAAGAATCAACCAATGAATGCATGAATAATTGGAACACAAATAGATGTCTCTCTCTCCTCTTTTTCCTCTCACTAAAAAAAACCCAGTAAGTTAAAATAAAAATAATTATTTTAATTAATTAACAACAATTAATTAATCAATGAAAGCTAAATCTAATATATTCTATGTGGGATGAAGAGAGATGATTCAGATGAAATCTTTTTGCCCTGGCCATTGCGACTCAGTTGGTTGGAGCTTCCTCTCATGACTGAAGGGTTGTGGGTTTGATCCCCAATCTGGGCATGCACAGGAGGCAATTGATCCAGGTGTTCATGGGAGCCAACCAATCGATGCTCCTCTCTTGCATGGATGTTTCTCTCTCTCCCTTCCTCTCTCCCTCCCTCTCTCTCTAAAAGCAATATGAAAAATGCTCTCAGGTGAGGATTAGATAGATAGATAGATAGATAGATAGATAGATAGATAGATGATGAAGTCTTTCTGAGAGGCATAAAATTGACTTCTTTATACATCCCTTAGTGGTGGACTTCTTTGTTCCACTGAATTTAACCATGTGAAATTGCCCATGTTTGACCATTTGACCACAAAAACTGTGGTCTCATAAGTCAATCTAGTAAATAAATATTGTGTATAAATGAAGAAAAGTATGCCTTGCTCTTCTCACATAGTTCTATCTAAAATCATTAGTTTAATATTTGTTTAAAAAAATCAGGAGGTACAGTGTAGTTAGCACTTTGGCATCTGACAGACCAGGTATTCAATCCTAGCCCACCCGCTGTGCACTGACCTTTCAAATTCCACAGCCTCCCTCACTGCTTCACGCTGTTTGGAAAATGGAGGTAGCAGTGTCTGCTCTACAGGGCTCTGCTGAAGATAAAATGGGACAGCACATATTAAAACATTTGTATAATTAAAACATCTCTATAATCTAGTAGATTCATGGTAGTCTCTATTTACTGATATTCATATTCAAGTTCTATAAAGGGATTAACATTTTGGAGTGACTTTTAAGCCTTAATTTATTATTTTTCCTTCACGTTATTTTGAAATGGTAATGTAATAACAACTGTTATGTTTCACTAACAGAAAAGGCTTTCAAATACTGTGATGCAAATGGAACTTGGTTTGAAGATCCTGAGAGGAATAAGACCTCGACTAACTACAGTATGTGTAACGCTTTCAGTGCTGAGAAACTGAAGGTAGGATTTAGTTCAAATTTCAGTATTTGCTGAAAATGCCATTACTTATACATAGAAATATGTGATAACTGCAAAGTACCTGCTGCCAGAAAGCTGAACTATATTGTGGAAGGAAACAGATAATGTCCTGTATATTTAATTCTTTTCAGTTTAGAACATGCACTTTAGTTTGTTGAAACCTGGACACTTAAGTATCCATTGTCTTTTTCCCCCGTGTTGGTGTTCAGCGTGCATCTGTATTCCATCCCGTGGATGGAACCGTGGTGTATTCCATCCACCGGTTGATGGATACTGGAGTTGCTCCCCCTGTTTGGTTCTAATACATAAGGCTGCTATACACCTTTGTGCTGACATACATTTTCATTTTTCTTGTTTTTTTCTTTGATCAGTCTTTCCAGGGAGAATTGAAAAATTTTTTTAAGAACTAACTTTTATCTTTGTTGTTTTGTATCTTCAAATTCTCTTTAGCATTACAATTTCCTTTCTTTTATGTTCTTTGAGTTTAATTTAATTCTTGTATAACTGGAAATTTAGGTCATTGATTTTGAATCGTCTTCATTTTTTACACGTGCCTTTTAGTCTTTAAACTTCCCTCTGTGCACAGCCTCACCTGCATCTAAAGAGTTTTGGCATGCCATTGTGAGTTCTTCTTTGATTCCATAGTCATTTAGAAATGTGTTGCTTCATTCCCAGCAATATGAGGGTGTTTTCCAAGTTCTCTTTTCATTGACAATTTCTAAACTATTGTGGTCAGCAAACGTGATCTTTAAGATTTCAGTTACTTGAACTATGTGGAGATTTGCTAGACTGACCAGTGTATGTCCTCTGGGGTAAATATTCTTTGAATATTGAGTCAGCACTTGAAAAGAATGGGTCTTCGGCAGATGTTGGGTACAGTGTTTATTACATGTGAATTAGTAAAATTTGTTAATCACGTTGTTCAAATCTTCTATAGCTTGATTTTTTGTCTGTGTGTGCTATCAGTTACTAGGAGGTGTCAGTTTTTCCTTTATGCTTCATATGTTTTGAGTTTATGTTACTAGATGCAAAGAAATTTAAAATTGTGGTATCTTCCTGACAACATCTGCACCTATGTGGTATCACACCAGTCATCTTATGGTTAATGTTAACCTGGGTCACCCTTCCCATCCGTTTACACTCACTATCTCTGTATCACAGTTTTAGTGGCATTTCTTAGTGGTAGCACATAACTACTTTAAAAATCATCTAGTCCAACAAATTGCTTCACAGGCGAGCACCACAGAGGTCTGGGGAGGTGAAGTGAAAGCCACACAGAGACTTAATAATAATACTCTGAGTAAAGAACAATTCTGATAAGCCCGGTCTTGTGTTTTTCCCACAATGTCATGCACATTCTTAATTTTACACTATTCAATCTGTTCATCGGTTTATTATAATTTAATATAAAGAAATTCTCTGAAATACTTGTTACAATTTTAGTAGGAATTTTAAAGGAGGAGACTATTTCCCTCTTCTGTAGTCAGTTATTCACGCATTTGTTTTTGTGACCGTTTTGTTGTTGCTGCTGTGGTTCCAGAACGCTTACATCCTGTACTACCTGGCTATCGTGGGCCACTCTGCTTCTATTTCCACCTTGTCGGTTTCACTGGGAATTTTCATGTGCTTCAAGTAAGTACCCTTAGAGCCTCTGCTTTTTATCTTCTTTATCTTACCGAAGTAAATGGAAAACTCTGTAAAAGTTAGGCGGGGGAGGGGAGGATCTTCTGCAAGTCATAAGAAATATATAGGAGTCATGAAGTAGCAAAAAATATATATTAATTAAGATACACTTTTAACCCTACCTTAGAGGACGATAAGATAGATTCATATAATCTTTCAAGGCAACATTCCTCCTTCACAAAACCAAACAGTCCCCAGCCCTTAAGTACACGTGTGAACAAGGTAAAGGTTCCATTGCTATGGCTAAGGTTCCATGAAGTAGTGAGGAGAGGGTCCTCCTCCTTCTTTAACCCCCACTCAAAAATATGGAGGCATGGCCACAAGTTCAGTTGCACCCTGCCCGATTTCGAGCCACAAGCAGATCTGCCCAGAAGAGAAGCGGGCCAGTGGAGGCCATGGTGGTATTTTTCCAGAGAATGAAGGTAAATCTCCCTTCCGGCCTTGACTCACCCAGCCAGGGTCAGGGAGAATGTCTGCGAGAGGATGGCTGTTGTCAAGTGTCAGTTTTTTGCCCTTACAAACCTAGCATTGTTAACTGCAATATCTTTTAAGACAGTGTGAGGAATAAAATTTCAACACAGGTTTCTGTTCCAACTCTGTGTCTATACACTCGATCGCATTATCTGTGGCAAAATGATGGAGTTGGTACAGATACTGATTTCACAATAATGGAGAATTTAAAACATTCATTCTGTATTTTCAGGAATGACTTTATAGTGTATGTGAGATAGTAATATATGTTAAATTTGGTCCTAAAAATGTCCTAAATTTAGTGTAATTTCTTTAAATCAAAGGCAGGAAGTACTACCTTACCCTTTTGTGAGATTTCTGGCTTCTACATTACTGTGGGGTCTCCTGCCACTAATTTAGTTGTGGTGGAATTACAAGGGGGAGACCCAAAAAGGCCAGAATTTATTTACAAAAAATTGTGTATTTATTCTTACATGTTTAAACTTCAGTCACCTTCAAAGTGCTCTCCATTTGATGCAATACCCTTATCAAGACTTTTTCCCACTGCTCGAAAGAATGTTTGAACTCATTAATTTTGATGCCTATTAGTGCTTCTGCCATTTTTTGTTTTACCTCTTCCACATCAGCAAAATGTTTCTCTTTTGGGGGCAAGATCAGGTGAATGGGGAGGGTGGGGCATGGGGGTCATGCTGGTTTTGGTTAAAAACTTCTGTACACTCAGGACCCTGTGGACAGGTACACTCGTAAATCACCCATCATGAAATAGGGAAACATGTTGAGTCTTCAAAAAAATGCACTGAAGCCGAACGCAACCTCTCAAAACAACACCAGCTGGAATACCGATATAGATGGGTTCCCAAACGCTCACCTAGTGGGGGAAGCCTGTACTACAAGGGGCCCGCCCTCCAGAAGATGGAGAATGATGAGGAAAAGCTCCTTTGTAGTCAAAACTATAAATAATGCTCCATACTTTGGAGATGTGTTATATAATTAAATATATAGTGATTCATAGGCAGGATCTTAATTTGATTTTTCTTAAAATATTATGATGACACTGAAAAATTAAACCAAGAGAAGCACCTGTAAACCCACCCTTGACACCACTATTGTTTTTATTCTTTCTTAATCTTTGTCTATATTTTATATCGTAATTATATATTATGTCTAGACCTTATGTAGTCAAGATTCTTACATTGCTCTAGCAATATTACTGAATATTTTTTAAGTGGATAGCAAATAATAACAGAAAATGAGCTTCTTTCATACATAGTATAACAGGAGAAAGACATAAGCAAAGCAATGAGACACGAGGGATTAATTACTAGAATTACAATAAGAGTATTTTCAACTACAATGATCAAAATATAGCAAAGTAAACACATGGCATGATTGATCGTGGAATGCTTGTTCATCTTCCCACTGCACTTGACAACAGTAAATAAATACATCGTGGCTCTCACACAGCCTTGATTAAAAATTCTGCCCCTGAAAGTCTATTGTTTAAAATTTTTTATATAACTGAAAGAAAAAGTGCTCAAATTTATAATGGTGCAAATAATAAATGTATTCAGGACTTTAAAGATTAAAAATGTCAAGGAGGCATTTCTTAGTTCTTTATTTCTCCTGCCACCTGAATAATTGATGAGATGTGAAAGCCAAACCAGCAAACAAAAAGTGTTCTCACAACACTGCTACACGAAGCCAGTGCAGAGGGGTGTTTAAAAGTGCAGCACACGGACCAAGTGAAATATTTCCCAGCCCCAGTTAGTCCCAAAACAAACCAACCTGCCCAAACCCAGGAGAGAACTTTGGGGGCAGATTGTCTAGAAACCGCCGGATTTTGTTCTCCTGTCTCCATTCCAAGAACCTGTCAAACAACTTAAATCTTGGTTAAAAAAAAGTCTTGATTCATAATCTGAATATAATAATGGGAAGACATGAAATAGCTGCTTCTCCAGAGCGCACACAACAAGAAACAAATAGGATGTGAAAAACACTCACACTATGATGCTAAATATCCAGATCCAAATGGAGTTGTATCAGATTTTCATACATGTTCTTAACCTCCTCTTAAACCTACCCAAACCAAAAATATCAAGGGCAGCATTTTCTTAAGATCACAGTGTGTTTCTAATTCTTCACATTTTTCTTTACATTTGCATTTCAAAATATTAAAAGTGGTTGTAAGAAATGAAAGGTAGATCTAATCTATCACTGGATTTTCCCTTTTGATTAGCAGCGTTTTCCCCAACTCTTCAATACTCAACAGCACCCTTGCGGTCTTTGCTGCCACCACACTGGAAGGCTTTATGACTTATGCACTTAAATGGCATCATCTATGGGAAACCTGAGCCAAAAGTAATCATCTCCCCCTTGCATAATTCCACGTTCCCAAGGCTGAGTTGCTCTGCAAAATCCAAACAATTTTATAAAAGTCTCATGAGAGCAAAATGAGAAGTCACACCCGGCTCCTCCTCTGGCACGCAGTGCCCCATCCACAGTCATCCCATTGAAATCTCACTCTAAGGCACCATGTGTGCCTGCCAGAGCCTATAAATGAGGAACAACCCTGTAGGAGTCCTCCTCAAACCTATGGTATCAGACTGATGTATGCAACCTTCAAAGCTTAAGGCAAAAATTAAATGTTTCCTATGCAATTAAAAGCTCTCAAAAAGCATGCACATATATACATAGTGTACTGATAACTTGAAACAAATTTTTAGTGTGAAAGATTTGTGCCAGGTGGACTAAAACCATGAAAGTGACATTATACTTTAGCCTTAAAATATGACACCTTGAGATTCCCAATCAGGTAGATCATTCTTTTCTTCACACGTGTGTGACACCTTGATCCGGTCAAAGCAGACACCGATTACATTGCCTTATCCTCCCACTATTCGAGAATCTTTAGTGCTTATGGTTCCTTTTCACTCAAAGAGTAAGTAATATTCTATCCACCTAAATACCTATTTTTATCGAGGGAAATTAATCATAGCTAACATCAAATTTGTGCTACTTCTACTTAAAGACATTCTATATCTGATAGGAAAATAGTGTCAGCTTCTCTCACATTCATTCAGGCAACAAGAATTTACATTAGAACAATTACACATGGAATCACTCTCATTACATTCAGCTAATCCTCTTCAGCATCCTATGCCTCTCCTTCAGAACAGTTACCACACTGACAGTAAACAAACTCTTACATAGTACATAAGGTCCCTAGAAGCAGAAGCCGTCTGCTTTGTTCACCTATATATCCCTAGCACCTCCCAGAAGGTCTAAAGTAAAGTAGGTACACAGTAATATGTGTTGGATTATTGAACGAATTTTAATAAATTTAAAATACCTTTAACTCATTTCAAAAAGCTCAAAGTAAATGTCATCGAAGTGTAATAAAATTTTTAAAACTTAATTAACAGAAATTATATTGAAACCTTCAAGAAACAGAAACTCGTATTATATATCTATATTAGTCATAGTGTTCCTTTGGAGACTAACAGTTTATCCAGCTTTAAATCATCACTTTCTCACTATGTACATAAAACAGTACTGTATATGGGTTTCAGCTAATAGAATAATGTCAACTATCAGGTAATGCCTATGTTAAGAATTTGGCACATGTTCACTGTCATACAAAGTGTAAGACTTGGGACCATTGACCTTGAATGTATGTAATTCTCTGATGTACTGGGCAACTGTTTAGCGGTCACAGTTCAAAGAAGAAAATTGCTCTTACATTTTTTAATCCAAAAAATTACTATTAAACCCTACAGTGTACCCAGACACTGTTCTAAATGCACAAAGCAAACTGCTTCATTCTAGTAAGAGAAAAGGAGAAAATAACAGGCAATAAACAAATATATGATATGTCCTGAGTGGAGAAGAAAAATAAAGCAGGGGTACAAGGGGCCGAGAGTAAGTAGAGGTGGAGGAAGTGCATTTTATTCAGGGCAACCCCCACTTACACCGGACATTAAGCATTCACCAGCCCTTTAAGTTAATGTTGTAGATCGCCAGACTATTGAACTCTCCCTGATCAAAAGAAAACCAGGCACGAGAATGGCAGCACTGTGTGCTGAATCCGCCCACACTGCTTAGTTCTGGGTAATGTCAGTCGTCATAGGTTTAAGCCAGGCTGAACCCAATCATGAGACGTCAGATAGCGGCCTCCCATTGAGAAGAATTATAAGTGCTGTTCCGACTGTCTGGAAGATGGCGGGTGGCAGGCTTAACAATGCAACAGGGAAGAGTGCATGCAGTGTCAATGAGTATGACATTTTACATACATAATTTTTTCTTTTCAAATCCTTAAATTTACAGCCTACTTCCATAGCACTAGTAGAATATTAATTAGGTCCAATTTATTTAACAGACTTTGCTGCTGCTAAATAAATTAGTAAATAGCTGTGTGTGTGTGAAAGAGAGAAAGTTCTCTAAACACCATTCTGCATTCTACCCCTGATCAACAAGTTGCAAATTTTAAAATATTTTGTATTAGCTCTTTACTGATGCTTTTGTGCAATTCCTGAAAGGTTGAAAAATGTAGCTTCCATAATTAAAAATAGACTCTAGCACATGCCCTCATTACTTTAACTTGCTTTTTACTGCAGATAAGTAACAACTCATTTTACTTTGATTTGGAAATGTAGGAAAAGCATTGTGAGTAAACCTAGACCATTCTCATGTTTCATCTTTCTTCAGAATTTTCTCTTCAAAATTCCTAGGTCTCTAACTTTAGTCCATGAAAAACCCATTAGGGATAGTTACTATGATCAATTTTTAGCATCGTTAACTGACTGTTTTTACCTGATGCTAAACATTTTTTAACTGGATCAAATATGGAAAAAGCAAGATTTTTATTTATCTGAGATAATCATTCCAGTTTTGTTAGAGCCATTCTACAGGCTCTCTTCATTTACATCAAATAGTGAAATAAGATATTTACGCTCGTGAGCATCCACACAAATACATATTGCAAGTTTATGAAGTGGAGGACAAACGAATAAAAAACCCAACTTGCTTAGCCCCCACAAGCTGGGGAACGGCTGTGCCAAGGAGGCCGGGTACCATCAGATCCAAACCACACATGCCTCACAGTCAGATCAAGTCTGAGTGTATCTGAGACTCTTTGCCTGTGTCTGAGCTCCACCATCAGGAGGATGTGGAAAGTAGGAACCACAAAGTTGATTCCAGTTCGAATATGAGAATTAAAAATCTGTTAGAAGAAATACCTGCAGAGAGGGATGATGGGAGACTTAATAAAGCCTGTGTATGTAATGGGTCCAGTACTTTGTCACAGGGCACCTTGGTTCCAACCTCATGCCCTGTTATCCCATTTGCCACACAATTCCTGCCTGGTCGCATCAATAAAGAGTCAACTTTTCATCTGAAGCACACGCAAAACTGTGATGGTTTCTCTTGTAAGAGTTCTCTTCTCAAGTAATTTCACATCTGTTATAATTAAAAGTGATTTTATCACTCACCCTTTCATTTGTTATGAAGTCACCTGAGGACTGAAAACTATGAGCTCCCATGACTAGAAAACTTCTTAAAAATCAGACAGAAAAGTACAATAAGACTTATAGATGGGACCAGCCTCACTTACTTCAATATGTTCTCTCAACTATTGCTAAAGGCAATATTACAAATATTGCCAAAATATTTTTTCCCCAGGTACTTCAGCATTTTGGCACTGGCTAATACTGTTACTTTTCCTCCCAGGAGCCTCAGCTGCCAGCGGGTGACTATACACAAGCACATGTTTCTGACCTACATCCTGAACTCCATCACTGTTCTCATCCACCTGATTCAAGTGGTGCCCAACGAGGAATTCGTGAGCATGGATCCGGTGAGTGCTGCCTTATTTATTTTTCATTTTATTTTTAAGGATGCAAGACTTAACAGTATTTGTAAGTAGCGAACATGGTGTTATTGTTTGATTTAAGCAGTTTTTTACATGTGCAATCATATTTAGTTTTACAGTTCAGTTTTGCATTAAGAAAGGCATATCTTTTATTTCTATGCAGTTATTAGAACTAATTGTTATGTGCTACAGTAAAGGGATGGGAATAATTCATTCATAAGCAAATAAGTATACAACCGATGTGAGTTTTCATTGCTAACTGAAGATGCATGAACATCTGTGGGGAGTTTACTGAGCACACCGTGCGAACATAGCAGTACTAGGTACACGGGGGCAGTGCTTCCCCGGTGGCCCAGCCTGTCACTTAACCGGCTACAAATGTGCCTAAACATTAATCCCCTCAGCATTCTGACATCAGGCTGGGCTTGGGCCAGATACTTCAGCGATGAATAACTATGCATTGACTCATTGTCTCTAGCAAGCCATCTAAATATTAACCATATTCTCTATCTGCATGACTTGAAAAAGGTTTAATTACCCCTACTTCACTCCCTCTCATCTCCCATCACTGCTGATGGTCCCGTAAACTGCGCTCAACCAGAAAACACAGGGCAAGGAAGCCCTGACTGCGATGGTCAGAGGTGTTTCTCTGTGCCCAGGGCAGTGGGAGCAGGGTGGAGAGTGCATTTGAAGCACAGATGCTTTCTAGCACAGAGTGAATAGCAGAGGAGTGTTTGCATTTTTGTTTCTGTGCTTAACTGTGTTATACAAGCATCTGTAGATAGCCTCATCTTTCAGAACTGGCATTTGACAGCTCTGCCAACCCAATGACAAAAATGCGTGAAATCTGCCCAGAGCATGCATCCTGTGTGACAGTGGCATGGCATGGGAAAGCAGCTTAATTTGGCTTCTAATGGGCCCACGGTGTTAATAGTTTTTTGCAGTGTGAATATATCCAAAAAGGAATTGTGATCCATCGTCTAAAACCATGGCCTTTGCCATCTGAGACAAAGTCCTGTCTTAACTTGTAGAAGGAGACCCAGTGGGTTTATCTTGATGACTTTTCTGTTTTAATGTCAACTGATTTCAATAAAAGTAATCTCATTTCACTTAATTTTCCTAAGACCTAGTGAAGGGTGGGTATTATCTCCATTATTAGCTGAGTAAACAGAGACACAGTAAAGACCCGTGTCCTCTGCACTGTGGCAGGTCAGAGATGGGATTCGGACCCAGACCTGCCTCCCACAGAAGCCCACCCTCTCTCTGCTGCACTACGTGTGCTTTTGGTTGTCTTGTCCATTTCCTTGGGAAGAGGCCTTCTTAAAGAGATGGGCTCAGTCACTCCAGAGTAATGACTGTCCATAACTGGACGTGCACACCACATTTAATTAGGGAGGTTGACCCCCACTAAGTTTGAAACAGATGTAGAAGCAATTAACTAAGCATCTCTCAACAGGAAAAACTCAAATTTTTGGCTTCCCATTTCCTGTTAAGTGTGGACACCCTGAGAAAGTTCTGTATTGTCTGTACAAAGTAGGCCAGGAAATGGGAATTTCACTAAATAATCACTAAATAATCACTAAATAATCAACCCTGTGAGCCATGCTTCATCAAATTATGAACTATCATAAATTCTTAAGTAAACGCTTATCTCTCTTGTGGGGTCTGACACCCACATGTCGTACCACCAGCCCACTCCTGGCTGTTAGGGGGAAGGGGGCTTCTAATCTATTGTGAAATCTGGTAAACCTGTTATCTTCCTGAAATAGTCTAAGTTCAGGATTTTTCTGAGTTCACCATTGAATTACAAAAATCATTTAACCTTCTCTAGCAAATGCAAATAGTAAATACTGCCCCACTTTTTTCCAAGAGATTGTCTTGTACTTCCAAAAAAAAGCATAAAGCTTTTAAAAATTCCTAAGGACATAATATTGTAAGCAATCGCTCTCAGTGTTGCTATGAACCCTTGCCCTGTGGCTAACTCCCCGGGTCAATGCACAAGACTTTCCCAACCCATCTGTTGCTCTAGTCATTGCTCTTAATGGTCTTATGAGTTATCATCACTGGATATTTCCCCTTTCATAGGATACTTTAGAGGCAGACATGCCTATGTATTCCATCAGCCCCTGCACTCAGTGTGCTTCCATGCCACCAAAAAGCCAGCCTCGCTCTGGCTTGCAGCTTTCGTATTGCCTAGAAAGCTTTACACCCAACAAACAGGTATATAGCACCCTGGCTCAGCCACTGTGCAGCTGGTGTCCTGGAGGAATGTTAAGTGTGAGGATGGGGGAGCCAGAGAACTGTACAGGAGGTCTTCTTCTGGGTATGGAGGAGTGGGTGGCAGTCTCACACACGATAAGCATCCTCAAAGTGACGTAAGTTTGAAAATGAGGAAAGAAGCTTATCTGTATGACATGACTAACTCTTGATGCTCTCAAATCAAGATATAGAGAAGGTGAAAGACTTGTTCTTTTTAGCTATGCAAAAGCAAACTTCCTAGAGAAAAAAAAAACTATAAAACACTTGAAAGGTAGAATTTAATCCAATCAATCAAGTGTTGCTCTGACTTGTGGATATAGAGGGTGGCACGTGTTAACAGATGCTTGGGGAAGCTAAACGCAGGCTGAATGCAGACACTGTGGCTCATTTTCACATTTACCCTCTGCTCACTGTCACATCCTTGCCTGTGTCTTCTACTGAGTATCTCCATTTCCTTCCGACAGCTGAGCTGCAAGGTTTTGCATTTCATCAACCACTACTTGATGTCCTGCAATTACTTCTGGATGCTGTGTGAAGGGATCTATCTGCACACACTCATTGTGGTGGCCGTGTTCACTGAGAAACAACGCATGAAGTGGTACTATCTCTTGGGCTGGGGTATGTATTACCTCCAACTGAGTTTTGAGCCTCTTTCACCTCTGTCTGTATATGTACAATCTCCTTCTGGTCTTGGTGTCAGAGAACAATCCGGGGCCCAGGTCCTTTGAGAAATGATGAGACAGATGCAGGAAGGAGTTCAGTCTCCAGGAGAGCTTGGTAGGAGCCCTTTAACAAGTTTATACAGACTGTGGTAGACATGGGGTGGAGACAGTTTGGGGACAAAGGGATACCATGATGAGTGTCTTCAGGGAATTCAGCTACTGGATGGACAGAAAACATGCCCGACTGAGAGAAAATCTGATTAGGCCCCCTTCAGTTTTATTTATCACTTGTTCGTAGAGCAAAGGAGAATGTCCCATTTTGAATCCCATATGTCCCCACCCTGGCCCACATCCCTTCCTCAAGAACATTCCTTCCTGTCAATCCATCAGCAGGTTCCTCCAATGAAATGTCAAGGAGCAGAGTCTAGATGAGCAATAGGCATAACCACATAGGCCTCCAAATGGGGCCTATCTGACTTCATAGCACATGGCATTGGCTTTGGAAAACTTATGGCTGGATTGCTCAAGCAGTGACCGCTTCTGTAGATTGACTAAAGTAGGGTTCTCAGGTCCATGAGGACTCCCTAGAATTGCTTCCCTTCCTCCAGGGCTCTATCAGTGTAGCCCACTCTGGTGGAGAGTGGGAAGATAGATAGTGAGGTTCTGAAAGGGAAAAGTTTCTGGGACAAAAATGCATGCTGCTTTATTTTCTTAGAAGTCCCATGAAACTCCCATACCAAAGGAGAATTCTTGCCATCCACCAATAAGATGACTGTGACTCTTAGAGCAGAGGCTGTAGAGTATCTTCAGCTAAGCCTGATGTTTAAATGCAGCATTTTGCGGAGCTCCTAAAAATACTGGTAAGAGAGAAAGGATTACTGAGGATAGAGAATAATCCAAAAGCTTTCTAAGAACATCAGTCTTTGTATTTAAACCCCTGCCCAACAGACATTGTTACCAAGTGTATAGAAATGTGCCTGGGAAGTCCTATAAGCAGCTCGAAGTCTTCTCCACCATCTAGACCAGGGCTGGCCCTAGGCTAGATTTGTTTTCATAACACCCCTCACTAATAGAAATACACAGATTTTTAACCAAGCACATGACCCAAACCCAGTGAGATATCCTATAATCATGGGTCAGTGGAACAGATATTTGGGGTATTTCAACATTGAACTGATGATGTTACAACTCTTTGGTGGCAAATGACAGAGATCAAGGTGTTCTAATTTAAGCAAAAAGAGAGAAATTATCAGAATCAAAGTATCTCATGGAAATAGCACCCCATCCCAGGCCTACCAATATGCACTCACACAAACACCATCCTGTCTGATCTGAATAGTTTACTTCCTCCCTTTGAAGTAAAATCTATGGTATAATTCCTGTAACAGTTTTGACTATTTAAGAACATCTATCTGCCATACTCAAAAAATTTTCATGGAAGAAAAAGGATGTAAATCTATTTTTGAAAGAAACACATTTTCCCTTCCTACAACAGGATGAGGTGGAGTGAGACCTCCATATGCCTCTCTTGTTGTCTCATTAAAAGTCTGTATTTCAGCATAAATTCAGAGAATGAATTTCTCTGAACCCTAGTGGGGAAATAGTATGCTAGAACTGCTGTCGATACAACACAATTATGTTTTGTGTAAATGGTCAAATTCAAAATTATTTCGGGACAAAATTACAATTTAATCGACAGCCCTATGAGTTATACGCTTCATGGCTTTAGAAGGTGAGGTTGTTCTCTGGTGAACACTCAGTATTTTCAGGCATTCTCTTCTTTGCCTGTAATTCACAGAAAATCAAATTGTGTAGATTTAATTCACTTCTGAGACACATTTCTTGATCTGATAAAATTTAAAAACTCATTCTACAAGTTTCTAAACCAAATTAAACAATGTGCTATTATACATGAGTACATTTAAGGAAAAAGACATCTTTTTCTTACAAAAATCACAACTTTTGTCTAGATTAGCTGTATAGAATGAAATTATATTTTTTTAAAAGAAGTATTCTAACAGGATGCATTGCCAGTAACTACCTCCATCATTCTGTTTGTAAATTTAAAGTTGTTTTCATTAGCACTTCAAGTGCAGTCAGGGAGGGCAATACTAAGCTGCCTTAATACAGGTCTGCAGCCAGGGCTTACCCCGGCTACTCTGAAGCTCTCTCTTTGAAAGAAAATGGGATCGATGCACGTGGTAGAGACAGAAAAGTAAAAAGCCACGAAACGATACTGCAAACACCAACAGGGCTTTCAGAGCAGTCAGACAGTCACTTCCCTATGCTGTCCCAGGTCACGTGCTCCCAGTGACCCCAGCTTCTCTCCCTAAAAGAGCCCAGGTCACACACAACGGAAAGCTTTCTGGTCCACGGTCATCATCATCACCTCATCGAGACGGAACAAGGGTGCTAGTCCTAGAGAGAGTAATAATGTGTCTACGACCCTGGATGATTTGGGAAAGGCTTTAATTATTTGGCTGCTCTTAACCACACTCTCTGAAAGCCCATGATGTTCTAACCAAGAACATTTTTACCTCGTTTGACCAAAGATATTTGTGCAAAAATATGAGGGAACTATCTTGACAGAAACGATTAATTTGCCACTTTTTTTTTTCAAAGTAAGCCATCGTTTTCTATGCAACTGTAGTTGTAGCTTATGACAAAGAAGCCAGGTGTAATTGGTACCTTTTCACATTTTTAGGGTTCCCCATGGTGCCAACTATCATCCATGCCGTTACCAGGACCCTGTACTTCAATGACAAGTAAGCACTGGGGATGTTTTCAGTTAACATTGTAGATAAGATGCATTCGTACTGATGTAGTCACCCCCTTCCTTTGTCCAGCTGCTGGCTGAGTGCCGAGACCCACCTGCTCTACATCATCCACGGCCCCGTCATGGCAGCACTGGTGGTGAGAACTGCTTTTGGAGTCCGTTACTAACAGTGTCATCTCGGGGATTTCTTTGGCGATGGTTCTATTAGCATACATATCATAACTTTCAAGTGAAGCTAACTTAATGATAATCTCTAATAAAAAGAACAATTACTGAACGATGCTCAGTGTCTCCGCAGTGCCGAGCAAACTGAACAAACAACCCTCAGGCAGTCCCATGTGGGTGGGCTCCCAGCCTGGGGAAACAAGAACTGAGGAAAGTGGGTGTCCGTCAGCGGTACTGACCTGGTGGTCTGTTCGCTCATGACATCGTATCTTTGCAGGTCAACTTCTTCTTTCTGCTCAACATCATCCGCGTGCTCGTGAAGAAGATGAAGGAAGCCCAGCAGCCCGACTCCTACATGTACCTGAAGGCGGTGAAGGCCACTCTGTTCCTGGTTCCCCTGCTGGGAGCTCAGTTTGTTGTGTTTCCCTGGAGGCCCAACAACAAGGTGCTCGCCCAGATCTACGACTACCTGATGCACTCTCTGATTCACTTCCAGGTGAGGAAGCCAACGGTGTGCGTGTTCCATGACTTGCTCTGCCGGTTGATGCAGGAGGATCCATTCCCTGGGGCTCATCTGTGATGAGAAGGACCCTTTTGACTATATGTAACCTGGAAGGGATTCTCACTGCCAGCTTTCCTGGTTTCTGAATCTAAAAGTTGAAGAAGGAAACAGGGGGGTATGGGCTTGGAGAGACACCTCTACATCCAGATGGCTCCATGGATGGAGCCATCGCGTGACGCTGAGGACAAGTTCCTGTCTCCACAGTCCTTTCAACCTTTCCTTCCCCTCCCCAGTAATTTGAGGGCTATATTATGTTTTACCGAGGGGAGTTCTGAAGAACAACATAACCCATGCCGATCAGTTGCCCAACTGTAGTGAAGCACTGGATGTGAGTGGTAGCAATTGTTTTTTCATCGAGCCTTAACTGGCTATCACAATAGTAAAATGTTCCTCTCCAGATTGTCTACTTATATTAATGGCTAAACAATGTAATGTACATGAAAGTAACTTCAACTCTGTCTTTCCTTCTCTCTGTAGGGATTCTTCGTTGCCGTGATTTACTGCTTCTACAACAGCAATGTAAGCATGCCTTTCATATGATACCACTGCTCGTTTATATAAAGCCAGCACTTTACATCTTCCAGAGGGCCGCTTTTCATCTGGACTCACGTCCACAGCACTCTTTTCATGGTTCTGTGACTAGCGGGGTTGTGTTTTTCTACCACTGCAAGGTGAATCTTTTCTGTGCTGTGTGGTACAATTGCGGATATTACTCAACCAGGCAGCTAAATTATGATTTCCTTGGATTGCACCCTGAGCAGCAATAGTGAAAGCTATTCTGGATTCCCACGGAAAGAAAGGTCATGCCCCATTCTCTTTAAAAGACCCAACTGCTCACTAGGGCAGAGCCAATATCCAGCCTGTTTGTGCTGGTTCGCTGCCTCCTTGTCAGCAGCTTGGTGCAGTAGTATGTCACTGAGTCATTTTTGAAAATCACCCTGAAGTTAAGACTCAAATAATTAATATACTATCTGAATATTTAGATCTAAAATCGAGAGTGCTCGTGGCCAGTGTGTTTAGGCGTTTCTAGCCAGAGTTCCCTTTCTTCCAATGAAATTTAGCCAAGGAACCCAGTTTGTAAAACATGAAAGTGAAACTGCTTAAATTTGTACCAAAGAACTCCCAGAGCTCCAGGGAACGTGATTTGAAATGTCCCTCCTCTTTCAGGTGAGGAATCTGAACTCCAGAAAGATCATGTGACTTGCCCAATGTCATAATCATAGTTGAATCACCAGGACTAGAACCCAAATTTCCTGATTCTTAATCAAATGAACTAAATCTTCCACTGTACTGTGTTATGTCCATGAGTCCTCCCTGAAGTTTTGTTAATAAACTTTCTGTAGTTATATGCCACATAACTTTTAATGTAAAAGTATTTTTCATAACATTAAATCAGTTCCTAGAAAGAAAAACTCTATACCAAGAAAAATCACATTTTATAAAGAGATCAACCTATTATTTCCTGTTAGGAATTAGAAAGATTGTCTAATAATCAATTGAACAGTATTTAGTGAGCACCAATGCTCTGTGACCTATTACTCATCTCCAACCCCAGTATCTCAAGATTATTGTTGCTTTCCTTTTAGTACATTTTCTTCTTTCCTCCATCCATTCATCCCTCCTCTCATTCATTTATTCAACAAAAACACATTGTGCATTGACCCTTGCTAGGGGCTGGACTGAAGGCCAGCTGTTAAAGTGTCTCTCCCTTTTTTTAAACAATAGTAAAAACTAATAAACAAGAAGGGCTTAGGTCACTCCATCTTTATACCAATTTCTGTGACTGTATATCCTTGCCTTTTGAATGGTTTCAGGTGACACACAAAACAAATATTTTTTATCCAAACTAATATTAATATACAGCTAATGTAAAAACCAGGCTCAGGAGGGGCATACCATGAAAACATGAGAAGACTGCATGCATTCGTAAAAGTACATCAGTATTTATTGTGTCTTAATTTACGATGCTGTCTTTGACATGTCAGGCACGGAAAGCACACCCAGAGGCACTCCTAACAGTGATGTGTCTAGTTCACTGGAGCAGGTTATCTCTGCTTTTTGAAGTCAAGAAACCATTCCCATTTTAATTAAGATCCTGTTGCTGGTGGAAAGTACAAGTGTGACATTTCTAATAACACATAAGTTGTGTACTGTTTCAAATGTAATATCACAGCCCACGGATTTAGGTATCGGGGTCTGAGCTGCACCAGATGTGAACATACCGTCTTACAACATTAAGCACAGGCAGGGCGCTCATACACACTGGAAGTTATTTCCCGCTGTATCTAATATTGAGCTGTGATCAAGTTTTGCCTGGTTGAATATTGAGTGTTAGCAGAGACCAAGGGGGCTGATACGTCAGTTGTGCAAGGAAGATGAAGTTTTCAATCACCTATTATCAGTATGTTACAAGTGACTCCTATTGCGGAAGTGGGTTAGACAGTCAATGGGTCAATTATAAGCAGGGGAGAAATTGGGAGAATCACAGTCGTAGAGATCAGGAGAGGACCAGGAAGCATGCTTATGGATCAGACATTTCCCACAATTCTCCCACGTATGTGGACATTGACCATCCACACATTTCGGTGAATTATCGAGTACCTAGGAGACCTCAGAAAGGTGATGATGACTATGAAGATGCCCGATTTTCCCAAGCAGTAGTTTAAGACTTGAGAGAGTACTGACAACACTGTGGACTTTCTCCCCTTTCCATGCCTCTTGCTATTGTCCCTGCATTGTGGATAAAAGAGTTTGTAGATCCAAGTAACACGATCGGAAGGATCTCAACATTTTGGTCACAAATTAGAGTATGTGAACTAAAATTTTGTTTATTTGCTGTAACTTACCTCATCTTGCTTTGAGGAGCCCATTGTACTAGCCTCTAAAACAGGCATACCTTGTTTTTTTAAGTTTTTGCTTTACTGCACGTCACAGATGTGTATTTTTTTTACAAATTAAAAGCAAGACCACCCCCCTCAACCAGCAAAAACATTACAACTCACTTCACTGCAATACTTGCTTTATTGCTGTGGTCCAGAACCAAACCCACAATATCTCCAAGGCATGCCTGAGTTTACAACAGTCTCTTTCAAGAAAACACATACTTGGTTCAAGAGCTTTTGTTCAAAGGTGCAGCTGGTTACCAGTATTATGCTGGCACCTCCTGTTGAAGTTCAAGGTGGCTCCCCTCACTTCTGTGGACCTTAGAGGTCCTTTCACCTTGCAGCCACCAAGCCCCAGCCCTCTTCCGACTCACAGTTCTCTCTCCCGAGCCACCCGAGGAGCCCAGGAATTCCAGATCCTCTCTTATACTGTAAATCTGTCTTCACCCTAAGTCATTGCCACTCCACTGCTTGGACACCATGTTAGACATGGTGCCAGGACAAATATGGGGTCTTCTTTACAGAGTTATCAGTTTTCAGGACTCTGCTCTCAGAATCAAAGAGAAAAACCTGCTATATTGAGGTGTTTTTATTATTCCTTGCTTTCTTTCTTCTCCGCATTTTCCCAGGTATTTCCACCATGAAGGGGAAATGCAAGGTCATTGTGTCTGTATATCTCTCTCTCCTCTCTCTCTCCTGCTTGGAAGGGCTCTGCACTCACCACTGCCATTTCCTGTCTGCAAGGGACTATGTCATACTCTCCATGGTCTCTATGTTATGGCTTTTACTGAAGTTCTATTCTTAGACCAGTAAGGTTTACACTGCATATACAAAGAGAAGCTTTTCTACTTAAGAGTCTTTCTTTCACTCAATAAAACCTGATTCTCAAAACTAATGTCTTTGTAAAGACTCAGAAAAATCAGCTTTGGGACTGAAAGCTAAGCAGTGATTGTTTTGCTGTAGGCCAGTGTTCTCAAACTTAAGTGTGCATCGGAATCACGTGGGAAGTTTGCTGAAACACAGATTGTGGGCACTTGCCAGCAGGAAGTTTCCTATGCATTAGAGCAGGGACGGGGCAGAGAATGTGCATTCCTAACTAGTTCCCAGGTGATGCTGATGCTGCTGGTCTGGAGACCACACTTTGAGAACCGGTACTCTAGGCAGAATGTAATTTGTCCTTCCAGCAACGAATGACCTTGACTTAATGAATGAGAGATGTGCAAAAAGAATGTTATTTAAGAAACACAATAATTAAATATTTTCAAAAATATAAACCTTATATTTATTGTCTTTTAAACAAAATATCTTCCCCAAACATAGGAAAATGGGTAGTGGAAGAGAATTAGAAAGCTCTGATCTTGTAATTGTCAAGTACCCAATTATCTCAAACAAAAGACCATATAAATTCTGTAAGATGAAGACCAGTAGAGCTATTGTTGATATGCCCTCCAAAAGGGCGGGAAAATATCAGTGACAATTTTGTGAATAATATTCAGAAGTATCCCTTACCATTTAATTCATAGGATATAACAAGGTCCCAATTTCCAAAAGTCTTATAAAAACACTTAAACATGCAACTGCTTTTTAATTTCCAAGTGAATTTAAAGTCTTTTTTTAAAATCATGATTTTTCATCTTAAATTTATTTTGCAGTCTGTCAGATTGTGGTGGCAGAAAGTGAAGGGGTGGGCCTTACAATCTTTTCATTCATTGGATCGAAACTCCTGGCAGAAACCTTGCCTTCCATTCAAGTACATAACACAACTGCAGGTGACTGTGGAGAACTTAATAGGAAATAAGACCAAAGTGAAAATGTTCTATTACAACTTGATCTTCTTTTTTACAAATATATGTAAACTGAGGCCCAAATGTACCAACTTTACATAGCAGGTTAATAATGGAATTGGGTATAATAATTATGTCTCCAAACATCAGACCAGGGCTCTATTTTTTAAAGTTGGCAATTAATAAATTGAAATAATCAGGGGAAGCTCTAAAGTGACCTGTATTAACTGCTTTTAAAACTAGTGATGATTTATACAGTAATTCAAAACTCTGTATGTTACGCTATTTATCCCCTTGACAACTCCTAACATTTCTAATGCTTTGGGAGCAAAAAACCAAAATCCCCTATTTTTTTTGTTTAACAAATTTAATAACCTTATTCTTGGATCAAAGCAGCATTAGGCTCAACCTGTGGCATTGTAAAAAATAATTGCCCTTATTAAAGTGTAATTATTGAAAGTGTGCCGCTAAGGGCCTATTCTAATATGTGTGGTTTACAAAGTAAAGCAGATTACCATCGCCACACAAAAGGATAGGTTATAATTTTGGAATATGATTATAGAGGGCTATGAACATTTCTGTAGTAATCATTTTAAAAAATTAAAGTAGACTTCAAATCCTTTCACCTCGTGCTGGGCTGGGTACTTAATTAATATGCATGGCGCTCCAATGGGGCTTATTTTAAAAGGACAAGTGAGGAGAAGCCAAGACTTCTTTATTTCTGCCGGGTACTTTTACGAACTCATCTAAACTCATCACTGTCTACCTTGACTACCTCTACATTATCTTCCACGTAAGGCTTCTGCCTTATCAGAGGTGGTAGCAGATAAAATGTTTTCCAATTCATTCTCCATCGTGGGATGTGTATGCCGTGTATTAAGTGTGAAACCAAATCAAATTTCATTCATTGGACTTCAGAGCTAAAGAAGAAACCTTTGCGCAGCAGCAAGCAACCTTGCCCACGGTGGCTTAGGCGGGTACCCGTGCCAGTTCTTCCCTGTGTGGCCAGGGCACAAACCACACAGCCTTTTACACTAGAATTACAGTTCAATCCCCCACCTTTAACTTCTGTTAAGTTCCAAGGATTGTGCTCAGAAACTTGGCTTGTGTCATTTCTGACCTTATATGAGAGCAAGACTCCCTTTTCTCTTCCAGGTCCAAGCCACCTTGCAGCGCCAGTGGATCCAATTTAGTATCCAATGCGACCAGCGCTATGGGCGCCGCAACAACAGGCGCCCCAACAACAGGCGCCCCAACATCAATGCCGCTGCCGCTGCTGCTGCAGCTGCCGCCGCCGCTGAGGCTGAGGCTGAGCCTGGCAGTGGTCTCCCCATTTACATCTGCCACCAGGAGCCCAGGAACAACGAAGTTGCCATCAACCCTGGCGAGGAGATTTCTGAGGTCATCCCTATGGAAGTGGTGGAAGTGGTGGAGCAGGAGACAAGCGCTTAAATGTGAAGCTAATAGAGCATCGTGATCTCTGAGCCTCCATGTCCTGGGAGAAAAACCAACCATGCGTTTAAAGTGATCCCCATCCTCCCAGGAGCCAAACATGTCATCTGTGAAGAATCATTAAGTAATTTTGTCCATAGTGAAGCTGAAGAATATTCTTGGTACTATTGCCATGGGAGACAGGCTAGGAATGGAGTCTCCCACTGCAACACTTGTGAATTCCATCTTCCATCCAGTGCTGAAATGCAGGTGTAATGCATGCAAAGTATCCAAGACAAACACAATTGAATTGACCTAGTTCAGATACAGGGTGCTCCTTGTTAATCTTGAGCCATTTGTACCTTTAAAAATGAAAATCACTGTCAAAATCTTTTCTTTTTAACTCTAAAATTTGAATTAGACTATTTCTGTATTTGGCTACGGATCTGATTTTTAATTTTTTTATTTCAATCGATTCTGATACTACTCAGATGTTGTGCCATCCACACAGTGCAAACTACACAAATTACGATGTGACCTCTACAAGGCCAAGTGGCTTTTTCACACAGGGATGACTAAGAATGTGGAAAGGAAGATGTAACGCTTCGAATGAAAAAGAAATTGAGTCGATTTGCTTGAAACATTAGATGGGCCAATTTGTTAGTTGGCTTATAATACTGTATGCTCAGCCTGGTTTTAGATAATCGTGTCCACTAGGCAGCCCCTAACTTTTGCAAGGAAGGGGCCTTCACATTGAAATGTGCTTTGGTCACTGGCATATATAAATTGGGAGGTCACAGAGAATCCTTTGCTAAATTTTTCACAAAACTGCCAAAAATATAATTCCTAGTGGAAGAGAATATTCTCTTTAAAGAAAGTTTTCTACTTTCCTAAGCTCTAGGATTTAGAAAGCAAACCACTCCAAAGTTTATAAAGCTGATTACCTCTTGCCCTTGGGTGCTACCTAGCAGTAAAAGATATATTTAAGACTGGTAATTAAAGGACTCCATATAAGTTCACTCACTGCTTTCCACCCGGCTTCAACGCTTTACAAGATATCAGTCTTTTTCAGGAAGATTCAGCAGGGCTAATTTTAAGTCAGGTTGTAGCTGACCTCTTGTTTGCTGTGCACAGGAGGGGGGAAAATGTAACCACTACAAGTTCAACCATATACCAATCCACTTAAAATTAACACGGTTTCTCACTGAAACCCAAAATTACATTCCCATGTCTCTCTTTACTTTCTCAGTATAAAATCTGCAGAAGTCCCCAAATAAGCCAGTATTATTACTGGCACCTGAAATCAATTTGTGAATTTGCGATAATAATCAGAGTTATCATTGTTTAATTTGTCTGCTAAATGAGGAGATACATTGAAACCCTTTAAATCACAAATCTCATCTATGACACTTTATGCCTGTGGAAGTGATTTAGTTGTGGAAAGACAAAAAATTTGTTCTGGTTACATGGATAGGGTACCCCCCCAAAATTATATTCTTTCAGAAAATATTTTGGATACTAAAGTAGTTTAAGTCTCTTTTATCGAATGTAAAGGAAGAGTTAAAAAGAAGGTATTTTTCCAATCACAGTGTTTATGTAATGGTGTTTCTATTTTTGTTTACAAACATGGAAAACAGTGTATTTCCGGCAGCTCTAGTACAAATGTGATAATATATTGCTAAAATATTCTAGATGTTATTGAGCTAATATAGTAGGGGCTGAAGAAAATTGCTTATAATAGAATTGTACCTACTCCCCAAATTATGTGAAATGCTTACGCTATGTATATGTATAAATTAATACAGTGTATGTGATAAGCAAAAAGGTGTGTATTTGTGTATTTTGTCTAAAGAAATATATTCTTCATCTTTCCATTCATTCATCTCGTTTCCTGCTCATTCCATCCCCTTTTTCATTTCAGTCACGGGTGCTGACATCTCATCTGGCCAGTCCCGCAGGAGAGAGGGAGCTAATCCAAAGTACAAGTTAGAAAACCATGTGCAAGATGGTGACAGTATTATCTTTGTCAGTTTTACCATCTTCAGTCTTCAATCTGACTCCATGACACATTTCTCGTATCACTGATAAAACAAATACCGCATACAACTGTCAATTTATATTGTATAAGTTTGGGAAGCACAGCAAAGCTAAGAAATCTAGGACAAGACAGTGTCGTGTCCTTTTGTAATCTGGGGCCAGACCTGCACTGTCCAACAGCACATCAGATCATTGGAATCGTTACAGTCATCGGATTTTAATACAGTTTGAGAGAGAGACTAAGGATAAAAGGCAGCTAATTAAATCATTAGAATGCATAAAGGCCACTATCGGAAAGATGTGCAGACCTGGAAAGTATGAAAAGAAAAGATGAGGGCTAAATGAGACTGAGAGGGACTAACGAAAGGGAACATGGGCAAAGTGTAGGTTCTTCACGCTGTGCAATAGCATCCAAAATCGTTGGTCTCATGAGATCTGGAGAACTTTTTCAAAAAGGACACATAAGGGAAACATCTTTCCCTTTATGTTCCAGTGAGCGATACACCCTTGTGATCCTGAAGAACAAAAATAATCTCTCATCACGCCGTAAAATCTGATTCTTCAGGAGGCAGGTTGAACTCCGATGCTCAGCTGCCCACCTGCCTTCATCCCTTCTACAAAGCAACCTAGAACAGGCCCTGGGCTCACATGGACCTTGTAGGTCCTGAGGGAGGAAAGGCTTTAAACAAAGACATGACAAAAACGCTCTCATCATGGAGTTCCAACCCGTCCCATGCATTCCTTCATTCACTGTCACTGCTGTTCCATGTAGCTTTCATTCGGCTATACAACAAATGCTTAGTAAGAGTAGTTATCATGGCAAAACTTCTTTGCAGTGACAATTGCTTCTTTCAGTGTCAATGGTAAACATCAAAACCTGCTCAGGGAGCCAATACCCTAAAACCAGAACCACTGATATTTGGGGAGCGGGGGTGGGGGGACAGAGTGGCCTATGTGGTCGGGTGGGGCAGCGATCAGGTAAACTCAGAAGCAAACTTCATTTGTTGTTTTGACAGGGAGACAAGCTGTCTCACTCCTAATTTAAGCTTAGTAAAGTTGATTTTACTTAACAAATCCATAGACAGCCTGTGTGGGGTGGAGCGGTGGGGAAACAAGAAGTGAAAGCATAAAGAAAAAGGATAGATGCGTATGTGTGGGGACACAGGAAGGCAGAAAGGCCACATTTGAAAATTAAAAACTAACCATATTCCTGATAGTTTTTATTCTTCTGCACATATTGATAGAATTAACCTCTGCTTAATAGCTGAATAATGTGAACGCTGAGAAGAGGAAACACAGCCATTGAAACTGAAAAGTAACTTAGGTCAAGATTTTCCAACATCCTACCTCCCTCCACTTGGATTCGCAAGCATCTCTGAAAGATTTCAGAGATTTTCCCACCGGCATTGAGCAGCCAGTGTCTTGGGTCAGTGATTAGTGCTTTCTCCATTCACAGAAATTCAGTGCCTTCTGTCTAACTTCCCAGAACCCCTCCCTCGGAGACTCAAACTGTGCCCTCACTCTTTCCCCGACTTACCAGCGATGCCACTGCGTGTCATCACTGTCTCTTTTATCTGAGAGACTGACCACCTTACTTTAATTTGGAGAAACTGTCCCCACATAAAATCTCAGGGTATTGCTAGTGAAGTGCTGAATAGAAGTTTAATAAAAGCACTGGAGATGTCTTTAATGAATAAGAAAATAAATAAAAGCAGCCCCATTCAGAATAGATCAGGATCTGGGTCTCCGTCCAAACCTGCCAGCCCAGCTGATCGAAGCTAGTACAGCAGTCTCTCACCCAGAGACCCTGCACCTAAACACTTCCCAGCTGCACACTCGGAACTTTTGCACAGCAGGGTAGGTGGTCCGCCGCGGGGCCGCAAGCCTTTCTCTGAAGACAGCGGTCCTCCAATGCACCAGTGCATCGCAGCTCTTGTCCACCGTCATCACAAGAGGGAGGTCATGGGGCTTAACATTATAGAGCACATTTGAGAACAAAAAACAACAACAAAAAAGAAAAACACTGCAGTCAATATAGACCTAGAGACATCGGCTTACTTACTCTTTGTAAGAACCCAAAATAGTGTTTTCGCATTTTAGTGAGGAGAAAACCAATGGAAGGGAAGTGGAATAATATGTCCACCACAGTCACACAGTGAGTAGCTGAGCTAGGATGTGAATCAACAGTGCGAATGCCTCTGCTTTTTTGGAGGGGGTCAGGAAAGTGCTTTATTATTACACAGAGGGCATCACTGGCACCTGAGGTCACCAGGGCACTTTCAAGAAGGCCTCATGTAGGACATCAAAACAGCCTGTGGGGCTTCTGGGGCCCCAGGCCCGGGTATAAGGCGGGATCTTCCCATGATGCAACTGTGAGCTGTTCCAGAGACCCAAAAGCAGCCAGGAGGGTCTATCTGTTTTGTGGAATGAATCCATGGTGGAAAGACATTCAGTTACCTGGGACATGAAGTCTTGTTCCAGGTTCTCCATCAGGAGGTCTGCTGGCTTCTGCTCACAGGCCTTGTAGGTCTCCAGGTACTGCCCAGCCTCCTCCAGGCTCCAGGCAGGGACCAGGGTGCAGTCGGCCAGGAAACACACTTCAGCAGCTCCTTGAGGGCTGCTGAGGATCTTTCATGTCCACGTGGGTGAGCAGGACCCGCAGGGAGGGGCTCTTCCCAGGCTCCACAGACGCTCGGGGTTGTAGTCTGGGTGGAAGTAAGTTGTGGTGGGGGTGGCGGTGGCAGTGGTTGTGGCTAAGGAAGAGGGCACAGGTGCTCTGGCCCAGCATGCAGTCAGGAACCGTGTCACCAAATTCCCCAGGCACATGGCACATGAATTTCAGCCTCTGCCAGGAGCTCACAATGAAACTTGAATTTTGCTTCCAGTTTGAGGGCATGGGTGGGGCGGTCTCTTCTTCCTGGGGTTCTGGCCCTGTGGGGTGTGGGGCTCCAGCAACTCCTGCAAGTCCTGAGATGGCATACTCTGAGTAGGTCTAAGGGGCAGCCTGGGCCGAGGTGTCCATGGTGGGATGGCTGTGTGTGGCTCTGAATAAGGGCTTGGCCCAGCAGGAGGGACCTCATCCCCGTCCACTGTGTGAGGAAGCTCTTCCTTGTGGGTGGCCCAGCAGGCTGCCACACTCCCTCTTCCTCCATCCCAGGGTTGTTCTGGGGCCACCTCACCCCAGAGCCTCCGGGAAAAGATGGGAGGGGGATCCAGGTGCCCACTGCCAACCTGGACCTGAGGCCCCTCCTGTTGAAACTGCCATCTTGATTGGCCCTACCCTACTATCCTGCCTCTCAAGGCGAAACTGGCCCCCATTAACTCTAAAGGATACCAGAGAGTTGTGGGCTCGTGATTAAGAAGGCAGGGATTGTTTGCAATAGGTATCCGTTCAGTCCAAAATTAAGTTAATTCATGGCCCATAATGAGGGGTCTTCCAATACAGAGGGGTCTTCAGATGAAATCTATCTTTCTATAGTTTGAAAGGATCTCTTTCTATAGCCAGAGAGTTTTTCACACACCGTGTTGGTTTGCAGTTTCTCTCCTTCCAAGGTGGTCCTTGTGTAGATCTCTGGGAGAAAAAAACGTGTCTGGGACACATTTCATGGTCTCCCCTTGGGCACGCCTAGCCTCACTGGAGGCTTGCTGCGGAGTGGGGCGAGAGTAGGCAGGACAACTAGCACTGTGTGTAGTAAGGCTCTCACTTACTGGTTTTCTAGAACTGAGTCCTGATTCGTTAGGATGGCGAGGACCACAGTTATTTGTTCACCATTCACCTAGGCACCAGGTGGGGAAGAGAGGTGGAGGATGGAGAAAGAAGCTCTGAAACTGTAGGCCCAGCTATGAGGGCAAACGAGGTAGGCCTGTCGGCTCCCTCTGCAGATCACCAACCCTGGAGAAGCTGTAAAAGCTGAGGGAGCACACGCATTTCAGGACTCAGCCATTAATGAAACCAGGAAAGGGAAAACAAATGAAAAAGTCCAAGCTCTTGAACCAGTGTGTATTTTGAGGAAGGGATGGGAGCCCAGAGAACAGCTAGCAGCCACAGCCACAGGCGATAAAGGATAGGGTGGAGGAAACAGTTTCATTGTGCTCTGGGACCTCACCTGCAGCAGCAGGCCTTATTGCTGTCCCAGTGCCCAGAGGGTACTCTCAGGCCCTAAAGGAGTAAGAAATCCATGAAAATAAATAAGCGTGTACTTGGCAGTGACCTTAGGCATCCATCCCTCCCCGTCCTTCTCCAATCCCACCAGACTGATGGATTACAACCTGGGGAGTTAGCCTCCCCCCAGTGTTTCACCCTGTAGGATTTATAAGGGGCCAGGTTTAAGGTTTCCCAGTGGAGTAGCAGCAGAGGGAGAGGTCAGGGGCTTCTGTGATGACTAGATCTTTATCCTGGGACTTACTCCCTCCATTCTCCTTAAATTCACCAGGATCTACAAAACCACGGCCTCATCTTTGACCAGTGGCCAGTAGACTTTAGAGACCCATTACTCCAGACATAGGAACTCACAGCCAAGATCATTAGATGTCTCAGGAATATAACTATTCCCAAAGGACAGCCAACAAACTAACCAAAGTCTACTCTCCGCCAGAGTGACTGGGGAATGCCGATGAAGAATTCCACATGCCATTGAATATGGACTTTGAAGGACATAAATACAATCCTTAGCAATACAGAAAACAACAAGAAAGGATGCAGAAAAGCCCACAGGGACTGTTGGTTATGAAGAAATGCAATCATTGAAATGAATAACTCCATAAGCAATACTTGAGATAAATAACAGTTAATTAGTAAGATGGATACGGCTTAAAAATCAATTAGTGAGTTAGAAGGTCAGGTTGGATATCTGATCTTCCCAGAGGAAGCAGGAAAAAAACAAAGATGAAAAATGGAGAAGAAAAGCAGAGATACAGAGGCGGAAATGCCACTCTCTGGCCAACGGCAGTGCCAGGGGGAGACCAAACGATACAAAGACGGGAAATATTTGAAGTTGTATTTAAAGTTGTCCAGGACCAAAGAAAGATAAAAGACCTTATAAAAGAAAAACTCAAATGTGGCCAAATACATAACCTAAACTAAAATTTTTGTTAATATTGACAAGATTGGAGCAAGATAAGCATGACAAAAGAGTAGACTAAAACCTTTCCCTTTTAGGGAATAGAGATGTGGATCTTAAGACATATGAAATGTCTTAATATAAGATTAATTATAATAAATTGGTCATGGTCACCAATTAAAACCACAATTTCATGTTGGATTAAAATATTAAAGCCCCATAACATATAGGTAACAGGAGACACACCTGAGACAAAAGAAAGAAAAAGAAAGAAAAGATTGAAAATGAATAGGAATAGTTGTGCTAAGGAAATATGAACCCTAAAAAAAGTGAGGGTATTTCTTAATATCTAACCAAATAGAATTTTTAGACAAAAAAGTCATAAAAGACAGAAAGGAAATTGTATGTGAGTGAAAGGAATAATTGAACAAGATTAGAACCATCATAAATTCATATGCACCTTAAAATACAGCTGCAAAATATATCAAGCTTGGAGAATTATATAATTGCCTAATCACTGTTGTACACCTAAAACTAATATAGTATTGTGGGGGGGCTCTGTGGGCGGGGCCCCCCCAGCCACCACAGATGAGAACAGGATCTGCTCGGGGAGGAAAGGTGGCGGATCCCTCAAAGGAGAAGGGCCAGGAGCCTGTTCCTCAATGGGCTTTTATTGGGCTTAATTTGCATAGGAATACAGGGTGTATACATAAAGCTCATCAATTATTGCCAGGCAGTAATGATCAAACAATAGATAACATTCAAAGAACCATGAGGGCTTATTCTGAGTCAGGGTCAGATAGCAAAAGGTCCATACAACTTTGGGAAACAAACTCATTTCATGCTTGGACCCTTAGCGTTTAAATTGAGGGTATTAGCTAAGTAGGTTTCATAGGATTTTATACATTCTTTCTTAGGCCTGGTCGCCCTAGGGAACCCGCCCTTTCCAGCACAGGGCTGCACTCACCTCTGTCATTGTTTCAGGCATAAGCCAGGCAGAGGAAGTAAGGCAGCCAAGAAATTAGGAAACTTCTTGCAGACAGAATGAGGACTCAGGCTATGTCAAAGACGAGGGGCAAGGGTCCATCACCCCCTTTTTCTATAGTCTTCCAAGTCCTTCCCTGAGGGCCCCTTTGTGACCGTGCCTGTCTTAGGTCATCCCTCCCTTAAGGAATCTTACCCATCATTGGCTAACCAGTCATCCACCCAGGGTCAAGTAGGATGAGGTGAAAGGGGGCAGAGGTGGTGCCCCTACAAGAAAGATAAGCTTTGTCTCCTAAGTGGCTTATGGTCCCAAGGTCTTTTTACTCAGGCTTAGCCATGAGGGGCTAAGTTTCTGAAACCAGGTAGGGTGGTTCCCCACAGTATTGCATGTCAATTGTAATTGAAAAACTAAAATTAAAATACATCAAGCAACAATGAGAAAACTTTAAGAAGAAAGAAATGATTTATCAATTTTAGTTGAGGATTTTAACATACTGTCTCAGAATCTGATAGACCACTGAAGTAAAATATTAGACATGTTATAAATATCTAGAAAATACAACTGTGAAACTCAAGCTATTAAAAGTATATCAAACTCTGTGTTCAGCTAACAGGGAACATATGTTCTTTCTGAGTGAACACAGAATATTTACAAAACAGCCTTACTTAAGACCATAAAGAAAACCTTCATTAGTTCCAAAGGATTAATATCATTCAGAAGATCTCTGACCAACATGCAATAAAATTAGAAATTAATAACAAAATTGTATCTTAAACAATCTGTTGTTGGAAACAATAAATATTTCTTTATAACCCTTTATAACCCTTACTCTTTAAAAGATTGAAAGTTATAGAATGGCGACTTTTATATTAGTGTCATATTAGTCTGTGACTATTAATCCAGTTATATAAAGAAAGTACCACACCTAAAACAGTCCCTTGAAGGACACGGTAACTATATTTATCTAAGAAGGCACAAGAAGGTGAGCCACAAAGTAAAAGTGAAAAAGAACCATGAGAAGAAAAACGTTATGTGAGAAATTACCTTCGTGCAATGGTGTCCTCCAAGTACACACTATCAGGCAGCCTTCTCAGAGGTCATGGCCAGAAAGGCTCATAGGCTAAATAAGGGTGCTCAAATCAGGCAGTTTATTTAACCAACTGAAAATACTCAGGGAGAAGTTTGGGGTAGGTTAGCACACTTAAGATAGAGTACCAGCAGGGCAGACTAACCACGCTACCTGAATCTCCAGGTGCAGTGTTACACGTCCTCTCTGGGCCACATACCAGTGTATTCCCTGCTAGAGGTATGGTTGTGAGGACCCACGCCGAGGTCTGAGCAATGGACACGAAGATGGAAGATGCCTGTAGCCAACATATGGCCCTGGCTCTTAACTGAGAGACGCAAGGCTAAGTGCTTGTGGCTGCAGTGGTAGCTTGCCAATTATCATAATAACAACTATGAGTTTTTCTGCATTTCCTGGCTAAGAGGACACAAAAACATGTGAGAATGAGAAAGAAACAAATCACAGAATTGAAAGTGGAGGGAAAATAACAACCCAGGGAGATGGATGAGTGCTCGCAGAAAGCAACTGCACAAGGAGGGCATTTGCCCACATGATCCTTAATTTCAGCAAAGAGGACAGACAACTAAGAGACAAAAAAAGTTTCCTCCCCACAATGAGCTGGTATCCCCAAACAATTACACCAGAATTACATCAGAATTCAGGATGAGGGTGCATCGAAGTGCAGCTTCCTTTATGAAGTTACATCCCATCCCACTGTTCAGGATAAACTAGAAAATTTCAGCTTACTACAATCCACTCCCTCTGGTAGGGTCACACCTTCACTCAGCCGGTCTTCTTCCAAGAAGGTGAACTGGTGGGTCCTGGAGATGATGCACTTTGCTAAACAAGAAGCGAAGTGCAAAGACCTTTTCTACACTGGCATCAAGCAAGGCAGCTACAGCCAGTCTCATGATGATGGGCTTCTTGGTGAAGGTCAATATGAGTCTTTTTTCTTAAACTTAAAAAATGTTTTTGTTACTTTCCAATTACAGCTGACATTTCACATTATATCAGCTTTAGGTGTGCAGTGTAGTGGTTGCTTAGACATTTATCTAATTTACAGTGATCCCTCATAAGGCCAGTACCCACCTGGCACCATACACAGTTATTACAATATCATTGACTGTGTTCCCTGTGTTGTATGTACTTTACATCTCCTCTTATGCTTCTTCAGGCATTTCCAGTTTTCTCCTCTCACTGGCTCTTCTTTCAGCATTTCTAATTGAGTTTTGATGGGGAGGAAACAACCACCTTCCTTCTACCATTGGTGGGAAAAGGAGGGGAGTTGGAAGTCTTGAATACTTACAACTTTCCTAAGAAATCCTCGCTCCCGAGGCCCCTTTACCTCAACTCTTTTATACTCTTTGAGTGTGTGATAGGATGATGTTGGAAAACTAATTTACGGTCCCCGGGGACCTCCAGTGCAGGCTAACTTCTGTTTGGGGGTAATGTGTAGGGATGTTGGACACTTACCATACTGTTCTTAGCCAGTGTAGTCTCAGTCAAAACTGAGCCATAATGAGGGCTATTTTGACGTTCTATTTATGGTATTAACTAACATAGATGTACATGAACTTCACAGACTTTTTGTCTGGAGGCAGGTTGGTATAAAGAAAAGAACACGGCTTCTCACAGTAGATAGAATTTGGTTCAAATTTGATCTTGGCCACTTAGTAACTGTGTATCACATCCCTTATCTATTAAATGGAGATATCAAACTTTACTAGAGAATTAAACTAGATAATAAGTAAATATGTATAATAACTTTACTGACTCATTACAGGAAATCAACAAATCTATTTCCTTATCCCCTCCCAAGTCTCTGACAGACATTGTGATCACCAATTTCCTAAGGACATCACATCAAGAACTAAATGACAGAGACTGTTCTCAAACACAGGCCTTCTCACTTCAAATGTCTCTCTCTCACTACATCGGCGTGCCTTTATGTTAGAAAGGTCGAGACTGTGATAGATGCTGCACATCAATATCCTTCTCTATTGGCCACTCCTAGTCTGTACAGTTTTGTAGAGATGGTGGAGGACACACCCCTAAACCCGCTCAGATATTTCCATGGTGGCTTAGATATGCGTCATGCATCCTGAATGAACCCATTCTATTCAGAATTTTGATTCGTTAGCAAATTCACAATAAATTGAAAATCAGTTAAGATTCAATTCTCAGCTCCGGAGATGGCTGTTGATGACTATATTTATAGAGCATGATTGAGAATTGTCAAGTTCCAAACACCATCATTAAAATGCATTTTTGCACTCAGGATGTTCAAAGCCTTTACATTTGTAGGTGTCTTTATTCAAACAAAGTAAATGAGACATCGGCCTCAGTCTTCTTTACTTACACCATGCATACATCCGTAGGTCTGCAGATTTTAAAGAAACAGGGTGGGACTGAGGCAGATGTTGCCAAGCGTCATTTGGTTCTCCCTCTAAGAAAAGACCTGCCACGCAGGTGTGTGGTTGGTTTTGCGTCGCCAGCTGTTACCGCCAAGTCCTCCTCATCTTTTGAGCTAAGCACACACTCTTTTCTGGGTGGCTCCCCAAAGGACGAGACGGTATCGGATTTCTTTAAAGTCTAAGAAGCTAACACACGCAAGAAAAGAACTCAAAGCTCAAAATCCTAAGATTTGCTATCATTTTCCCAATCTATATAGTTGTCTCATCCACACTTACCTTAACAACACTTTTTATAACTCAGTAATTACTGTTCCAAAGAACTGAACTTAGTTTTCTTAAAAAACGACTTGCTTTCCACTCTTTTATTTAGCTTTACATGATACTTACTCAAATTATGTAATCACAAAACCAAGAGCAACTGGTAGCAAATTATTTGGGAGCAAACAAATATTAAGCATGTGTACTTGTCACAGTGCTTCTCACACTTTAGCATGTTTACAGATCACCTGGGGATTGTTAACACAGAGCAGGTGTGGAGTTGAGACCCAGAACACATTTTTAACGAGGTGACACCGGGCGATCACCCAGGTAATACCAACACTGTTGCTCCTAGACCACACCTTCTTGCCTAGCTTCTAGCCCGGGGCCTTCAGCCTGCCAGGGCACCCGCTAGCGTGTTTACAGAAGGAAGGATGAGCACGGCTTATCTGGAAAGCCAGGAGAGTTCCTTCCCTAACGATACATGAGGTTTATTTTGGTCACACACTATGCTAAGTGTTTACATACATGAATTTATTTTATCCCCTGAAACACTATCAAGGAAGATATTCCATTCAATGGATAACAAAAGTAAGGCTTAGCCAGCTTGTCACACAACCAGTAAGTGGCAAGAAACACTCTGACTAGGAGAGACCAGAACTCTTATTTCCAGTTAAGATTTCGAAAATCAACTCGACAGAAGGACACGTAACCAGTCTGAGGAGAAGACAAGTCCACCCCTCAGCTTCTTCAGATTGTAGTTCAAGGAATTTTTCCCAAACACAATGTGAAGCAAAAGAGAGAATGACAAAATATTCAAATTCTGAGACTTCTGAGAAGATTCTAGGGGAGGTAAGCCCATGCTGTACTTCATTTACTAAGAGCAAACTCTCACCCTTTTCATGTTTGAAATTCTGTCTTATTTATTAACTGAAAGTGTTTGTGGACTTCTCAGTGTTCAACAATCAAACATGCACGTGACATTAGCCCTAAAAGGAATGCAGTGTCAAAAGTAATAAATGTAAGTGTGCAACCAAACCCAAACTGACTTTTTCTGAACCCTAAATATTTACTAAATTGATGAATAATCCATCCCTGTAAAATCTAGAAGAGCCCCTGGCTGGTGTGGCTCAGTTGGTTGGGCATCGTCCAGCAAAGCAAAATGTCGCCGGGCTGATGCCCGGTCAGGGCACATGCCTGGGCTGCAGGTTCGGCCTCCGGTCGGGGCGCGTGTGAGAGGCAACCGATCAATGGTTCTCTCTCACTTGGATGCTTCTCCCCCTCTCCTTCTCCTTCCCTTCCCCTCTCTCTAAAAATAAGTAAAAATCTTCTATCTTTATTAGTAAGGTCCTAAAAAGAAAACATTTATATTTTATTCTTTTCTTTGAATCACTATCTTATCACCTACAAGAGGAAAAAAAGCAACACAATTAAACTAGGTCCCTGGGCAAAAAAAGCAGAGTGCAGATGATTTTACATTTCCTCGCCTGAACAATGGTCCAACCAACAGCAATTTTCAATTCCACATTTTTTCTACTTCAGTTATATTAATTGCTAGTTAACAGAACTTTGAAGAATACATTTAACTTCATAATCACTCCAACAGGAAACACGTCCTGCAGATGGTAATTCCAGTCGGTCAGGTATTCGTGGCAAGCCTCACTCCGCTTGGCGGACGTTCCCAGGCCCGCTGGCGGAGAAAGAACAGCACCCCACCCACAGCCTCCTCCGTGGGAGAAGTGGGGGCGCCCACCTGCTCGATCCAGGGTCTGCCACTGCCAAGCACCTCTCTTTCTCTCTTTCTTCAAAACACTGAGTCCCATGCGGTAGTAAACAGACAGGAAAAATAAAATTTAGTATTTGTTATTTTTAAAAATGCAATTTACAAATAGCATTTTCATTTTCTTGAAAAAAACAAGGGGTGTGTGTGTGTGTTTCAGTAAAAAAACAATGACAGAGAAACCTGAGGTGGGGTGGAGCCTGCAAAAGGGATGATGGATTTGGGGTGGGAACACCAGTACCCCAGCCCAGCTCTGTCACATGCAATGTCTTGCTTTGCGTATCTGAAATGACGCTCCTTCTGGCTATATGGCTCTGAAGCTGTATGAAGAATTTCCTTAGCAATAGTAAAACTTCAAAAAGCACAAGAACGGATAATTTAAATGCAATCTTGTATCACAACTACTCCAGATGAAAGGACATGTCCCTGTGGTCTGCAGGGAAATTTGTCAAACTTCAGGGACAAAGGGACATCTGTCCCCAAGATGATGGCATCTAAGCCATCCCAGTAGAGAAGAAGAAGACACCTCATTAGAAGACACCATAGAAGGCACGTCCATGTCTACGCTAACCCAACCCCCCGATTCCAGCACCCAGGGAATACTGCACACTCCATCAGCTGTGATGGTGCCTCTGAGTATGGATTTCCTCAGGCTTCCTAGCCCAACCACTTAAGCTCACTTTACAACTGATAACTTTGCAGGGCCTGGCAAACACTAGAAAATTTCAAGTTACAGAATATTCCATTCCAGGAGCAAACAAACCCCGAACGGCTCATGCATGCAACTAGCACTTCCCAAGGTGGTATCAAGCTGTTTCCCTCTGTTTGGACTAGAACTCAGCTATATTTTTTTCTCAAAAATTAGAAAATAAAACACATTTAAATACACTTACTGTAATTACTTATAACTTTCTATTTTTAACTGAAATATGGTCTGAACTGTAAGATTCTCTCTACTACCAGTTGCCATTTGGATTTGTGTCTTCTTTTTATAGTCATACGCCCACTGAGGGAGATCAGCTGGAGATGCTATTCTTTTAGGGAACATCCCCGCAGCACGGTTCCTCACCTGCAGCAAAGTTAACAGCCGCTTTATATCACCTGTAGTGGTGGGAGGGGGTAGTGACAAGGGCTACGAATTAGCTCATCTGTCTTTATCTTTCAAAATTTAGTGTGAACAAATTTTCATTCCAGACTAGTTGAGTCCCTGTTTCAGTCACCCCTCATGGACCATCCCAGCTCTAGCACCTCATGAGAGTGTGTATCACAGCATTTTATTTTATTTTTAAAGGTTTTATTTATTTATTTTTGGAGAGGAGAAGGGAAGAAGAGAGGGAGAGAAACATCAATGTGTGGTTGCCTCTCACATGCCCCTTACTGAGGACCTGGCCCACGGACCCAGGTATGTGCCTTGAGTAGGAATTGAACCAGCGACCCTTTGGTTCACAGGCTGGCACTCAATCCACTGAGCCACACCAGCCAGGGCTGGAAGCAGCTTTTTAAAATTACGTTCTTCAAATAGGGAAGGACTGATTAATAAGGTGAAGATGATGAGAATGTTGGAAGAATAAAACCAAATTCCTAGGATTCACAGTAGCATAGTCAAAAATGGCACTAGACCATAATAACTAATATATATTGTGTAATCCTCCAGTATGACATATTCTATGATTCCAATTTTACAGGTAAGGAAACTGAGGTACAAGGAGGTTAAGTAATTTGCCCAGGTTCACCTAGCAGACTCTTGAGCTGAGTCACTTAATCACTATATACTATCTCCCTCAATAGAAACCACATTTTAGAAAACGGTCAGTAAAAGAAATCATAGTCTTGTGTCTGGAGACTGAAAGGGAATTTAGGTCCAGCAGAACATTTCATGAGAAAGAAACTCTGGCTGTGGCATTCTAAGACATCTCTCTGAAGGAGGAGAAAGAGCCGTCTGAGGCGCGGGCCTGCCCACATGAGTATTCTGCTCGTATAAAAAATCTGCTCCTAAAAGTAGGAGAGATGAAGAGAGAGGTGGGTGCGTGACCAGAGTGACAAGGGGCCTTTCGGAGGTTGGAGCGCAGTGTGGCCTGAGGCACGAAAAGCCTCAGGGCAGCTCCGGGGTTTTTACACGAGTGATCCAAGCACGAAGGAGGAGAACACCTCACTCACTGCGAGAGGCGTGTGGGGTAACATTAATTAGACTTTCCAAGAAAAAAAAGTTTACCACAATTAGAAAGAGAACGAACATGATTAAGACGAATGGAGGTCAGAGGTGGATAAGGTCAGTTGGTCACTCCAGCAAGTGCACACACACCTTCACCCGAGTGCAGACCGTCTTCCTGTGGCTGTCAAGGCAGTGAGAAAGGCAGAATTTCAGCACAATTGTGTGGATGGAGGAGAGGAGCCTGAAGTCTGGAATTACTGTGCGTTCGGACCATAAGATGCACCTAGATTTTAGAGGACAATAGGGGAAAAAATTTGAAGCAAAAAATGTGGTAAAATATTTAATAGAATAAATAACATAATATTTCACCAATGTAAATATAAACAGAACTCAACATGGCATTAACAACCATTATTTCTCCGAAATTGTGGGGGGGAGGGGAAAGTGCATCTTATAGTCCGAAAAATATGGTAGGTGAGTAACATTCTAATTTATTGGGAGGAATTTAGCTTGGTGAGCCTACCATGGGCTTGGCAGATTTCAAGAACAAAATATAAAAAAATAGTGTGGGGACACATTAAATCTTGGTGAGCCTACCATGGGCTTGGCAGATTTCAAGAACAAAATATAAAAAAATAGTGTGGGGACACATTAAAAATCAAAGGTTGTTGTCAAGAGTCAGCATGGATTCAAGTGAGGAAAGGATGCCAAAATGTTTCCACTCTCCAGTTTGGGGGTGTTGCTAGCATGTTATTCCCAAGAAAGAATTTCACAAAGTTCACATTACCTTTTAGCCAAACTGGTGGGACAACGGGAGGTGGCGGACTGCAGTGCGTTCCTGGTCCGTACGCACCTAGCTGGAGCTCTGATCCCTGGAGTTGCCCAGGCTGGGCCTGAGAGCTCTACCTTTGGCCCTGTCCCACTTACATTTTTTTCTGTCCCATTTACATTTTTAGCCACATGGCTGAGGGCGACCAAGACATACTTCCTTGCCCTGACTGGGTGGCTCAGTTGGCTGGGGTGTAATTCCGATAGGCCAAGCTGGTGGATCCCTGGTTGGGGCCCATACAAGCATCAAGCAATGAATGCATGAATAAGTGAAACGAAAATCAATCTTTTGCTCTCTTTCTCCCAACCCCTTCTTCTCTCTCTCTAAAAATCAATTTTAAAGAAAAGAAATATTTCCTTATCACTAGGGCTGCAGAGTAGCAGTCCCCCTAAAGCAGCAGTCCCCAACCTTTTTTGGCACCAAGGATTGTTTTTGTGGAAGACAATTTTTCCACGGATGGGGTGGGGGGCTGGTTTGGGGATGATTCAAGCACATTCAAGCTCGTCTCCTGCTGTGCGGCCCGGTTCCCAACAGGCCAAGTTGGGTACCAGTCTGCGGCCCAGAGGTTGGGGTCCCCTGTTCTAAATGACAGAATCTGGAACCAACGAATTCTAGACAGGCTGCAACAAGGCCAAATGTAAAACAATAATTAAATAAAAATCACACACACTCTTGAATTAACACGTCAACCTGTACAGATGCTGAAGAGGACAGACTTTAACAGCACTGAGTAAGTTCAAGAGCGTCGGCTGACAAGCAGCTCAGAATGAGTTAACGTTCTGCACGTGCCCTGGTTATCATGGGTCAGTGCAGCCACAGGCAACATCAGCAGAAGGGAGCTGGTTTCCTCATTGCCCCCCACCCCCATCAGAGGGAAGAACACAGCACAAGGGATGCAAACCCCCACAGAAGGCTGTTTCAGACCCAGGAAGTACTAGCTAGGACTGACCTGGCGGGAGTGCTGTACAGGGTGTCCTGCCTTGTGGATGCGCAGAGATTGCGGGTACCCATAACTCACCTAGTAGAAGGTCGCACTAGGTGACCTCCAGGTTTCCTACCAGCTTCAAAACTTCGATTTTACTCTGGAAGTTTCTAAGCCCCTTGTCATGTTGGCCCCTGGGCTACATACCCTGAGATCCCTGCTGCCAGGCCCACTCGCTGCCTCCTGGGCAGATTCGCTGGATCCTGGCTCAACAGGAAGTCCCTGAACTTTGGGTTCACAAGGCTCCTGACATGACCCGCCTACATGTTACTCCCCTGCCTCCATGTTACTCCCCCGCCTCCATGTTACTCCCCCGCCTCCAAGCAGATCCACTGTGGACTCTCCCAAAATTGTGGGAAGAGATAAGTGCTTGTCTTTTTTGTTACCTGTTTTTACTAAAATACTTTTTACCCTCCCACTCTACCTTGCCACATGGACAACTCTAGTGTGGTGCTGTCATTGCTAAATCTTTCCATTTCTGGTGCTACAACTGTTATTTATGTATCGTCCCTGGAGCTTTGGGAGCAGCAGCTCACAGCCTCAGCTGATCGACCCCTGCCCACCCCAACCCTGCACAGTAATCTGTGCCGCCATCCTGTTTATCACATCGTGGTCTCTTTCCATATTTCCTCTTCCCACTTTCCTGGACATGAAATGCAAGCGCTGAAAGAGCAAAAAGAATAGTCACAGGGAAAAGAGGAGGAATCTGACCTTTAACAAGAAGACAACAATCCATTTTTGCTTAAAAAAAAAAACACAGAAAAAAAACAAGATGCCTAAAACCACAGAGCCAAGTTGCCATGACAACGGTAAAACAGCCGCCAAACACGACTGCAGGTTGTCGACATGCTGAAAGCCCCTCCATTAGGCGCACCAAGGTCAATAGAACTTCACTGATAAAAATCATTTTGCCTTTTCTTCATAAGATGGTTACAAAAGCATTTAAACCAGCTTCTAACAAGTGAGTTTTACAGAGGAAGACAAAGTACTTCCTGAAAAAAGTGTACAGGCACTGCCAAATCTCAGTCCCTGGTATGCACTCATTATAAACTCATTTAGAATTTTAACACTGACAGACACTTAAATCTCAGAGGCGGAACTGCAGCGAGTTTGCCTGCCACCAGCCTGGTCTCAAAGACTAATGAGTCAGAAGAGGTAACTGATGGACCTCAACGGAAATCAATTTTCAAACAGCCGCCCCATTATCCGGAGAAACAGACACCAGGCGGTACTTTTGTTCAGTCTGTGAGGCTGGGGGTGCAGGGAGATGTGTGAACACGTGGGCCAGGACAGGGAAATATCAGGTCCTTGTATTTATACATTTATAAATGACAAAGAATTCTACTAAAAGAATTCAGAGCATTCTCCTAACAACCTTAAGATATTGGTAACTGGCAGGGTTAGAGCTCCATCAACACTTCTGTTGGTTTTCTGTGTAATGATTCCCTTTGCTTCTCACTAGCATCCAAGTGCCATTTTCCCCTCTTTCCATCCTCAGAGAAGCTGAATAATGAGTCTAAGAAAATGCTAAGTGTAAAAAAAAAGTCCACTTGCAGAAGAACTTCTATTTCCAAAACGTAAGACCGGAACTGGAGAAAGGGGCTGCAGTGGGGTAACAGACGTGAGAAAGGAAGGCATGGAGAAGGCAAAGCAGAAAAAGGGAAAAGGAGTTTCTGCCTCAGGGCAAGAGATCAGAGTGGAAGGGACTCAGTGCCCCAAGTGGACATTTCTGTTACCTGTCAGCCACCCACCACTCAACAGCTCCGAGTGTCAGCCCCCTGAATGGAGACTGGGAAGTCTGGACATCTTATTACAGATAACATGGTACAGAGGAACGTTCTCCACCCGACAGGGAACTGAATGTAACACTGGGAATGTCCTTAGAAACCCGCAGCAGCATGAACACGGATGCGCACTTCCCCAAACCAGGACACATCACTCACCTGCAGTAACCGTCTCTGCTGTTGGACCTGGAGGTGCTCAGAATGGGAGTCCCACTGAGGAGCATCAGGCTTTCTGCGGTGGGCCAGCTGACCCCTCGGGAAGGAGGCAGGCATACAGCCAAGGAATTGCTGCTACGGGGATGCGACTCAGGGAGGCAGCGTTCAGAAGCAATGTGATGAGGTCCTTCAGTGGCCAACAGACAGATGACAGCAGTGATGGGAAGGGCACTGGAACCAAGCTCTGGTTCCATCCCTGGCAATGTGACCTTGGGAATACTGCTTCAGGCTCCTGGGCCCCCACCACCACCTCCACGAAACACGGTGAGCACAACGACCACCGCTTACTGACCTCTTACTCTGTGCTAGGCCCTGTTCTAAGAACTTCCTTCATATATTTTAAAATTCTTTCTTTTCTTTTATTGAATTTATTGGGGTTGACACAGGTTCAGAAAACCAATACAGGTTTCAAGTGTACAACTCAACAAGACATCTGCACACTACATCATGCGCCCACTGTCCTGAGAAACGTCTCTTTCCTTCCCCACTTTCCCCTCCCTTTGCCCGGTTCCACCTCCTCCCACCCCCCTTTCCCTCTGGCTATCACCGCACTGTTGCCTATGTCTACGTGTTTATATATATATATATATATATATATATGTATATGTATATATATACACATATACACACATGCTATATATGCATAGTTTTATATATATGTATATAGTTTTTTGCTTAATCCCTTCACCTCCCTTCATCCAACCTCCCAACACCCCTCCCCTCTGTGGGACACTTATCAGTCTGTTCCACGTGTCCATGCCTCTGTTTCTATTTTGTTTGTCAGATTACTCTGTTCATTAGATTCCACATATGAGATCATACTGTATTTATCTTTCTCTGAATGGGTTATTACACTTAGCATAATATTCTCCAGGTCTATCTATGCTGTCCCAAAAGGTAAGATTTCTTTTTTTTTTTGACTTTTTGTTTTCCTGCCGAGTAGTGCTCCATTGAGTATATGCACCATAGCTCTTCTATCCACTCATCTACTGATGGACGCCTGGGCTGTTCCCGTATCTTGGTTGTTGTAAATAACGCTGCAGTGAGCATTGGGATGCGTATGTTCTTTCAAATGAGTGTTTCAGGTTTCTTCAGATATATTCCCAGAAGTGGAATTGCTGGGTCAAAAGGCAGTTCCATTTTTAATTTTTTGAGGTAACTCCATACTGTTTCCCACAGTGGCTGCGCCAGTCTGCATTCCCACCAACAGTGCAGAAGGTCCCCTTTTCTTCACATTATCACCAACGCTTGCTGTTTGTTCATTTACAGGCACAATTATTATTCCCATCTTAGAGAAACAGAAATCCTCTTTTCAATTATGGCACAGAACAGTAACCAGAGACTAAGCAATAAAGAAAATGAACTCAACAGAAAGCCAGGCACCAACACACCTCCAGTCATACTAAGTCTGACCTAGGAATAAATAGGAGGATAGAAGCCCTCTATTTATTAACTCTGTATAGAATAAGATATACTTTTCCTAAATTAATTTAACAAAAATTATTTGCTTGGGATGGCTTAAAGACTACAGCTAAGTGTATGGGCTATGGAATCAGAATGGATGTCTGTATGTTGGAGTCGAATCCACCTCCTCCACTTATTGGCTGAGTAACATTGAGTTCCATAATGTCATTAACTGATGTTACCCCAATACATTTCATTTTTAAAAACCTTCCCCCAGTACAGTCTCTGCAATGTTAGCCCCGCTTCATCTCTCATGGTGACAGTATCAGAGGGGTGGGTATCAGAGGGGTATCTCTTTTTTGCTGTCCCAGGCTTGTAAATTCCCCCCAAGAAAGCCTATTCCTTACCCATCCCGTGTGATGTGGAAATTGTCCCGAGCCCAACTGCCAGGTAGACGGCAACTCTGAAGGGACCAAACCTGCGTGACCAATATTCCTTATTCACAGGCCTATTATGGTTCTTCTGCTCACCTCCCCAAGGCAAGCTCTGGCTTTCTGCTACATAGTAACGACTCCCACTGTTTCACCTACAGCCCTGACCTCTTCTCCAGACTCAGGGGTGCAGCTAGGTAGCATTGTGTTTAGGACGCAGGCATAAGAGAAGCAGACAGCAGGTAGTCAGCAAAACTGTCTTGCAATGGTTACCTGAGGCCGTCATCACACTAGTGTAGGCTCCAGAGTGACCGGCTGTTAAAAGGAAACTCTGACTAAATGTCTCGTTTAAATGATTAGAAACAGCAATGATTAGTTTGCTGTTTGTACTAGTTGGACAAAAATGTCCTCAGTATGAAAATTTTTCTTTAAAACATAAATCCTTTTTGGTTACTGATAGGCAGAATCAAGAGACAAGGGATTGGGAAGAAACAGTGAAATATAGGTTCTTTATGAAAAGATGCTCAACTTCACTAGCTATTAGGAAAATGAGAATCAAAACAACGAGATACCACCTCACACCTGTTAGAATGGCTGTTACCGACAAGACACGTAATGACAAGTGTGAGAGAGGTTGTGGAGAAAAAGGAACCCTCACTCCCTGCTGGGAATGTAAACTGGTACAGCCACAAGGGAAAACGTATGGAGGTTCCTCAAAAAACTAAGAATAGAGTTACCATATGACCCAGCAAGACTTCTGGGTATCTACCTAAAAATTTAAAAACATTTATTTGCAGATATATGCACCCTATCTGTGTTCACTGGAACATTATTTACGGTGCCAAGACATGGAGACAAACAAAGTGTCCTTCAGTAGAGGGCTGGATAAAGATGCTGTGGTACAGATATACTGTGGAATATTACTCGACCATAAGAAAAGATGAAAAACTGCCACTTGTGACAACATGGATGGATTTGAGATTACACTATGTGAAATCAGTCAGAAAATGCTAAGAACCATATGATTTCACTCATGTGGGAATAAAACTGAACAGACACCAGCATGGGGTGGAGAGTATTAAAGGATAAAGGGGGGCAAATATATGGTGATGGAAGGTGATGGAAGGTGATTTGGGTGGTGGGCACACAATGCAATATACAGATTAAGTCATAGAAATGTATACTTAAACTTATATGATCTTATTAACCAATGCCACCCCAATACATGTAATTTTTTTAAAGATTTTGTTTACTTATTTTTAGAGAGAGGGGAAGGGGAGGGAGAGAAACATCAATGTGTGGTTGCCTCTTGCATGCCCCCTACTGGGGACCTGGTCTGCAACCCAGGCATGTGCCCTGACTAGGAATCAAACCAGCAACTCTTTGGTTCGCAGGCCAGCACTCAATCCACTGAGCCATACCAGCCAGAGCTATTTTTTTTAAAAAGGAATAAAATATAGGTTGTTGATCAAGAAAATCCCTGTTGAGGATTAAACAGCTCAGTTCTGAATGAAAAAAACTCCTTGAAGAGCAAATTTGGAAATCTTCAGCAGGGCAGAGTCTTCTCAGTCTTAAGATCAAGAACTGATCACTAAAGTAACTTACAAAAATGGTTCTTCATCAAAAACAGAAAACAAAACAAAAAAGTGCTTAGTAAGTTGTATCTTTAAAGTACAAAAATCCTAGAGGGAGGCTAGTTATCCTTCTGCCCCAAGTTCCTGCCCCAACATCTCTACCAAGTGAAAGAGAATATTTAGTTGTGGTTTTGTTTTCAACTTTTTAAAAAGTAATGCAAGTATACTTAGCAATATTCACAAACAGATGTGCTGATCAAGAAGAGCATTACCAGAGCGAATGACCTACTGTCCTCTGTTCATTGTGAACGAGTGAAAAATTCTCATGTATGAAATCTGACATGGTTTTGTCCTTGGCGAACTGGATGGCTTAAACTATTTCATGTCTTTAAAAATTTGTGGGTGAAGAGTTGAGCTATATTTTTCAGAATAATAAAAACATCTATAAAAAGCTGTACAGGTCTTAACATTTACAAAGCTTACATCAGACTCTTAATAATTCCCTTGTCATTGTCAAGAGTTAAAAATAACATTTTGTTAACAACTAAGTCTGCATTAAAATTATTCCAAAGAATAAAGATCAAATATAAATATTTTCCCCCTGGACCACTTTGTTTTGCTGAGCACAACTTATATATCATCTCTAGGTCCAACTTTTCATTACAAAAGATAAATATGCTTTCCAAGTAAACTGAATTATAAGCCTGTTTTATGACTATGTTTGAGTGAGTGGGTAATGAAAAAGCTATTTAATCTAATGTAAAGTTTCACTTTGATATTTAGCTAAATAAAAACTTTCAAAGGAAACTCTGCTTAAAGATGTGATAAGTACCACGTGGTCCTGGCTTTAAGAGAGATTCTATTTCATTTTGCAAATTCAGCAAATGATCTTACTTGTCCAACTGAACTTATAAGATCTCTACAGGCTTTATATTAATAAACTGAAGCAAACTAGCTCACTCAAATCACTCTGCATTATCTCCTTAGCATTGTTTAATGCAAGACAACATATTTCTGGCAATAATCATTCTCTCTCAGGGAATAATTTACCATGCTCTCCTATCAACTTAACTCTGAAATTCTGCAAGACACTTTCATATAAAATGTCAAAGTTAAGAAAAACTCAGACACAAAAATTTTTTGTAACAGTAAAGTTTTGGAACATGTATAATTCCATTTACATTTTCAAGCTTTTCAATTCTATTTTTCTTACAATCAGTTTCATGAAATGTTATATGGTCATAATTCAATATAACTTCATAATCTGCTGTTAGGTAATTTCATTATTCAAATCTCCTGTTACTGTTTTGATTTTTTTCCTCACACTTATTGAGTTACCTTTTAATGCACAAAAGTAATTTTTCAAAAAGCAGATGATATCATTTTTATTTTGAAGATGAAGAAAGCAAAGTGTGGGTAAGTTAAAAGGTCTGACTATGGCCCCGACTGGTGTGGCTCGGTGGTTTGAGCATCAGCCTGTGAACCAAAAGGTCGCCAGCTTGATTCCCACTCAGGGAACATGCCTGGGCTGTGGGTCGGGCCCCCAGTTGGGGGCGTATGAGAGGCAACAGATTCATGTATTTCTCATGCACTGATGTTTGTCTCCCTCCTGTCCCCCCTCTCTACATATCTTTAAAATAAAAAAATTTTTTAAAGGCCCTTGCTGGTATGGCTCAGACTAGTCTGCGAACCCTTCACCAGTTCAATTCCCAGTCAGACCATATGGCTGGGTTGCGGGCCAGGTCCCCAGTAGGGGTGCACAAGGGGCAACAACACACTGATGTTTCCTTCTTGCTCTTTCCCCTCCCCTTTCTCTAAAAATAAATAAAATCTTTAAAAAATAATTTAAAAAGTCTGTTAATTCCTAATCACCCTGGAAAACATCCTACCTTCCTGGTAGGATGATCCAGACTAAAGTTAAAAATTAAGGGAAGCAACTATAAAATCCATGTAAAAAGAAATAAGCATTTTCTAATCAACTGAGGAATACATGAGACTCATTAGCTCTTTATGTGCTGGCTGAACATGGCATTTAAACACCAGGACCAAGCTTCTCCCATGACTGTTCTCTTCACGTGGCTGAATACGAAATGGCTACCTTCCAAGTTCACAGTCTGGTCCACACACAGACATCCTCTACGGCGCTGGTTATGGATATCTGCAGGGGCTGAGGGACAGGGAGTGGCATTCATCTCCTGACCATCTCCACGCTGGGTCACCCTTCGCCCACCACATCAGCATCTCAGCTCCCAGAAGACTCACAGGACACAAGGCACCTTTCTCAGGAGATGCGTCAAGAATCAGTGAGGTAGTGATGTTATAGGTCATGTCCAGTAACCCTGGACCAATCGCACACAAGCTTAGACGTCTTCTACTCCCCAGTCAGAAAGAACATGCAAAACATTCCTTATCGAACAGTTGGCCTGGGAAATTGATTTTTATGTCATATACAGGGTGGGGCAAAAGCAGGTTTACAACTGTTCATATGGAAAATAATATACAATAATTAATAAACAACAATAAAAAACTCTGCTTCACATACTTACAACCGTAAATCTACTTTTGCCAACCCCGGTATGTTGGCAGAAAACCCTAACTCCGAAGCAAAGTTTAGAGGAACAGTGCACAGTTCTGAGTTCCAAACATATCACTGGCTAACTTCACATTATGACATTTGTCATACAAAGCAGGTATTTAAGAAAGAAAGGTGAACAAATGACCCTATATTCACACTTGACTAACAGGCAGTTCTTTCCATGAGCCACCTAAGACTGGTTTTGCTGTTCTAAGACAAAAGTTGAATTGAAAGAGAACAAAGCTCATACCAAAAATGTCCCATATTTTTTAACAAGCCCCACAATCACTATTCTGCATGCTGTTCAGACACTGAAAAGGTATACGTTATGAAATCCCTTTTTACAACTAGTTTCAGGATATGACTAAAATTAGAACAAGTAAAGGAAATTCCATTGTACTTTCATGAAATCTGCCTGCTGTGGGAAAGTATCAAAACGCAGTCTCACGTAGGCTGGTCATGTTGGAGTACAGCATTTATTAAATTTCATCACTTATGATCACTGTATTATAGCCAAATGAAACCTGACAAATTTCCACATTTGAAAACACAGAAAATGTACTGATTTTTCAACTATTTGCTTACATGTACTTCTCAATTCTCATGCAGTGCTCATAATTAAAAGATACTGTACATTAACCCTCTAATATTATCATAATAATAATAATATTATTATTAAGAACCAAGTCAGAGGGTAGAAAAATGTCAACATAAATTCATTCTCCAAAAACTGCCTATGAATATATTGTCACAGTTCCCTGCAATTGTATCCTTCCAGTCCATTCTTCGGTAAAATGTACAATAGTAATCATGTAACAATAGTTATAACAAGGCAACAGTATCTTTTCAGGAAAGGAACACAACAAATGAGACTGGAAGTTGAGGAGGAGAGACCAGAGCACAGAGAAGTCATTTCAGAACACCACACAAACTCCAGCGGTTCCCACTTGCCAGTTGCGGGGGACATGCACGAAGTGTCCTTAGCAGACAGCTGTCAGGAGGGCACGAAGAATTGGCTTTCACGTCATGTATGTTGAGAGAAGATCAGTGGCATCGAGGAAAAAGAACCGTGTTCATTATCTTTTGGGTCTGTCTATATCATCTATAGCTGCGAGAAGTCTCTGTCTTGCTTTTTTATTAATATGGGATCCCAGGCAAACATTTACCAGATTGGTCAGCTGCTTCGTTGAATACTCCTGCTCAAAAAAGAGAAGACCCAAACTCAGTACACTTCAAGACACATAGCGGATTACAATGGAAGGACAGACAGATGTTCAGTCTCAGCAGATAATTAACGCAGCACTACAAACCAGGGACAAGCCATGGACATTACAGTGGTGACATGACAGACAAACTGCTTACTGAGCTACAGCAACAGGGAAATAAGGATACCGGGGCACACATTTGCAACAGGAAGGACTAGAATCTTTATCACATGGCAGATAATCTGACATGCCTATGCTTCTGGTTATGCTTAAGATCATACACTTTATACTTATTTCTGTGACAGTCTTTGTTATTATCAATATACACTGGCATTTCAAATTTTCAAAATGCCACCAATTAAGTATTTTCCAATACTCCACATTTTGCAAACAATGTATATAAAAGACGAAAATCTCCACTCACAGAACCACTACTCTTCTCAGAAACAATAAATGAGTAAGGTAATGAAGATCAAAAAGCTACTGGTTTTTGAACTCTCATATTTTCATTGGTAGCTAGTAAGTAAAATGAAGACTGCAAGTACTTTCTATGTACAAATCTATTTGGTTTCTGAATTTCAGATAATGAGTTGCTAGGATGAGAAAGAACAGGGACTCGGCAGAACGTTTTGCATATTGATGTGGTTCTGGAGGCTGAACACCAAGAGTTCAAACATGGGAAGAGGGCTGTGGTGATCACCTAATAAGAAAAGAACATGTTCACTGGATGTAACCACTAAAGATAGTGCAATTTCAAAATATAAGAGAGAGTTCATTGTAAAAACTCAGCCAACTACTCAGGTTGTGCACCTGACCTCTGAGAGCGCCTGTCAACACCTGGTGAACACGCTTAGGTAACGAGCCAGCCCTGAGCAAGTACAATTGTCATCCATCCCTGGACTAGACACTGCGGAACTGGAGTTCCCTTTAAGACAGGACAGTCCCCTTGCTGGGAAATTTTCACTGAATTACAAATATCAATTAGTTAAAGCTCTTCCAAAATACCAAACTAAAAATTTTAGTTCACTGTACTAAAAGAGGAAAACATAAAATGGGCATCATTCTTGCATCAAATAATGGATATCTAAGAGCTGATGCTTTTGCTCCTCAGCTCCTTGAAACCTTTCCCCAAACTCCTTCCTCAGTGCTAACCCTGAAGTAGTTATAGCTTATTTTGTTAAATGGATCTTAACAACATTCAGCAGTCCATCTGCACCTGGCTTAGGATTCTGGTTCTCAAAGGCTGGAGGTCAGTGGCATTATGCTAAGTGAAATAAGCCACATGGTAAAAGACAAATACCATATGATCTCATCTTTAAGTGGAAACTAATCAACAAAACAAACAAGCAAGTAAAATATAACCAGAGGCTGAAATTAAGAACAATCTGACAGTGCCAGGGCAGGTGGGAGGGGATAATGGGAGGAAAGGGGGAAAAGGTTTTCAGGAACAACTATAAAGGACATAGGTGTCCTTTGTAGGACACCACTCCCCCTCCCCCCGCCAAAACAAAGTGAGGGTGGAATCAGGGGAGGGAGGTGGTGGGGATGGCTGGGGTCGGGGGAAGTGGTGGGGGGTAAGTGCAAGCAACTGTACTGGAACAACAATAAAATAATTAATTAAAAAAGAAAATAGCATGTACATTTCTGCTTTGATTGGAGAGATCTGAAACTGACCTACAACTGGGCATGTGTCTTGTACAAAAGACTCACGCTAATAATCATTTCATTTTTCTAAAATGTTGAAACCACAAAGGATTGAGGCTAATAAAGTAAATATAAGTAATTCCTTTTGTCTGTACCCAAATAAAATAAAATTTTACATAGCCTTTACTGATGATGTTTATAGCATAAATAAATGTGAACTCTAGTTATTGAAGAGGTGTGGTAAAATTGTAACACCTCCCACACTTTCATTAAATTTGTGTTCACATATTGTCTATCTAGACAAATGCTATAACAATCATACAAAAAAGTTCCCCATATTAGTGCTATAGTGATATATGTTGATTTGAACTGTATCAAAACTTCAGCATCTTAAATAACACTAAATAAATTACATTTTTCTCTACTTATCTACAGGGTCCAGCAGAAGTAAGGCCTGCTAGAGTGTGGCTGGTAGGGTAATAATATGGGTAGAATAATGTATAGTTTTAATTTGAACATTTCACCTACAATGTCATATGATGTGCTTGAGTGTGATACTGTTGTGTTACAGACTTATATGCTTATGATTATGTAATCTGTGTCTGACCCTGTATTATATCCACACAAAAGAAACATAATCTCATCTGCACTTAAGGCAAAATCTAATGGAGGATGAAGTTACACTGAGCCATTTAATATTAATATACTCAATCATCACTAGTACATGTCAGTGAGTTCAGGATGTCACTGACTCCTTCATGGTAGAAGGCTGTAAGAAGGTTTAAGTTACAGTTTTGTGAATCACCTAAATGTTGTACTCGATTTGTCCTGATGTTAACCAACTTCAGCTTTTTCCTACAACAGCTGCAGGATAAAGAGAGCTAACCTTCAGACTCAGGCTATCTTTCTAGATAATTACTGTTAACAGTTCATGAAGATCTTACAAGATTTCGTTAGGCACAGGGCATTACGTGGACACTGTGTGAACATGATAAAGACATGGCCTAAGTAATCCATGCTAAAAAAGCAAACGTCTCTTTATATTTCACTCTCATGAATTTTGTAATATGCCAGACAGAAACGGAACAAAGGAAAAGGGGAAAACTTAATTAACGGCCTTGCAGCTCTCACCCTGTGCTCTTTGATCCAGCGCTCCATGTCATTCTCAGTTAGGTAGTAGGCTTTAATGTAGGTCTCCACAAATTCCTTATCAGGGATGGGTCTAATATCTGTTAGCTTTTCAAGTTTCATTAAAAACTGTTGAAAATCCAACTGCATCAAGGCACGACCCTCATTACTACACTTCTTGACATTGGCATATCTAAGATACACAATAATAAAAAAACATACATGATGGAATGGTTAGAAAAAGAAATCTTTAGTTACTTAAACTTTTCTCTAATCCAAAACTGGACAAATACACCATTTACAGGGGAAAATGCACATAAAGCCTTGAATCAGGCCTTGTCACTCAACAGTCATTTTATCTATCTGGGTCTCAGTTTCCTCACTTGCAAAGCTAAGAGACTAAATAACTTCTAAGGTTCTTTGCTGTTCTCCACGTTCAATTAATATAATCACTTGCACCCTGGCTGAGTGACTTGGTTGGTTGGAGCACTGTCCCATGCACCAAAAGGTTGTGGGTTCAATTCCCAGTCAGGGCACATACCTACATCGTGGGTTGGATCCACAGGTTGGGGTGCATAGAGGAGGCAACCGATCTGATGTTTCTCTCTCACGTCAATGCCCCCCCATTTAAATCTATAAACATATCCTCAGGTGAGGATTAGAAAACATAATAACAATATAATCACCTACAAGCAAGTTAAACTGATATTCCAGTTAATCAAGCTACCAAGAAGTATTTCTAAAACTAAGCTATAAATACTCCTAAGTAATCTTAATTTCATAAAACTACTCAACATTGTAACTACTCAATACAGAAAAAAATGAAATAATTCTCCCATGAATATTCTTCAAACCTGAAAAATGTGTGAGCATGTAAGCACAGAAAGTCTACACATATACCTGACAATAAAACACTTAATAGACTTACTTTGAGATCACACATTACTGAGAAACTGTGTGTTCTAAGGCTGAATAGTAGTAAGAATGAATGCATTAATTCTCACATACATTTTATTACTCATCAGTGTCTCATTCTTTCAATCATACAAAACACGAAGATTCCAACCCTAAGAAATGAGATACTTCCCCTAAGGGAAGTTTCAAGAAGGCTAAACTTACACTATTTAAAGTGACCAAATGATTTTTTAAAAATAAAAGTGAAAAAAATTAAGTATTTATACAGAAATACATTCATTATTCAGTTTTCTATTTTATTAAACAAATTTATTAAAAATACTTCTTGCCCTGTCTCAGTTGGTTGGAGCATCGTCCCATACACCAAAGGGTAGTGGGTTTGATCCCCGGTCAGGGCACATACCCTAGCTTGCCGGTTCAATCCCCAGCCGGGGAGTGTACGGGATCAGTGTTTCAGTGTTTCTATCTCACATCAAAGGTCTGTCTCTCTCTCTTCCTCTCTCTTAAAAAAAATCAATGAAAACATATCCTCAGGTGAGGATCTAAAAAAGAGTAATAAACAAGTTTTAAAAATTCCTTCCGATCAGGAAGGTGACCCGGAGCCATCTGTGACTTCCAGCACCACTGGCTTCAAACCAGAGTGCCTGACTGTTGTCAGCTTGCCACTGTCACCTCCTCACTTCCTAATGCACTCTTTTTGTAACTGATAAGAACTGAAGAGAAATCAAATAATGTGTGAAAATCCAATTGATTTGTAATTCTAGATCACTCTGAATGGGCTTTGACAAAGTAGTTCGCTGTAAGGGATGCTTCGAATGTATTACTGATTCTCATTTGTATTCTAGATGTTATGGGCAGAGGAAGCACAGTCTGAGTGAGTAGAGGATTATTATTGATAGATCTTCAAAATCAACATATGAAAGAGTTATACAGTTTACTATGGCATAATAAAGATATTATTAACAGTGGTACAGCAGCTGTGAGGACTGACTTTGCGATCAGAAAATCAGGAGTTCATAAGCCTTCCCTGTATTTAAGCCTGGGAACTTGCCAGGGGTCCTCTGTAAATTATGTAAATGTCCAACCCTATGCTGCACACCGGAAACGAACACAATACTGACTGTCAACTGCAACTGGAAAAAATAAAATAAAGTGGGAATACTCTCAATAAATAAATAATAAAAATGTAAAAGTAAAAATTTTATTTAAAAATTAAATTTTAAAAAACTAATTAAAATTAAAAGTTTAATTAAAAATTAGTAATAAAAATAACTGTGAACTTGGACAAGTTATTTAACCTGTTCAAGCCTCAACTTTGAGGCCAGGTATCCTTGCTGACGTAACAGAAAGAATAATAGCACTATCAAAGCGAATTTTTGTTAGGGTTTCTTAATATAATCCTGTAAGTCCTTGGTTCAGTAAATGACACAGTGCTCAATAAATGTCATGAGTAATCATCGTGATGATAATTATATTATTAGATAATAACAGAGACTACTAGTTAGCTTTCAGAGAACCATTAGCTGCTGCATCCCTCACTCTCCGATGAGCTGGCTCTCGGTCACCAGCAAGAAAAGAAAGTGGGGACAGAGGCGGTGCAGGAAGGCTAACCGTACTCCAAAGTCTAACCTAAATTATTATGGAATTATCTGCTATTTGTCACTATCTCCGCCTCTCTCCACCCATTAGTGAGAACATATCATGTTATTCATATATTAGGATTTATCACTGAGGAATCAGATAACGCTTTCACAAAACACTTACCCTTCCACAATAGTTCTATTAGCCAGTCGTATACAATGTTCCCAAAGTATATTAGACACGGGCAAGGGTATCCGAACTCTCTTAGAAACCTCATTTAACCTCCTGTTAAACTGCTCAAATTCCTAAGAAGACAAAAGTCATGGTTGTGAGGGAATATAATTATAATGCCACATTGCTCTCCATCTTAGTGGCCAATAAAAAAGATTTTAAAAGACTCAGAATCAAACCAAGCAAAAAGAGATAATGCCAAAGTTATTCAATTTGATGTACTTTTAAAAACCATATTGTTTAAATTATGCTGTAATACAGAGTAGGTACATACATTTCATCTCAAAGGAGCTGTCATCAACTGATTAACGATACTCACAATGTTTAAATGTCTTTATGGCTCATATTTTTCTGTGACTGTCAGTTATGGATTAAAAGACCTGAATAATCTGTTTCTAAAATATCTTCAAGAGACCCAGTTTTAAAAAAATGTTTTAATAAGCTTTCAATTCCAAGTGAATTATTTGTAATTTGTGGCTATCTATATTCCTTAGAGAGCAATCTGATAAGTTATTCTCTTTCCTACATATTTTTTCAAAGTAAATAAATTATTATATAGTAACTGATTTGAAAGTCATATAATAGCTGCAAATTTTTAGTAAGATGGACAAAATAAAATAAAATATTTTCTATTACCTACAGAAAACTGAACATTTTATTATTAGTAACTTTTATGATCATACTTTACTAAAAATAAAAATACATGTAACTAATTTAGACAATTCAAATTACATAAAAGTGGCAGGTGATTCAACCCTCAATGAATGTGCTCATATTTCTGATTTCCTTGGACTATTAACATCTAAATACGATCATTTATAAAAGTAAATACTGTTGATCCTTGCTTGACAATATATTTCAAAACTTAAGAAGGCTTAAAATGACCCTTTTTTCCTTCTGTGTCCTCCAGAGAAGGTGCACAGCACTAAACAAGTCAAGACTGACATGTGCTCACGTTTTCTAATAACACACAGGCAGAAAGAGTCTGATTTGACCATCGCCAGTCAAACTACCACATAATTATTTTTGTGTTAGCCTTTGCCACTTCCTAAATTATAATTTTTTGATTATTTATTTTTGATAGTTCATTGCTTTTAATTATTCATGAAAAAGAAGTGCATCTTCAATCCACTGAAGTTACTTTTGAAAATAAAAGTTAAACAAATAACAGCTCTTCAGCCTCATTTCATGACTCTGGTCCAGCAGAGTATTTGCTGCTGTATGTATGTTTCACTACAGGAAACTCTGCTTTGGGTGTCAAGAGTTTTCATTAATACTTTAAAGATAAAAGTATATGCTTACTATATAAAACGTCATTCTATTCACTGCTAAATTCATGTGCAAGAATGCTTGTTGGTAAATGAATAATAAAACCGTTTCATTTTACTCAGGGTTCTTTTGAGACAACAGTGCATAGTGCTTTTTACCTACTGGTTTGAACTTGGAAAAGTAACAGAATGAAACTTATAAAAGTTTATGAAAAGTTTTAAGCTACTAAAACAGGATTTAGATTAGTAATCTGAATAACATCAGTTCTTTCTTATAATGTTCTTTCTTAGAATACAGTATTAATGTTCCTTGGAATTAAGAGTAACTGAAGCAAGTAGCCTCCCTCTGGTATGAGAGTCACTGAGTGCAGGAGTCTCTTTTCCTCTTGTACCCTACGAGTACCATGGTAGCATATCATAAAAAACAGAACCAACTTTTCAAAAACAGGATTGTTCAGAAAAGACAGTGTGTGATTATGTATAAACTGCATTTATCTTCTACATTTCAAATTAAAATGCTCACCGGAAATCCCCTGGGTGCTCCAGCAACCAAAGGTCTTCCGGGGTGGCAATCACAGAGCGCTCTAGTTGTCACTAGCCCCTCGGATCTCCCGATAGCCCCGAGATGCTGCTAATAATGACCTCCCCGAAGTGCTGCTGACCGACCTCGGCACCCTCAGACCCGACCCGGCCCGGGAAGGGGCCCTATGCTGCTGGGAGCTGGCACACGGCATGAATCCCTGTTTTGATCTCTGGCTCTCTCTGTTTTGATCTCTGGCTTTGTTTACTGGTTCCCAAGTGTCCCAGGCTAATATTCTTTGCCTTGGAAGCAGGTAAAATGTTTGTGTAAGTACAGTCAGGAGCTTAAGAAGGGCCAATGTTATTTTCACTGACGAGTATGAAAGACAATTTTTCTGAGAGCTGGTTTTCACCTTCTCATGCTCTTTCCTCACCTCAGACATCCACATAGCTCACTCCCTCACTTCCCTCAGGCCTCTCTCCTCAATTCTCACGTTAACAGAGTCCTTCTCCAAGCACACGTAACCACCTGATACTCCTCCCCCACTCACGCCCTGCCACACTCTACTCCTCTTCTGGTAATTTATTTTTTCAGGGCATGTAAGTTCCTTAATTCACGCTACATTGCCAGCACCCAGATCAGCACTGGGACCTGTCAGGCGATCTATAAATATTTCGTGAGGCACAGATCTTCAAAAAGTGACTACAATTCTTTTCAGAAAAACTGATAAATGTAAATCATTAAATGCAAAGGTAATGTGATTTCTGGAAAAAAACAACTTAGAACAAGCAGGTGTGCGGTGTGGTCTCTTGCTAATGAACAGACACAACTACAAAACTACCTTCTTGTCTTGACAGTCGTGCCACTGAGATTACACAGTATGAGGTCAGCCACGACATGCCAGTCAAACTCCAACCCAAAGTGGAAAATCGGTGAGCAGAACAAAAAGCTACCAAGTATTCTTGAGTCTAAAAAAACACAATTTGGAAAATAAGTATAGTCCGATGCAAGGCCTTTAATATCGTGATGGTAAGAAAGTGGTAGTACTGTAACTACAACCTCACTACTTCAGAGCCACTGCAACTGCAGAACAGTCCTTAGCAGCATCGTCTTCAACCAAGACGTGCCCAGAGTACTTGCCTTTAGCAATGCGTCCACATAGATGTTGTGCTGCGACATAATTTCCTTTATGTCCCATTTCACGTTTGCCATCAGGAGCAGCATCTGTTCGTAATCGATGGCTTTCCCAGCTACGATCCAGTAAATTGGTTTGCGTAGTTCACTGGCAGTTGAGACTGTCTGAAATAAATTTCACAGAAATAAAAAGGAATGTTTTCTAAAAGTATCAGATTTATGAAGAATATTTTGCTCCTATTTCTAGTACATATGATACCTGAAAATAAAACTATTCATTTTCTGACTTATATTATGAAAATACTTTAATTCAAGGGCAAAACTCTTACTCAAAACATAATTTTGAGACTCAATAAACTTGAGGACCCAGACACCACAACTTTAAAGGAACCACAGATTTTCTTGGAGTCTAGCAAATGCTTCTCAAATTCTTTCGCTTCTCTCCATTTCGACCCCTACTCCCCCACCTCAGGGTTCCATCATTCCTGACTGTATTTCTGTAAGGGCCCTCAAGCCAGTCTCCAGGCCTCTAGGCCTGCCATCTAAAGCCCGTTCTTCACACTGCCTCCAAAGCACACCCTCCGAAACACACACCTGGCCATGCTGCTCGCGTGGTTCAAATCCTCCAGCAGCTTCCCAGCACCCCTGGAATCAAGGCCAACTCCTGGCTGAGAGCACCGCTTACCCCTCCACCGGCCCTCTGCCCTGCTCTAACAATCTGACTTGTTCTCAGCTGCTCAGCGCACCATGCTCTCCCTCACCTGCTGCTCTCCGCAGGAGTCCTCCCCTTAATTTGCATATACTCCCCACTCAGTTGGCTGGTCAATTTAAACATCACTTCCTCCAGACAAGCCTTTCTCGACAGCCTGCTTCCAACCACACCCCCTCTCTGCCTGCTGCCAAGATTACATACCCTCAGCTGCTGCTTTTCCCTTTTCATACTTTAAATAAATTGGCTTTCTCTCTCAGTACACCAAAAGGCTCAATAAGTATTTAATACAGGCATGCAGGTGTGAATAAGCAAATACTCTACTCCAGCTCTCCTGGGACTGATCACCAGTTTAAAAAAAACACCTAGATAACGTGTGGCAGTCAGATCTTGCCCACAGCGAATCGACACTCAAGACTGACCACCTCTGACCTGAGAGTAAAACTGCTGGAGGAAGGGCTTTTTGACTGCAGGCATCACAGCATCCAGGTGCGGCTGAAGGAACTCAAACTGTTCGGCCAAGAATACCCTGAAGGGAATAAATAACCCACCTTGTAAACAAAGCATAGGATTCAGAGCCTGCCAATATTTTTGTATAAGTAATCTTTAAGATCTCTAAACAAAAGCTTAACAATTAAAATTATCTTCCACCATAGTGAACTATCTCTTGACACAAAAATTAAAGCTGAAGAAGTTACATGCTTCAGCTGTATTAAGGACTGGGGGATTCATAAAGGTCAGGAAGCACTCGTGCTGATGGCAAGGGTCAACTATGCTTGACACTAAACTGACAATGTAACTACAGTTTCTCCAGAATCACAACTCAACAGTACAACAGAATGTATATTATAACACGATTTTTCAAAGTTTCATTTTAAAGTATGGATCATGTTGCTAAAGATTGAAACTTAAAAGATTTCCCTCCTTCCGTTTATATAACTGAAAACCAACCATACAGTTTTAAAAATCCACTGGTAATCTATTTTAGGACCTACTTCTCAAAAATACGTAAGCAATATTTACAAGTGGAATTTGTATAGAGCTAGAAGTCTAACTATGCAGTGCTTACTTTAATAACCTTTCTTAAATATTCAATGGCAAAGCAACCATTTTTCACAACTTACAAGGACTCTGTGGCTACCACTCTTTCCGCCAGCCCATACAAGGTATCCCCGGATGTCAAAACCACTAGGTGACTGAGGTGTGGGCTCGGCACCTTCTCCTTTCTCTCTTCTGCTGCTGTGAGCGTGGCAGCAGGATCGGCTGAAACTTCCTGAAAATACAACACATGTGCATACACAGTCTGAAACAGCAAATCTAACGGCAACAAACCATGTGAATTCACCAAACTGGAACTATAATTAACCCACGCTCAGGCATGCATTAATTACATTTGGTTCCTGTTCTTTATTCCCCCTCTTACATTTCCTAACTACGGGAACTTTCCTTTCTGTACAAAGTGAAAACGATCCAACTTTATCTGCTGCTGTCTGAGCATGACCTGAAGTGGCCAACACGAGGCAACTTCGTGACCTGAAAGATGTTTCACAGGGACCACGGTGAGGTGCCCGTCAAGAACTTGTACATGAGGGAAAGGAGACTGTTTCTTGAGAACTAAGCTGGTAAATATCACAATTATGGTGCGACTGACCATTTCACACCAAACCTAATCAAGGTACCTTTGGTATAATCGCAAGGTCACAGGGTTAGAATGAAGTTATAAACTGCAACAGATCCAGCTGTACAGTGTCTGTCGGGGACAGATTATTGATGAGAAGGAAGATGGTTAATGGAAATAAGAGAAAGGGATGCCCCAAAAGCAGGGTGTGTTGAGCTTTAAAAGATTCTCAAAGAAAATTAAAGCACAAAAATTAGACATATAAAAAAGCCTAAAATGTAAATCTAGATTAGATTACTTTTTAAATCCACTACATAGTCACAAATCACTGACGATTTCCTTATAAATAAAAGAGACATCAAATGCATTGGACTCTGGATTATAACTTAGGTTTATAAATTTAGCAAAATGAAAATAAAACATTATAAAACCTTTTGAGTTAGAAAATGGTTTTATTCTTCATTAGTTCTTTTCCACACCCTATCTTCCTAAAAGATACTGTCTCTTTTCAATCTCTAATTATTCTTTAGTTGTTTGGGGGACAACGGTGCTTTCTCTAGGGAGGATCAGGATAAGGGAACCATGCGAGTTAATCAATGTTGCAGTTCCTTTATTTACTTCCTTCTCCTAAAAAAGGAAAAACATCACCCCATTCCTGAAAAAAAAAACAATCACAAAATCACATACTGTCTGGTACCAGCTGCTTGCTTGTGATATGAAATTCTGGTGGATGTTTACTAGTCATCCATCTAGGTGGTGGCCACCATGTCTCACTATCTCCTCCACTAACTCTGTGATAGAAGCTACCTCATCTCTCACTTACACACTGTAGCCAAAGTAATTCTCTTTTAAATATTTAAGTTGGATCATGTCAATTCTGCTTGAAGTTCTTCAATGGCTTCCTGCCTTCCTTAGAGTAAAATCTAAAGGCTCTACATGATCTAGGCTCTGGTTTCATCTATCACTACCATCTTGCTGACTTCCTTCTAATTATACCAGCCTCTTTGCTGTTGCTGGAATAGGCCAGTTATTGTCCCACCTCAAGGTCTTTGCATGTTCCCTCAACTGAAATATTTGCCCCCCAAACATCCCCTCCCTACTAGAAAATAAGCTGCATATGGGTAGGGAGTTTTATCTTGTCCCCCCCCATCCAAGTTGCATCCTGAACTCTCTCTCAGAAACTGCCTGGCCACATGTCTGGTCAACAGGCACTAAATAAATGTTTGTAGAATCAATAAACTCTCATCCAGGAGGCTCACTCCCCTACTCTTCCTTCAGGGATCTACTTCAATGTCATCTTCTCAGAGAGGCCTTCTCTGATTGCCTAAACAAAATCACGTGCTTTTCTCCTTTTTCTGCCCTTCTTCCCTAGTTCTTCATAACTCTCAACACAAGCTAACATTAAGTGAGTTATTCATTTATTCTTCATCTGCCTCCTCCACTAAAGGGACCACTGGCCTTCCACAAAGTATTCAGGAATTCAGTATGAACAACAAATGAACAAACGAGAAAAACAAACAAAAATTCATAGACACACAACAGTATGGTGGTTACCAGAGGCAAGGGCGGGGGGAGGGGTAGTCAAATATATGACGATGGAAGATGATTTGATTCTGGGTGGTAAACACACATGCAATATACAGGTGATGTATCACAGAATTGTACACTTGAAACCCATAAATTTTATTAAGCAATGTCATCCAATAAATTTAATTAAAAAAATGTGAAAGAGAAAAAATAACAAAGATAGCTAGCTATCCAGCCCTGGCCAGTGTGGCTCAGTTGCTTGGAGCATTGTCCCATAAACCAAAAGGTCACAGGGTTGACGCCCAGTCACAGCACATGCCTCGGTTGCAGGTTCGGCCCCAGGTGGGGAGTATATGAGAGGTAAGCCATCAATGTTTCTCTCCCTCTCTAAAATCAATAGGCATGTCCTCAGGTGAGACTTAAGAAAAAAAGGATAGCTACCCAACTATTGCGCAACCTCCGAGTCTTGTCCACTCATCACAGAGCTCTTTGCCTTCTATTTCCAACACCTCCTATACACTCTATATTTTCTTAGTTCAGAGTTGTGAATATCCATCTCAGAGCAAGTCAAAGAATGGTGAGAACTAAAACTCTGAAACAGGAAAAACTAACAAAGGAATTGGGAGAAGGCTAGGGCATATGGCTACCAGGCTAGCCAAAGTGGCCCCAGTGGGGTAAAAATAGGAATAACAGAAGATAGCCCCAGCAAGACAGATTTGGCTGCATCCTAACGAAGCACAGGCAGTCAGGCAGAAGTGTAAGCAGTAAGGGCTGCTGTGGGTGGCTATGAGTTCCCAATGGAAGGAAAGGTTCAATCAGAAGCTGACAGCTACTCGGTATATACAAATACTGTACAGATTTAATGAGCACCGATCAGCTTCCTTCTATGAAGCATTATACTCTACAAGTACAACAAAGTCTCCTTTCAAGCTCCAAACACGCACTCTTTTCAAATATTGTGTAATTAAACTAACAAAAACTGACATGAACTTTCTGCCAACATTGCACAATCTCACACTCAAAATAGCTCCAGGATAAAACCATGAATACCATACATTTATAATAACAGAGTTACTCTGAGTTTCATTCTTTTAAGATCAGGTATCACCATATAGACAACATATTTATAAAATTAAAACCTTCTTTGAATTTAGGTACTAACTGGTCAATCTGGGATAGAAGAGGGAGATGGAACTGGAAGGTGATGAAGGCACAGAGAGGCCATCATGTGTAGCCTGAGGGGAGTGTAGTTTATGTGTGGGTGTCGCTGGACAAGCCCAAAGCACTGACCCACCTACCTCCTTACCTCCCTGCAATTCAAATGTGCTGAGTCCCCTCTCTCCTCACACAGCTCGTTCACAACATCATTCTTGCAGAGACCACTGCACTTGCTGCCCCCATTTCAAAAGGTTTCCATTAGGATGCCTTCGTTTGTTCCCAGTTAACACTGGTATTTAGGCACAAAAATTATGGTAATTATCTGCTCAAAGGCTAAAATTCAGTGTTTACATTTAGGGAAATAATGCTTGAAGAGCACAAGAGTCACACAAATGCCAAGCTGACAGAATAAATGGTATGTGCTCACTGCTCACTTAGATGGACCAGTGATTTAGTTATACCAGTAACATCAGGGAAGGATGCATGACCTTTGAAGACACTGAGAAAGAAAACCTTAATCAAACTTTATTCTCACAGTGAATATCATATTTTTTAGCCTTTCCTGCCACCAATTATTACTACTAAGAGAATTCATATTTATGAACTTTTATGGACCAATTTAAAACATATTTTATTATCGAAGATTTAAAGTTGGCCAAAGGTCTTAAGCAAACACTTAGCATCACCAAGTGGCCAGTGAAAAGTCACATTTCTGGTGCTGTTATCACCTATACCTGCTCCTTTCCTACTCTTCCCCATCAGACCCTTTTTCTGAGACTTCACCTGATGTGTCAAACAAATTTTCTCAGTTTCCTTGACTTCATATGATAAATGATTTTAGGTGGCATCTTTAAGAACATAATGATTCTATTTGCTTTTTACAGCTAAGCAAAACTTAGAAGATAAATATGGAAAAATAAAATAACAAAACATACTGTTAAAATTTTGACTAACACATATGAGAAATAAAAGGAAAAATACTACTTCAATCTAGTTGCTCCAAATTGGCTTGGCTACATATTAATAGTAAACAAATGTACTCAATAACAAGAAATCAATCAACGTTCTCTGCCAATCTTGATGCAAATTAACAAGGTGAAGAAAAAGAATACACCAGCTTACCAAAACCTGACATCAAGGTCTAGTATATGACAAATATATTTTCTAAAATAATAAACCAATGCTTATCTGTATGAATAACAATTTAACATGCAAAACATTGAAAACTATGGAAAATTTCAGGACAACTTCTAATATATTGCTGTAGAGGCTTATGCTCCCAAGGAGTAAGGACCATGGAGAGGGTCAAAGGTCAGCACACCTCATAAGCTGGAATCACTGCACAGCCTTCTGATCCTAAGCACTGTCTTTAAGAGATGGGAAGAACAAGGATGTAAAGAAAAGATACCTTTAAGAAACAAGGTACCAAAGAGAAAAACAGACATATTTATTTGGGAATGGAGGTTCTTACACACACATTTCTAAATCTAACTACGACACCACGGTATTCAGGAAGAAGCTTATCCAGCGAACACAGGACTGGTCCGACAGACACTACGGACACACTGTTACCAGCAGATGGGCAGCAGCTCATCTCAAAGGGCCCCTGTGTGGTCCCATTATTTACCAGATCATGCTATTTCACTATACTTCAGATGGCAAAATCAGAGGCATTAAATCCACGCCGTAAGGGTCAAAGCTGGACCTGTGGCTTGACCACCATAAGCTAGTAACCAGCAGAGATGACAGCGACATCAGAGTGAATGACTCTAGGGATAAAGTACAGCCCATCGTCAGTCTTGATGTATTAGTGAGAAACAAGAAAAACTTTAGCAACAGAGGAAGATCCAATGGTAAAGGTTACACAAAGTATCAAACAAGGACAAACAAAATCAAAACACAGATAACTGCCAATGAGGATGAAAGCCAAAGGACTTTCAAGACAAAAAAAAAAAAAAAAAGATGGCTGAGTCAAAGGAGCTTCGGACTCTGAAAATGAAGATCAGGATTAAATGGCTAAAGCCAAGGAAACAAGCTTCGTTAAGCCAGGAGACACAAAACTCGCAGATTGGAGTTTATTTGTTTATACTGCAAAAATTTACTGAAGAAATGCTGTGTGCCAAAGTGCTATGAAAAGATATATATATATACACACACACTTTCATATGTACATATTTCTAAATATGTGCAAGGCAAAGAGATGTCCAAACGACAAGGGAGATGATGGGATGGATACAGGCTATCTTCTGCGCTCACCTGAGATATCAACATGTGCCTCTCACTTTATTCGCCTCTCTGCTCAAAGATCACCATCCTAGCACTCAGCTTCATTTTCTTCTAAGCACTTAGAAGTATCTGACACTGTATTATATATTTGTTTATCTGTCTCTCTGCCCCAATAAAATACCAGTTCCAAGAAGACAGGAACTACCTCTTTTGTGCACTGATGAACTCCCAGCACTACAAAAATGCCTGACATATAACAATTACTTCAATAAGTATTTCTTAAAAGACTGAGTGATTACATTGCTTTATAAAAACATCACAACAGAAGAATTCACATAATATTGAGCTTACAAGAAAAGAGGAAAATGACTGCTTATTTAGGTAAGTAAAGGAACAAAGGAAAATTTGGGGAACCCTGGGGTTAATGTAGATGCAGAGAAACGTAAGAACAACAAAAATCTCTGGCTACAGTAACCAACCACAGGAAAAAAAATGTTCTTAAATGCTTATGTCCGCTTAAACACTACAGAACATCAGCCCTGTTTTACAACCTTAACCTATCTTCTTAAAACACACATTCATCACGTGACATGGTCAAACACCCAGACTTCCCACAACATAGCCAACTAAACCCAGACTGGAATTTCAAAGCCATTTACAAAAAGGTCCTCAACACTCTGCAGCACAGCTCTCCAGCATGTACCAGTGCCCACCACGGAGACCTGCCAATCTCTGGGCCAGGCCTGCTCCCACCTCAAGGCCCCTGCTCAGCCTCTGAACCTCAATCTGGGGGCCCTTTCTTCTCTTTCCCACGAAGCCCATACCTGTTCACCAAAGTCTAGCACAAGTCTCACTTGCTTCTTTAGTCATTCTCTGACACAAAATTTACACATACACCTCTCCTCTCTTGAGCTTGTACTGGATACACTGCCAATATCACATTCTTCCATGTTTTCTCTCTCCAATCAGACTGTAAGAAACCTCCACTTTACTTCTCTTGAGCGCTTGGTATGACACTAAGACTCTGGCACTCAGTATACGTGTAGACATATACTTATATGTAGTTGCTTAGATAGCTAATTTCTATTGTATATAATCCCAAAGAATTGATTCCAATTGATTACTTACCATGTCAATAAGGCTCTCTTGTATTCTGTTTAGAGTTGTTCTTAGTCTACTACTACTAAGGCCTAGTCCCGTTGATTCCAGCTGAAAAACAAAACAAAAGACATGCTATCATGTGGCGATAACCTTGTGAATGCTGTAACTTCTAACTAACCAAAATGAAGAATCTGATGAGTTTTCCCTCAGACACTTAGCCTGTAGAGGGTTTCCAAACTTCATTTAAAAATTCCAAAATATCAAGCAAAGAACTCAAACCTTAGTCAAGGGAACAAGAGAACTATTTACACATGTGCATTTATAGGTCACAATAACATCTATTAATCTAATGTTCCCTTGAGTAAGGAGAGTTCACCAGAATTTCTTTCCTACAAGTTATTTAGTTAAAAAAAACTTCAGATTTTAGATACTTAAAGACAATACACTGTGTTACATTTATGTGGAAGCATAATAATGTAGTGTTGCTAATTTAACACAAATTAGGGAGTCTAAATCTTCATTCAAAAATTAATAAACTTTTTTGTTAGTAAACATTCCACAGTATAGAATTCTCTTCACTGTAACAAAGCCAAAGCATTTATAAAAATCTTCACTCAAGAAGGTAAATGAGAAGTGAGACTTGACTGCTAAGACATGAAAGGTTGGCTCCTTGAATGATGATTCAACTGACGAGTAAAAATTTAATTTAAAGGTAATCATGGATACATAGAGACACCTGGAAAAAACAATATTCTGTATGTCAATAAACTTAAAACTTTATTAATAGTGAACTATAAAATATATAATCTCACTGAGTCACAGAAATTGTGTGTGTATATACATATGAAAGCATACACACATTATTGTTCCTCATCGCTTCCTATCTAATACAAGAACAAGAAATTATTTACACAACAGGTGTTAGAAAGCCTCAAGCCAAAATAGCTGTGATGGCATGGTGTAGTTAAAACATGAACTAATTGCATATGGTAACTTTATATTTCATTTTACCAGGTTTTTTAACTTCAGCTCATTTTCTTTTTTTATTAGCTATTACAGGTAGTTAAATTCAGCTACTTTAAGTGTAGAGTTTGATCAGTTTTGATTATTGTATACACCCTGGCAACCAGCAACTGCCATCAAGACAGAAGAGTTTCCTCACTTTAAAAAGTGTCCTCCTGCCTTTTGCACTTCAGCACTTCCACCACCTTTAATTTAACCCCGGATCTGCTTTCTGTCCTTGCAGTTTTGCCTTTTCTAAAATTCCATATAAATGGCCACGGCTGGTGTGGCCCTGTGGACTGAGTGCCAGCCTGCAAACTAAAAGGTCACAAGTTCGATTCCTAGTCAGGGCACATGCCTGGGTTGCAGGCCAGGTCCCCAGTAGGGGGTGCACAAGAGGCAACCACATGCTGATGTTTCCCTCCCTCTCTTTCTTCCTTCCCCTCTCTAAAAATAAATAAATAAAATCTTTAAAAATAAAATTCCTTATAAATGGAATCATACAGCATGTAGTCTTTTGTGTTTGACTTCCTTCTTGTGTTTAGCATGTTTGAGATTCACCCATGTAGTAAGTAAGTCTATTGGTATTCCATGTTCTTTTATTTCTTAATAACTAGCATTCTATAATATGGATACAGCACAGTCTGTTTACTTATTCACCAGTCAATGAATATTGGGTTCCAGTTTGGGCTATTTGCATAATACCACTACGGATATTTATGCATAGTCTTTGCATGGAGATACACTTTGTGCGGTAAACATGTAGAAGTGCAATTTCCAGTTCATATATTTTTAACTTTATAAGGTACTGCCATACTGTTTTCCAAAGTGGCTATACCATTTTGCATTTTAACAAGCAATGTATACAAATTCTTGATGGTCTATTTCTTGAACTGAGTGTTTGCTGTTCCCCTCCACCCTCGATTCATATGGTGAAGACCTAAGCCCCAATGCAATGCTACTTAGGCATGGAGCCTCTGGGAGACAATTAGGCTTAAATGAGGTAATGAGAGTGTGGGGTTCCCACACTGGAATTAGTACCCTCATGAGAAGAGACACCAGAGCATTTGCTCTCCTTCCACAGGAGAACAGAGGAAAGACCACATGAAGATACAGCTAGAAGACAGATGATTTTGTTTTTCCCATTAGTTACTGCATGGTGTTAAAATCTCTAGCTATCATTCAATTTTTTTCATTTTCTCTTGAATTCTGTCAATTATTGCTCCATCTATTTAGAATCTCTGTAACGAGGCACATACGCATTTTTTATCATTACACGTTTCAGTTGAATTGACTCTTATTATAAATCCATCTATCTGTGATAATACATTTTGTTCAAACTGATTTTATCTGATGTTAACACAGCCTCCTTATGACCACTGTTTGCATGGCATAGTTTTACAATCCATTTGCTTTCAACCAAATGTGTTTTCTGTTATTAAGTATGGGCTTTGTTTTCACTCTGTGCTGACAATCTCTGCCCGTTGAGTGTTGAGTCCATTAACACTCAGTGTGACTGCTGGCTGGGTTTACAGCTGCTATTATATGCCATCTCTCTTTAGTTCCTTGGATCCTCCTTTCCTCCCTTTTCTGATTGCACGAGTGTTTCTGAATTATATTTTAACTGTCCTGTTGGCAAAAACAGTTAAAGTTCTTTGTACTATTTTTCACTGTTGTCCTATGGATTCCAGTATCGTCTCACAGGCTATTTACTGTTAACAATGTACTGCTTTCTTTACATAATATACGTAAATCTTGCCATCTTATTAAGTCCATATCCCCCTACATACCTTGTTATAGTCAATGTATGGGATAGTTTTACATTATGAACTCCAGAAAACAATGTTAGCATTTCAGTTTAAACAACTATATGGTTTATAAGAAATTAGGTGGAAAATTTTTTTAAAACAATCTTTTGGATTTCTCCAGGTAGTCTTCATTATCAATGCTCTTCATTCCTTTCTGAGGACCCGTGTTCTCACACAGCATCTTCTTCCTTCAGCCTGAAAAACTTCCTTCATCATTTCTTGTATTACCAGACTGCTGGTGACAAATTCTTAAGTTTTTTTCTTTTTATCCAAAAATGCCTTAATTTCACCTTCATTCTTAAATCATGTTTTTGTTGGATGTAAAATTCTAGACAGACACTTTTTTCTTTTCTTTCAGTACCTTAAAGGTGTTACTTAATGTTCCTCTGACCTGCACAGTTTTTCATGAGGCGTCAGCTATTAATCAAATCCTGGTCCCTTTTACGTACAGTCATTCCTCAATACCAGTCCAGAGATTGGTTCCAGGACCCCCTCCCACACCAAAGTCCGTGAATGCCAAGCCCATCACATAAAATAGTGTAGTACTTGCAAATAACCTATGCACATCCTCCTGTGTTCTTCATATCAACTCTAGATTACTTACAAAGCCTAAATCAATATAAATGTTATATAAATAGTTGTTATACTATATTGTTAAGGAAATACTGATAAGAAAAAAAGTCTGTATGTATTCAGTACAGACACAACCATCATAGGCCTAACCATGTACTATATAGCACCAACATAATTTTTTTCCAGAGTATTTTCAATCCACAGTTGGGGGTCTATGGATGCAGAACCTGCAGAGATGGAGGGCTGTAATAAGTCTGTTGTAGTTTTCAAGTCAGTTCCACTGGGAGGTACCTCATTGCACTCCTCTGTGCTTATTCTGCTTGCTGTTCCTTTAGTATCTTGTATCAGCCTGTTCTGGCCAATGTTTCTTCAAACATTTTTTTCTACCTCATTCTTTCTCCTGTCTCCAACTGGTATATTCCAATTACATGTATGTTTAACCATTTGATATAACTTTGCATGTTCCTAAGGCTTTGATCATTTCTGTTTTACAGTTTTTTTCCTCTATATTATTCCTCTGAATAATTTCTATTAGTTTAGCTTCAAGTTCATAAATTCTTTTCTATTATCCCCATTTGGCTGTTAAGTACTTTCAGTATTTTTTTAAAGATTTTGTTTATTTAGTTTTAGAGAGAGGGGAAGGGAGGGAGAGAAATATTAATGTATGGTTGCCTCTCAAGTGCCCCCCACTGGGGACCTGGCCAGCAACCCAGGCATGTGCCCTGACTGGGAATTGAACCGGCGACCCTTTGGTTCACAGCCCATGCTCAATCTACTGAGCTTCACCAGCCAGGGCTCAGTATTTTTTTTTAATTGTACTTTTTAGTTCTGGGATTTCACTTTTTTTAATTACTGTTTCTATGAGAACTTCTCATTTCTCTACTGGGATATTCATGCATTTAAAATATGTTTGTTTTGCTTTACTGAAGATATAATAGTCCATTTAAATTCTTTTTCCCTTAGTTCCAACATCTTCAAGTCAGACTAGATTGATTTTCCTCTTACTTAAGGATGTAGTCCACTTTTTTGGTTCTATGTGTTGTACGTTGGGTAAAGTTGGATTACATCATCAATCTGATTCTGGAGATTCTGGATTCTGTTCTTTTTCTCCAATGAGTACTCTTTCCTTTGCTTTCAGTATGTAATTTTCTTGCCTGTACTTGAATTACAAACTATCTCTTATGCAGCAACTTCAGTCTCTGTTCATATACTTTTCTCTGCTTGGCTCCAGTCGGTCTGCTGCATATAAACATGGTTCATGGTTAGTCCGACACAGAGGTAGACAGAATTTGGGATCCTCTCTCTGGCTCTTTATGTTCTGAACTTTCCCTTACTCTGGTTTTACTTTTCTGGTTCCCCAATCCATCAAGACTGCAGGTTTTATTGTGCCTGCCTCCACCTGTGTGCCACGTGGGCATCACTTAGTCCTGAAGTAAAGGCCATGAAGATGTATTTTATTTTTATAGCTTCCCTTTCTGCAACCTGCATGCTAACATCAACTCCCCATCAGAGTCTGAAGCTCCCATTCCTCTCCAGGAACTTCCGGTAGTTGCCCTTTGTATACTATCCAGGTTTTATCATTGTTTTCTGCAAGAAGTATCATCTGGAAAGGTCTTGGTACATCCTACCCATGAATGTAAGTTAATTCATTCTTAAAAGCTGAGATACTGAATCACAGACTCTCTATGAAGAAAGAGTTGCATTACTGAACTGTAACTTTAAATGAGGCTCACAAACTGGTGTCAAGTAAGAACGCTCATAGGATTTCCTTGGATAAGAAACAATTAGGACATCAATCCACATGTCCTAAGAATCTACTATGTGCTTACTACTGTGTTAAGGTAAGCTACAGAATGGTCTTCACAAGAAAATGTGAACAGGAAGAACCAAAGAAAACGTAATTCAAGAGGTGAACAATGGAAGGCTGGGGCAAGGTGATAAAGCAATCCTATGAGTAACATTATTAAAGAATCAAATGGATTAGATACATAACTGAGTATCAGTTACAACCAGTTCAGTGTGCAGCAGGAGCTTCAGGAGGAACTGCTACGAAGAGAAGGAATCCCTCAGCTTAATGCATACACGGTGGTCTCCCAGCCAATGGCTTTCTAGAACCCCTGAGCAGATGTTTATTCTCTCACAAGCAGCATCTTATCTAAATTCACTCATATACTGTCTGCTGGGAAAGAAGCTGGAGCAACCTGTCTGTTCTTATCATTCTACCAATGACCTGACTCCCCCTCTAATCCCACCCACCTAAGGCTCAACAGCTAACAAGCAATTTGGAGTAATTATTTATTTATTTGAATATGGAAACTTCTAGAATTTCTAATGGGTTTGAAAAGTTGACTTGCTTAGGAAGGTAAAAGCTACCTCTTCAACATTATATTGCTGCATATGCTTATTTATGCCATTTATTCAGATTGTCATTCCAAAATTTATTTAAAGTAGCTAACTAAGAATATAACCATGTCCCATATAAAAAAAACTTTAAATGTATATAAAAATTAAGCAAAGCAAAATATGGGTAGAAAGTAAGGTGAAATTTTTATACCAAATTGTAAAGAAAAATTCCTTTTTATAGAGATATGAATCTCTGTTTTGCTTTAAACAGTGTTTCCTTCAGTTTTTAAAATTCAAAAATAATGTCTGAATTACAGACTGTTCTAATTAAAGACATATACATTTTCAATATTCAATACATTGATTATATTCAATATTCAATACATAGTAACTAAAAGCTACTATTACTAAGCATAATCTCATAATAGAAAAGTCGTTAAAAGTACAAGTAAGAGGCAGGGTAAGTGCTATATTTACTCATATGTACTCACTCCCATGCACACTTTCTACTGGTTCATGTAATACAAACTGTCCCTAATATGACCTATGGGTAGTCACCCAGGTTAAGAATAGAACATTCTATCTCACAGCTAATTGCTTGAAAACACAGAATTCATATAATACAAACTGTTTCTAATATCACATATGAGTAAACACGCAGGTGAAAGATAGTAACCTTGTAACTTATAGCTAATTATTTGACTATAATGAAATAGCTTTTATTGAGCCTTACAGGATTGAAAATGCTTTTAATAAAACAATACCAGATTGATGTGTTCTTTAAAACAACAAATTTTAAATAAAATATGCAGCATACTTTACAATCAGCACCTAACTATCCACACTTGCTAACTTTCTCAGGTTCTAGAGAAGCCCACTGAAAAAAAATCTGTGCTAGAATATAATCAGCTGGAAAGTCACATCTAAAAGCAATCAGTCCCCCAAAGTTTCCAAAGGACTCTATCTTAACACATCTGATCAATGACATGGTCCAGAACCATTTGAGCCAATGTGATAGTCACTAGCCACGTGTGGCTATTTATATATAAAGATGAATTAGATAAAATTAAACACAACTTAAAATTCCAGTTCCTCAGACACACTAGTCAAATTTCAAGTGCTCAACAGCCACACGTGGCCACCGTCTACCACATCTGACAGTGCAAACGCAGAGCATCCCACCACTGCCAAACTTCTCTCGGCCAGCACTAGTCTAAAGGCATAGCCCCCGAGACAGAAGACTCAAATAGAAGACTGAAAGACTCTGACAATTAGCTAAACCTCTAGAATGACCTTCATCTTTAACATTTATATCTTGAGTTTCCAAATTCATCGTGAGGAATTAGTATACAGGGTCTGGCAGGAAGAAGGCCTGCTTGAGTGTGGTTGTTAGGGTTATAATATGGGTATTATAATTTATAGTTTTAATTTGAACATTTCACCTAAAATGTTATATGATGTGCTTGAGTGTGATATTGTTATGTTATAGAATTATATGCTTATAATTTTGTAATAAAAGGGGTGTTATTTATAATATATAGGGGACCCTATATATTTTATAGTAACAAATTCTGCATCAACACTTTGTCTCTGATTATATTAGAATTCTTTCTAAGGAAACTTGTGGAGATTTAAGAACACAGGAAATTCAGGTCCCATATTAAGAGATCATGTCTTTTATATACTTGTAATCACGGCAAAAATATGAACATTTACATGATGAATGTAGTGATCCATTAAAATTCACATTTTAAAAGGTACAAAATATAGTATATGAAAATTATTATGACATATTTATAGAACCAAGCAGTATGCTTTTGCACAGAAAACTATAAACTATCTAGGTGAACCACATAACAATCCTCAAATATCAAGTCAGTTACCTGCCAAATACTGGCTTGTTCTCCTAAAGAACAGAACAAAAACTTGTATGAGCTTTGGAAATACAAAAAGGAGTAGAAACATTAATTCTGTGGCAGGCAGATGGTTCAGCTCAAAGATTTTCAATTATTTTAATAAATATTTACCATTACCTTCTGAATGTAGTAGTGTCTGCTAAGGTTGTCAGCCAGTATTTAAAGTGCCTCCCTTACTATGCAGTGGTTATACACACACTGGGCCAGATTTAAACAAGGCAACCTGCACGTCTTTCACTGCCAGAAATGTCAAGGTTAGAAACAGATGCTATATTTTTACTGCCAAAACTTTGAATAACATGCAATATGTTTATCATATCAAAGCTTAAAATTAACATATAAATAAAGCAATTAGGCAGACAGAAAGCTGGTATCAACAATTTTGTTGGATTTTTGATGGAAAATTTTCAAAATAATGCTATTTGTATGTTTTATACAGAGGGAATGAACTAAACTTTACATTTAAAAAAAAAACAGATTTTAAAACAAACACTTTCTTTCCCCTCGAAGGTTGACTTACTGAATCATTCCGACCAAAAAACGTATATATGGCATATAAGTAATAATCAAACAGCTGGGACATGAAATGGATGACATCAAAGGCAATTGGCTTCAGAATGTTCATCATCTGCATATATTTACCTAAGAAGAAAAAATCAGGTAGAACAAAATTAAATCTACTAGTCTATAATTATAAAGTGACAATAAAATATTTTACCAAAATATTTTTTCATGAAATCCTACATTTGTCAGTCACACCAGCCACATTTCAAATGCTAAACAGTCATTTGTGGCTAGTGGCTGCTGTCCTGGACAGCAACATACGGAACAGGTACGTCATCTTGGAAAGTACTACTGGACAGCACTGATGTAAATAATAAGACCCGCAAAGATTTTTACATTATTATTTTTACTGTTTGTCAAATATTCATGGAAACCCTACACTGTCCTCCAAATGACACTGTACAAGCACACAACACAGTTCCTCATTTCTTGGAGATTCCATTTACAATAATTTCTTCAAAAATGTTTATGTATAACAAAACAGAAGATGATGTACTTGAGAAAAAGTAGGGTATTTTTCATAAGCATATACACACACAGGAAAAGTATAGAGGCAAGAAGAGAAAGGACACATGGAAGACACTTCCCATTCCCTTAACCCCAGCCTTGTGAAATCTTATGTTGAGACCAAGAACACTGCTTTATCAACACACAGCTCAAAAGCTCTATACTATCAAAAATGCCAGGAACATACACTCCGCATTCCTTCCTTTGGGAGAGGCCATATTCCATTTTCTTTCCTCTAAACATGATACAGTTACAGACACAAAAAATTAAAAGCCAAAATTTATGCATTTATAAACAATGTATTTGAAGGCTGCATGGGAGATAGGCTAAATCAAATAACAAACAGTTCCCTAATTTGTGTGTGTTTTTATTGAAAATAATAGAAATATGCTCTTTTTAAGAAGATGTTAAAACAGGTCATTTGCTTAATTTCCAAATGAGCAAATAATTCAGGTACTGGGCTCTACTTCATGTAACAGCTATAAATTTTAATTGGCATTAGTAAAGACACCATGATTCAAGCGAAAACACATTAATGGCAGTAGAAAAAAAGACACATTTACTCTAATGAAAATGTCTACTATCAAAACCATGTCTGTATTACCTAAGAACTGAGTATATCTGTCTTAATTACATGAGAGATATTAAATAATAGTCAGATGGTCAGGAAGAGAAAGACAAAGCCACACAAACATCAAAAAGTAATAAACATTCAACTCAGACTTTAATCTTCCTCCTATTTATAAGTCTTTTGTTTCAGAATCATCTTCTGTAATTGTTTTATACATCACTCTTTTTTTAAATCACAACTGAAAAATTGTTGAAAAAATATGCTCCTAGAACATTCTAGGTTACTGTATAGATATTTCACCAACAAACATACAATTCATTAAACTGCAACTGTTTACACATAAAATAATGAGCCATTGTATAGGAAAAAAGAAAACATACTGTTACATTATTTTAACCCATAAAAGAAAAAAAGAGAGATGAACAGGTAGAATAAGGAAGAATGCAAATATCTGGGTGAGACAGACCCAAAATTCAGAGCTCCTCTCTAGTCCTAAAAATAAGATTAAGCATTGTTCATATAATTAATCTTAAGGACATAAAAATAATTATTAAGAGGTAAAACTTATTTTAAATGTGCATTCAGAAGAAAAAAATAACTAGATGTTCCCCACTACACTGAAGAAAATTATCAATTATAGTTATTCATTCAACCAGTTCGTGTAATAAATACCTTTGAAGGCTTACTTGCACTTGGCCCTGTGTTAAGACACAAGGAATTACAGAGTCTCTGCTCTCACACCCGAAATGGAAGGCAGCCATCAGCAAGCAGGTTGCCAGTACATTAAAATGTATAAGAGAGCGCACTCTGTCTTTTCCAGTTCAAGAGAACTGAGTAGCCTTTGAAGGTCTGAAGAAGCTAATGTACTTCCTCAGATTACTGAATTAAAGGAAAATTTTACAATGAATTAAACCTATTATCTATGAAGAGAAGAGAGTGAAGAGGTAAAGGTGGGTAGCTATAATCACCAGGAAATGAGAAATCTTGAAAAATTTGTAGACCAGGAGTTGGCCAACCTTTCCTTTAAAGACCAAAGAGTAGAAAGTTTAGGCTTTGCATGCCACACAATCTGTTTCAACAACTCAACTCTGCTTTTGTAATACAAAAGCAGCCACAGGTGAACTGCAATAATGAGCTGGATGTATTCCAATAAAACTTTATTGACAAAAACAGGCAGCTAGATGATTTGGCCTGCCAGCTCTAGTTTCCCAACCACTACAGTAGATGACAGACAGTAAGTGGCGGCTAGCTGATGGAAAATACAGCATGAGAGGACCACAACCGAGGTGGAAGATGTTAGACAGGATGGTGACTGCTTAGGATCAGCAGGTACAGCAAGAGAGCAGGAGCAGGAAATGGGGCTGAAAAATGATAGATTAACTGAAGGTCCACTTACAGGACAAACTGTACCAGTCTGCATGTCCCCCTCTACCACTGTCCTCGTCAGCACTTGGCAGAGGTGTCCAATCTGTGGCCCACGGGCTGCATGCAGCCCAGGATGGCTGTGAATGTGGCCCAACACAACGTCGTACGTTCACTTAAAACATCATGAGATGTTTTTTGTGATTATGTGTCACACTGCATTTAACGTGGGGCCTAAGGCAACTCTTCTTCCAGTGTGGCCCAGAGACACCAAAAGGTCAGACACCCCTGCAAGTGTATATAGGTTGCCAGAATTTTCGTGCAACATAAACAAAATAATTTAAAAGTCTTAGGATTCCTTTCTAAAAGAATTAAGCAAACTAAACCAAAACAAAAGTGAGCTTTAAATAATAAATCAGAAAAGCTAAGGTTTCTAGTCTGAATGTGGGTACCACATTCTAAAATCTACCTTGTGGGAATTTGGGGATCTGTCCCTGTAAATTAAATGCTGCCAGTCAATCCACCCAGCTCTGCCCTACTCTATACGAAGCTCCTAGTCAGAGTTCCCTCTGGGGAGAAAAAGCCAGTTTGAACACAGTTCTAATTACTCAGACAGGGACATCCACAATAGCTATATAGGCCTTCTATTTTTAGATAAGAATAGATAAGCAAAAATCATCAGACCCATGAAGAAAACTCAGAAAGTAAAAAGAAAAGCTAATCCCAAAGGAAATATAATAATTCAAGCTAAAGAAGAGAAATACAGTAGGAACGTAAAACAGGAGGCCCTGACCAGGTGGTTCAGTTGGTTAGAGCCTTACCCCGATACGCCAAGGTCGTGGGTTCTGTCTCTAGTCAGGAAACACAGGAGAAACAACCAGTGAATGGACAAATAAGTGAAACAACAAATGATGCCTCTCTCCCTCTGCCTCCCTCCCTCCCTCTCCCTTTCCCTCTAAAATCAATCAATAAATAAAACATAAAAATGTATTTTGAAAACACCATAACAGGAGAATATGGAAGAAAAAACAGGAAACACAGAAGGGCTCTTAAAAATTAAAAATATGATTTATAAAATAAATGTAGAAAAGGAAGTATTTCAGATAGTACAACAAAAGGACAAGAATATAGAAAACAGAAACAATGACAGACATAAAGGGCCAAACTAAGAGGCTACACACTTGAGTAATGGAAAAGTAAAGAAAAAGAGAATAGAGGAAATGGAAAGAAAAAATTATCAAAGAAACGGCAATGTAAGTCACAGCTGAGAAGCACACAAACCTCCAGACTGAAAGGGTCACAAACTTCCCAACACAAAGTGAAAAAGAGCTCACACTTAGATACCACAATAGAGAATTCTGAAACACTAAGATAAAAATATTAAAAGCTTTCAGAGAAAGAGAGAAAAGAAATTTACCTACAATAAAGTAGTTAGACTCATTAACTACACAGATTATGTCCTGTGCATGACTACCTCCAACAGCTAGCAGAGTAGTAGTAGTACCTGGAACAAAGTAGTAGCAAAAAAAAATCTGCTAAATTTAAAATGAGTGAATTAACAGACATGGCAGAAAAAAATTAATTTCCTTAATGTAGAAATTAAAACATAATAATATCCTTATTGTTAAAAGTGGGCAATCAATATAAATAAGTAGTTCACAAATAAATGGAAATATCTTTTGAAGCACATGAAAAGATGCTTAACTCACTCATAATTAATACCTTTTGAATCAGATGCCACTTTTTTAATCCAACTGAAGTTGGATGATACACAGTGTGGCTAAGAGACTGGGAAAGAAATACTTTCATACACTGTTGGATAAACTAACAGAACCTCTTCAGTAAATTCTTTGATAAATTAAAAATGTCCATAAAAACTGAAAATGTGTAAGCTCTTTGATCTAGCATAAGAAAACATTTGTAGGGATTTGTCCCACAGCTGTATCTGTATGGGCAAAGTTATTTCAAAGATATTTTCAGTGATGGGTGTTGTTTGTACTATCAAATGATGTGAAACAAATGTGATGTGAAACAAAAAAATAGAGAACTTATACAGTATATCTACACAGTAGGATCATAAAAAAGAATGGGTGTTATGCATACTAATACATGTAATATCTTCAGATATTTTAACTGTAACCTTTAGTGAGCTTAAGTCAAAAAAGCTAAAGAACATTATAGTGTGACCTAATTTTCAAAATGAGCAAAAACAACGACAACAAAAAACAAGGAAAGCAGATTCACATGTTAAACATACTTGTAAAAGCATGTTAATATTTCCCAAAGAGATCTTGAGTAGCTTTCTCTGAGGAAGGAGACCTGGAGGTCAAGGGCTCTGTTTATATCCTGGGATATTTTAATACTTAAATATTTTCATGCATTACCTTTTCAATTTAAAACACTCCATGATAAAATAACTAAAAGTAATGCCCCACCTAAACGAATGCACTAATGAAGCAAGTGGAGAAACTCTTCCCTACTCCTCCTATGTTCTCTCCCCCACATATACTGCATCTCAGCTATCTCTGCCTCAAAATCCCTTGGATACACTGGTTAAATCCTGGTGCATGTGCTGGTGTGTATTTTTTCCAGCTGCTAAAGTAATAATTTTGTTGTAAGGTCTGCAGTCTTTACAAGCATGAATTTTGGCAATCTACCTCCTGCCCCTCAGTCCTGTCCTGCCCTACACCTGCCCCCAGGAGAGCTGCCTCCAGGAGACAAACTGTGAACCCAAGGCTTCACAGTGATGCCAGATTCCTCCCTAAAATTTCTCTGCCTCTGCCTGCAAAAAACCATCAGGCTGACAGGATTTTCTCTTATACACATAAGCTTTTGGATCAGTCCTCTGCACTTGAGAAACACTTCTAACAGATTTAGGTACCACCTAGGGCTGGGAAGCCCCACAAACACTCTTTTCTTTAATCTCTCCCAATTATCTGCCAAATAATCACATTGATAAGAACATTCTGAATATGCCTTTAATGTTCTAAAATGTGTCTCCCAGCTACTGAATAATTAGTTCCTTCATTTTCCCAGGCACCAAAAATTAATCATCTTATTTATACAACTATACTTCTGACTTTGTAAAGAGACAATACTTTGCCAGTTTATAATCTTTAAGCACCTTATGCAATAACTAGAGGGGATGGAATAGTGCATTTACTAGTCAGAGACCCTTTAGTGAGTGGCTTCCTTAAAGTTCTATTTTACGAATACGTACAAACTGAAGATAAAGTCATCCCACGCACAGAGAAAGCGACAGGCATAAAAATCTGCGGAAATAATGGCAGCACCTAATCCCAATCACAATGGTCAGATTCTCTTCACAGGGTAAGGTTTTACTCAGGACTGTTCTGCTTTACAGGCTGACACATCCAAGACCCAGAAGAATGCAGTTTTTCTCAATTTCTACAAATCCACTGTCAGAAAACAACATTGTCCACTATGTCGATCAGTAATCCTTATATAAAAACTGGTTGTTACTGTCTTCTAAATTTAACAGAGCACATTCCTATCATTATTTTATCCCTTTGTTAGATAATGAGAAGAGCAGAAAACATTCCTTTTTCATTTCCTTTTGCCTACCAAGAACTGAAGATGTGCATTTGTTGTTTGCATTTAACTGACTGAAAGAGGATTTCTCCTGCTTCAATTTTGTTTTATTTAGCCTTATATTTTATTTAATTTTACTGAATATAAGTCATTTAGAACAACATGATGTCAATTTTGAATAGGTAATTAAAAAAATATAAACAACCACTTAAAAGTAGCTGACAGCATTTTATATTTTCTCTAGTTATCGATCCTTTCTTGTCCCCATTCCCTGTAAGAGGATTACACATCCTGTCCACAGCCCTTGACATGGAATGCCTTCCAGGAGCAGAAGGATACTTCTCTCTCCCAGGGTCAGGCCTGACTGGCTATGGCCAGTGACATTCAGAGGAAGTCCTGGCACTACAGAGCAAAAGCTTTAAAAGTCACAAAGTCATGGCTCAGCTCTTGCTCTTCTCCCCATGTCCAGGTTGGTGCTCTTCTTTCACCTGCATCTCAGAATGAAGATGCACATGGGGCAGAACTAAGATGACTGGGAACCAATACACATCATGATAAACCTCTGTCGTTGAAAGCCACTGATGTATTAGGGTGGTTACTTCAACATAACCAAGCAAACGCTGACTTCTTTAAACATCATCAAGCAGTGAGTTCAGACACTAAAACCTACAGTGAGTCCAGGAGGCTAAGGAAGATGACAAGAATTTTGAGTATCTATATCAATGAGTACCATATAAGGGGATTAAGCACCCTGGCCCTTGAAGAATGGGGAGGAAGGCACAGGAAAAGGAAGAACAGTATTACAGCCACCACACATCGGACATGTGACCACATGGAAAAATAGGACAAAAAAACAATTTATTCATTTTGCTTTTACAAAGAGATGTTTGCTTACCATAAGGAACAGAATTCTACTACCAATTAAATCAGCCTAACAGTACAATGAGTAGTCTGGCAGAACAACATGCTCCCAGTGACGGTGAGACATAAAATGAAGGCTAGATGGCCACCACGTAGTAGGGGTCTCATGGGAAGAAATCTTTGCTTTATGGGAGTTTACACCAGATGACCTCTCAGAACCCTTACAATTCTGATTCTATAAATTCTAGAGTAACTCATGACTCTTAGTTAGCACTCTTTGATAAAGAAAAAAAGCTAATTTCCCTAGCAATGATCAGCCATAAAATAGCTTTAGAATCTGTCATTTTTCTTTGTCATGAAAATATATATCTTTTCTCTTCCTCTCAATTCATTATTACTTTTCCACTATTTTCCCTAAAGAAAGTGGGACTTCTAAAATCCACTTCATCTACCGTATCCTACTCATTAAAGAAATTTAGAAATTATCTTCAAGAACACACACCATTTTAGCAGACCTAAGTATAATTAAAGTAGGTAATAGGACGTTATCATCTGCATAAAAAGAGTACAGTAAATTTTACAGAAATCCACTATAATTCCTGACTAGTACAAATGACTTAATTTGAGAAGACATTTCTATAGAATGTACGGATCTATTTGTGAGATTTAAAGGCTGAGATAGCAAATAAAATGTTGAAATACTGACATTAAAAAATCCACATGATCTTTGAACCTAAATATTTTAAATACTGCATTTATTCATGTTTTTGCCATCTAAAAAATCATCAGTAAAGGTCTTATATGTAGTATGAACTACTTCATATGGTGTGAACATTTAGCTTATAGAATACTTATGTCCGAAAATGCCAAAGAATCACAATTCCCTCTCCTACCTGACAGGAAGATTGTGAGGATCAATGAAGCAATTAAGTAAAAAAATATTGTATAAATGTAAAACTGATACTATCATCATCCTACACATACCTCTACCTCACATAGAGAATTTTTCATTACATTTCAATTAACTGGGATTTTTTAGAAAAAATAAAAGATACAAATACTAACTAGTTAACTGAAAAAGAACAACTGACATTAATATTAATATTGTATAATTTGGAACAATTAACACAAGAAAACATTAACATATGATGATTTAAACCCTCCGGTACGGTGGGCACTGGAGTGAACAACAAAAATTGCAAGCAAAAATCATTTCGTCATAAGAATACACTAATTTAAATGCTATAATAATTTTCTTATAAAAGGTGTAACTACTTACCAACAAGCCTTATTACGTTCAGTGTTGTATTTGTTAAGATGGGTGCATTTACTTTATTTAGACTGTAATCTGATTTCTTCCTGCTCTTTAGAGTTTCTCGAGAAATGCTTAACATAGAGAAACAAAAGAGTTGCAGTTAGGGTTGTCAAGTAGTGAGTCAGTACATTTCCCAGCACAGGCACTCTCCTTCATTCACTACCTAGCTGTTGACAACCTTAGCACGTCTCAGGTGAGAATATAGATCACCCTCCTGTCTCTCTTTTTTTTTTAAAGATTTTATTTACTTATTTTTAGAGAGAGGGAAAGAGAGGGAGAAGAGGGAGAGAAACATCGATTGGTTGCCCCTAACACGTCTCCAACTGGGGAGCTGGCCCACAACCCAGGCATGTACACTGACTGAGAATCGAACTGGTAGCTTCTTGGTTTGCAGAATGACACCCAATCCACTGTGCGACACCAGTAAGGGCTATCCTCCTGTCTTTACAGAGCTTACAGTCCAGAGGGAAAAAGAAATTAGTAAGCAAAGTATTTATTTGCTTACTAAGGTATTAGTAAGTAAAGTATTTCTTTGATTGCAAGACATTCATTATCAACCATTAATAGAAGGTATGCCACTTTTTTAAAAAAGTGTTCTAGGGAAATTACACATGAAATCTAACAAACATCCTGATTTCAGACTTACAAATATTTTTCTAAAAATACCCTCCTTAGAAGATATGATGGTCAAGTCTGGGGTATGGGAGGTGGGATTCAGGTTCAAAGGAAAAGTAGAAGTGATATGGTAAGTACATAAAAAAAGGGGAACAGCAAGTATTAAGGTCAAAGGTAAGAAAGAGTAGAGCATGCTCAGAGAAGCACACGGAGTTCACAAAGACGTCTGCTAGCACAGACAATGAGCGGGCAGATGAAGAGATAAGAAAGGAGGTAAGTAAAGGCCAGATCACCAAAAACAGTCCAACCTAATGAGTATTACCCTTATGTTGCATGCAGTGGTGAGTCATTAAAATTTTAACCAGGCAAAGGACATGATCAAATTTAGGTATAAAAGCCCTGACCAGTGTGGCTCAGTTGGGTGTCGATCCACAAAGCAAAAGGCTGCTGGTTCGATTTCTGGTCAGGGCACATGCCTGGGTTGAAGGTTCAGTCACCAGTCAGGGTGCGTACAGGAGGCAACTGATCGATGTTTCTCTCTCACATCAATGTTTCTCTCCTCCTCTCCCTCCCTTCCCCTCTCTCTAAGTAAATAAACAAAATCTTTTTAACAGTTTGTATATAAGAAAAAATCTAAATTTATATCCAAGAATGGATTAGAAGGATGGCAAAATTGGGAGACAGGAAGCCACGGTAAGCCAACATCCAAAAGAATAGCTCTACTAAGTTCGAAACAGATCAGAGACATAGATATTTAAATATTACACTCATGTCAAAACCAATAGACACATTTTCCCAATTAAAATATCCACAACTGCATGAGTTGCTCACTTCTGAGGAGATTTCATATCAATTAAATGTAACTAGGTACTTTGGGAGTAAAGTGCAGAGAAGAGTATACTTAAATCTATCATTAAAAATAAAGTATGTCTGTGGTTATTAAATGCCTGGTGTCATGAAATTAATTCATTTACATATCAGAATTAGGCCCACTTAACTGAGAGATGGTGACAGAAGAAGCCTTAATCTAATTCTCCAAGTTTTTGAAGAGGATGGATGATCATAAGGCAAAACTCAAGTACAACAGGGGAGCCTAACAGAGGGCTCGGATAGTGAATACGAGTGACAGGAGAGGGAAGTGGAGGCCCTCTACGTTTCCTGGACTGAGGCAGAAGCTCCACGTACGAACAAAAGTGACTACTTCCCTCCCTCAGGTTTTCTGATTGATATGAAGCACAAACTGCCTCCAAAGGCAGCACTCATCATATAAACCCAAAGTTTGCTTTTTCTGCAAAACCACTGATCTCTGAATTAAGAGCTCCTTATGTCCAATATCAAAAAGTACATTTTTAGACTTTCAAGAATCATTTTTAAAACATATTAACTTCTGTCACGATGCCATAACTAACAGAAAATTTTAATGTCCGGTTTTTGTTTTTTCTTACCCTTTAAAGGAATTCCTGTATGTTAAGCATGCAACACAGAGTACAGATTACCATACGATCTAAGAGCAACTGTACCTTTTCACAGGGGCATCGCCTGTCTGCTCGTCCACATAATCGCGTTTTAGTTCCTCCGGAACATCACTGTCACTGTCATACTCCTGATAGGCACTTTTCTCCTGTTCATCAGACTCATACTGAAGGTAACACAGAATATTCAACAATGGGTATGAAAAGCCAACTCTTGTTGGAGTCTTTCAACATAATAAAAAGTATCCAGTTTTATAAGAAGTAGTTATAGAAGGAAGTTCTTCACAATTTAGCTTTCATTTTTCTATCAAGAATCATACTACCCTTCTTCTTCATTATCCTACCTTAACCAGCTCAGAAAAGAAAGAGAAAGAAAATACAAACACTGTACCTACAAAGGCTTGCAAATGTCAAAATAAATACATAAATAAATAAAATCTGCACATAAAGAAAATAAACAACAAAAGATCCTGTTAGTCCTTAGGAGAAACAATGAAAGAGTGCTCATGTGATTATTATTTTTTTTAAATCTCCTCTTCTGAGTGGTTTCATCACAATTTCCCAATTGCTAACTCATTATATAGAGGTTGAGTACACAATTCAGGTACACTGGAAGTGTTAATGCAGCTTAATAAGCACACAAAATACACACACTAATGTTCTTATCTCATACACTATGATGAGATTTAATTCCAAAGGCAAATTAAAAAATTAGGCTTAGCAACTAGGGACCACTGAGACCAAGGACAAATACAGTGGATTTCTTAAAGGAAGGGTGCCTTCCTAACATTCTCATCTTCAGGGCATCACGGCCAGAGCCAGCACGGGAGAGGAGTCAAGTCCACGCACAGCAAAAGGAAGCAGTGGTATCATCATCATCCGCCAAACAGCATAAATTATGACTAAATAATGGCTAACATTTATTAAGTTTTAACCAAATATTGTGCTCAGTGCTTTCAGGAATTATTTAACTAAATTTTCAAAGCAATTCTATAGGAAGTTTTATCCCCAGTTGCCAGTTCAGGAGACTAGTATGATGACAACAGAGAAAGAAGTTCACCTAATTCAGCAACTATCTTTGAGACTCTGATCTAAAGCATTACGACAGGCCACGGTAACACGTGGACCCCGACTCTCAGGGACGTATGCGGAACCTGGGAAGATCAGATTACACATTAATAACTGCAGACAAGCATCACACAGAAGTGGTCCTGATGACACTCAGAAAGACCTGGGTCTCCTGGATATAACAGCGGGGCTCCAGGACTCCAAGCACAACAGACCCTCATTTTCAAGGATTCTGTATTCACAAATTTTCCTACTCACTAAAAGTTATTTGTAACCCCAACAATTATACTTCATAACACTTTCGTGGCCATTCACGAATAGAGGCAGAGTGGTAAAACTTCTGTGTCAGCCAACATGCGCGTTCCCAGCTGGGGGCAAACAAGGCGGCCCCCCTCCTTCTTGTAGCAGCTCTCCTGCTGTAAACAGGTGCGCTTTTCACAGTCTATTTAGTGTCATACTTTTAACTTTTTTTTGGTAGTTTTTGCTGATAATTTCACTGCTCAGAGTGGCCCCTAAGCATATTATTAAGAGTTGTCTAGTGTTCTTAAGTGCAGGAGGACTTCAGTGCACTTACTGCAAAAACAAATGTGCTACATAAGCTTCTTTCGGGCATGAGGTATAGTGCTGTTGGCCAGGAGTTCAATGTTAATGAATCAACACTGTATATTAAATGAGGTATCTTTAAGCAAAAGCACACATAAAACAAAAATACGCATACTAATCAGTTGATGAAAACTCTGTGACTAGAGGCTCACAGTACCTAACCCCGTATCTCCCCTAGGAGAGTGCTCCCTGTATTTGCTAATTCAGGGTTCACGGCAACTTTACAGAACACAACTGCCACAAAAAATGGCAATCAAATGCTATGTGGGTTTAAATTTAAAAATCACCAGTAGAGAGGGATATTATTTTAATACTGGAATGAGTTTTAATTCCTTTCCATTTAGTCTACTTTACCAAGGCAAATTTTCACAAAGAATAAATTGTAATTTTAAATAACTTCTACTTCATGGTAAAAAGTGATAATGGTGTACTTTCACCGCAACATTTTTAAAAATTTTATCTTCACAAAACAAAAAATAAAATGCCAAAACTAAAATACACAGACAAATTCAGCAGATTTTCGTCAAAAGCTGAATAGTTTTCAATTTCAGCTACATCAAACCTAAAATAAAAATCAAGCTGGGTCCCTCTAAAATTGTGAAAATCAGAAGAACCCACCCAAATTAAATACTGTGAAAGCATTCTATAGGTTAGGATGAAGTAAGCATTCCCTCATTATAAGTATGAGGTAACCAAGTGTCAATAGGTAAAATAATTTGCAAAGGGCCACAGAGTTAATAAAAAGTTTGCCTTCACACACTTTCCATTAACTCACCATCTCTACATTGTTTTGTGAGCTGCCCCAAGTGTTATTAAAACATTGTATTTCTAAATCCTCAACCAGCCTTCCCAAGTAACTAAGCAGGACATTATCCTCTCTCAGTAAAGGGACGTGGGACAAAACGACAGTTGCCCAAGAGTCCTTCATGCAGGTATCTAACAAATTAAATAAATATGCACTAAAGAAACTATACTCCTCCTTGATTAATAATCTGTTAAGAACATAAAGTTACCTGGTATAGGCAAAGTTTATCACTCAAAAGGACAATGGCAGCAAAGCATACTATAAAACCATTACCTGTACAAGTAGCATCACAGGACCGTAAGCAAATAGGTAGGAAGATGGGTGGTGAATGGATAAATCAGTCTAGTCAAATACCTTGCTTAGTGGGTACAATAGTTTTCAACAATGTCCCGCAATGTGTTTTAAAAACACCACATACCCCATTAGAAGCCAGGACATCTTCTGTTTCTTCATCTTTGTGATTGGCCTGAATTTCAAATGGATTCCCACCACTGCAGTACTGCTCAAACAAGGTCACTGTTTTGGAGGAGGTCGAGGCTGGCTGCTTACTAGGTGAAACTGATGGGGAACGAGACTGTTCCATAAATTTAAATTCCTAGACATTGAAAAGGGAGCCAGGTATCTTTTAGTCACAGCAATAAAATTCAAGTACATAAACACTCCATCAATGTAAATGTATGGGAAAAAAATTCATTCTGATTCTCTGAGTTGGGGAAAAAATTCATTCGGATTCTTTCAGTTGCCTACTTTTAAATTTTACAAGTTATCTGAAAGCACAAACTCAGAAATACCCTCTAATTTAAATACCCATTAAATCAGATCAATCATACTACCTAAAAATCACACCATTTTTGTTTTTATAATTCTAGGCAAGAAAGGCTATAAATTAATGAGACAATTTTTTAAAAAAACAGATTTACAGGAATATGTATCAAGTGAACACTATCTCATTTGTGAATAGTTTTCAACATAACTCATTTTCTGTGATTAGAACACTTAGATGAGATTATTCTTTTAAAAAAATTAAAGAAGACGAACAGTATTGTTAACTACGGGCAAAATCCTGTATAGTAGGTCTCCAGAACTCATTCATCTTGCATAACTGAAACTTCAAGATAACTACTTTAAAGCAGATAATGCTCACTTGGGTGGAAATGTTTCAATGTACCCTGTAAAGTCAATTGTCTTATGATTACACCAAGTATACGCACGCACACACACACAATTTGATGGTTAAACACAAATTCAAAAAAAATTATTTAAAGAGATTCTAAAAATCACTGTTAGAATTTTAAATAATGTTAAGGAATCATCTTAATACATAAATTCTAAAATAATTTTTAAACTAATGTTAAGTCTACTGTATTTTAAAGTAATTATTATTAATCAACATGTTTCAGTTATTTATTTCCAAATTAGGAAAACAATTAAGATAGAACTGGATGACAAGTGAGCTATTATACAATATAAGCATAAGGACTAACCCTATTTAAAAAAAAAACTTTTAAGTATCTATTCTATACATTTATCCAGCATAAGCAAATTGCTTCTAGAAAGTCATCCCTTCCAGAGGCAAAACTAAACACACTGGACCTTTTAAACAGAAATCTAAGTTTATACATTGAATCTTGACATTTAGACTTTGTAGGACATAATCTATCACACACAGAGTATTTATCTACAATGTGCTTCAACCTAGGGGAAAAAATCTAATCGATTACAGGTATTTTTATAGATTATATATTCTACAGGGATTCAAGATATCAATTAACTAATAAAAACAGATGAGTATTTTTATAAGAGGCTCTTATTTCTGGGGCATCTCTTTATAGGCAAATTTATAAACTGCAGCATAAACTAAGAATCTATTTTTAAGAAATGAAAAAGATCCTGCAAATATAAGCATTTTCATTCAAGACCATCAAAATATAACTGATTTTCTGTAAAATTTAAATAAGTAGATCCTCTTCTGATATTGTAAGAAAACAGTTATTTTAATTGTGATTCTTCTTAAGCAAGAATTTTCCTGAAGTCTGTAAACTCAATTTGTAAAAACAGACAGATTTTGAAATCCAAAAAAGATCACTCTTGTAAAAGAGACTTGCTATTAATCACTTTTAAGGAAGAAAAAGCACTACTCTTTAAATATTTTGTATGTGCTCTCACATATGTCTTTAAAGATAACTAAAGAAAAGACAGATTGATTTGTTCTTAAGAAACACTTACATGAAGTTGTAAGATGCTGAAATTTGATTTAACAGGACAAAGTTCCCAGGTCTCATTCTCTAAAAACATTCTCAGTTCATCAAGCCGTGTTCTAAAACAAAAACAAACAAAGAAGAACACTCCAAAAAGTAAGAAGTATAATGGACACATGAATTAAGAAAATAAAATACAATATAAATAATTATAGGAGATCATCATGATTATAATCAACTTTGTGAACCCACTCAGGCTAACACAATAAATGCAAATATTTACTTTTGTTAATATTTTATCCTTGAAAGAAAAAAATTCAAAATCAAATATTTACTAACCTCAGAATATTTTTACTATATTACAAAAATAATAAATACATAAAAATGACATTTTTATTTAGGGACTAAACTAAAAGCTACTCACCAAATCATGTACTTAAAATATCCTCAGCTAATCCTATATCAATGCCAAAAAACTGAATGTTTTGGTAATTATACATTGACGTATAATTTCTGCCACTGCTGTTTAAATTAGATTATTTGCATTTTGGGGAATTCTGTAACATATAGCAGAAGAATGATAGCTTTGGATGTACACAAACTTAGACTGTGAACATAAAGGAACAAAACTTATATACTGAAAGTTAAGAATTTGCATTGATGGAGACTGTTGTTCCCGCCAATGCTCACTCTATTTTGCCCTAGAAAAAGACAATGGCACACAAGCTTTAATGCAATGCCACAAGCAACATGAGAACACTTTATAACAGATGTTCCACCAAAGAGTAAAATGCTTCCATTTTCACCTTTTTATTATGCCTGCATCTCTGAACCAATAGCCTAAATGGACTCCAACTCAGAATAATCTGGTCAAGAATTTCTTCATTCTCAAGAGCCCTGACTGACAGTAGAGAACTGTGAACAGATCGTAAGCATACTTAAACACTTATTAACAAAATTAAACATTTGATCTCTATTTCACCATGTTTCATACTCTCTTTCCATGTTTATCTATTATGACTTGGTAAAGGAGATATTAAATTGGAATTTACTTAATGGTAAATCCATTAAGTGATGACTGGACTTAAATTCATCACTAGCTGTATTATAACGACTTTCTGTCAATTCAACAGAGGTACACTGACATCACTTCTAAAACACCTGTCAAATTTATCTTGCTTCATTCAAAAAAACACATGCACTTCAGGACATGTTGATGGTTGGGGAAACATTGGGGAAAGAGAAAAATACTAAAAAAAAATAGATAAAATTTTCTCTACTTTCAGTCTATTCCAATTTTTACAATATACAAGGCAGCAAGAAAAAAAGGCAAGATCTACAGGCAACACATACGGAGACCTTTCAGTCCAGCCAGCACCTCAGTTTACAGCTGATGCAACCAGTGCCCGGAGGGGTTAAGTGGTCTGCCCAATGCCAGAGCACAATACAACACAGCCTCTTCTATGGGAAACAAGTTTAACAAGAGGTTCTAAGACAAATCCATTACAGTGTTCAGTTTTTGGAAACATTCAATAATTCATTTCTATATTCTCTAATTTCATCAAAGTGAACACTTGTGAGGAATCTCCACTTCGATCAGAGTCTAGAAATGCCCGTGCCTGCTTGCCACAGATGACAGACACATTTTCACAACAAGTGAAGGAGAATGCAGAATGAAGGCCATTCAATAAGTCAGTTTTCGCACTGCACGCATTTTGCGGTCAGTCACCAGCAACACCAAAAGGTCTCCCAGTTGTCCTACTGGATATAAGGCGATCTTTGGAAAATGGACATCTGGCATGCCTGTGTACTGCCAGAGTCAGTGAAGCTTCTGGCTTCTCCCAAGGTCCCTCTCCTTTCCTGTGTATGATTCAAAGCACCGCTTCTTTTCTACAGCACTTTGCACAGGCCTGGCCTGCTGTTTTAGCAGGGCTCAAGTTTTACCAAAAAAGGAAGTTATAAATAAAGGTAGTGTTTGGATTTCGTGTTGCTCCCTTACCACCGTTTTCCTGAGGTTTAACCAATTAAAAACCTTTTTAATTTTTAAATATTCTCTTCATTAAATTATAAAACTCAAAGTCTCTGCTTTGGTGCAGGATTGATTTCAATTTTCTTTCAAAACAAATATTAACAGTACAATTAACACAGAAAACAGAAAACCTGTACTTTAACATACTTCATAAATTAGTCAAGGGTCTGATGTCCCATAATCACCCTGCTGACAAGGCAAATATCACTGTGACAAGGTTTTGACTTCAAACAAGGAGAGAAAGCAGAATTTCAATTCCTAACTCTCCCTGGCACCAAATAAAAACAACAAACTCAAAACTGAACTTTAAAAATGTAGAACAAAAAGTAGGACAGAACTCAACTGAAACAATAAAATGTATGTAAGGGTTATATAGCACGGAGTCCAGCCAAGGTCTAATCAATGTGAGCTCTCTCGGTTTAAGGCTGTTTTAAGCATATGACCACACTGCTGTGTGAACATTTTCCCACCTTCCTCCCTTCCCAAAACCATTCCTGGTCCCCCGTATTAAAGTTAGTAGTGACTCTTTTGCAAGCAGCATAGTACATAATCTCTGTGGCTACATGCTGAATCTCGTGCCCTCTTCTCGAGAAGCCTTTTTACTCTTAAAAGGCAGATATGGTCCAGCACCCCCTCTGAGTGCTGTCTCTGATTTAACTTTCTTACTAGCTCACGCCATATACTCAGGCACAGAATAGTGACCAGAACCTTTAGGTGACCCCTGATGTAATCATCATCTTTCACCCACAAGGAAATCAGCACAGTATTTTGAGAACCTCAAGATAAAGAATATA
>CM052549.1:27680147-27735839 GCA_028533065.1 Trachops cirrhosus
GTAATAAAACACATAACCCAGAGACAGTGCTAACATATACACTAGTGCTTAGCAAACAGCAGTATACACCATTGCTTCTGATTATTTACTTTGTTTCAATCATTATAAGAACTCTGCATATGTATAACTGTTAATCCTAAAATAGCCCTGTTGAGCAAGCATATATTATCCACCTAAAAGAAAAGAAACTTAAGTGAATGAAGAAGCTAAGACTTGAATCCAGGTCTGTTTGCTTTCCAAGTCTATTCTTTTCATTGCACCTTAACACAAAGAAGAGTCACAAATAAAGAGGTGAGAAAAAGATTATCCAACTAGTAATGAAAAAAAATAACTAGACTGGATGGGGGTGGAGGTCCTCTGTTTATATCATATATCAAAAGCAATATAAAATGGATTAAATGTTTTTATATGTTTTCAAAAGATTAAAAATTAATTCAATAAAGTAAAAATATTATCTGAGTACCTACTAAGTGTTCTAGGCATGACTCGAGGTATTAGGGATATAGCAAGTGTTACAAAGTTTAGATAAATATATTTATAATTACCAGATGAATATTTATCTGAGCTTTACATTTTAATAAATGTAATGTAAATCATAAAAAAATCTTAACTATCTGCATATTGAAAATATAAGTGAAAATAGACAAATTATAAAGTGTAACTCATTTCTCACATAATTTATTTAGAACCTGAGAAAAAAACATAAGCAAATAACTCACAATTAATAGATTTTTAAACATTCAATTTCTCTAAAAGTGAGAGAAATATTAATTAAAACACTAATAAAAGTATAATTGAAAAGATTCAACTGCATTAAAAAATAAAGTCTGTATCTCAAAAAAAAAAAAAGGTTTTTTACATTTATAGGAGACACAACTAAAACCTGATCCAAAAACATTTAAAATAAACAGATGGTCAAAGATTTACCAGGAAAATATGAACAAAATAAAATAGCAATGAGAATTCTCAGCAAAATGCCTTAGGACACAAGAACTATTGTTTTTTAAATTAATGAAGGGAATTATGTACAAAGAAGGTAAGTAAAGTGGTTATTAGCATAGGAACATTAATCAACAGAGCTTCCAAGTATAAAAAAGCAAAAGCTATGAGAAATGAAACAAAAGCCTGACAAAACTACAGTCATTCTGGAAGATTTAAACTCACTCAAAATTGCACAGACCAAGAAAACAAAACAAACAGGATGTAAATTAAAATAGTATAATAATAAGCTTTCTTTAAATACATATAGAACCTAGTTCTCCCCAAAATGAATGTTTCAAATGCCCAAAGAAGAATTTTAAAAGTGGGCAGCATACTAAGATATAAAGAATACCTCAAATTCTTTATATTTCTACTCAATAAAGTAGAAATACTGTAACCCTAATTTTCTACAGTAAAAAGAAAAAATGTCATTTCACACATATCAAATATGTAAAGATGAGAAAGAAAGTCTTGGAAGACCCAAACTTTTGTGTGATTAGGTTTGCATGCTGCTCCAGGAGGTCGAGGACCATGCACTCACCACCACGTTCTCAGACCCACGGTCAGTGCCTTCCACACTGTGTAACTGATACAGCCTTCCTTCTTAAAAAAGTTCTGGTGGAGTCAGAATGCATGGGAAATTTGCCACAATATTCTAAAATTTTTTCTTATCAAAAATCAAAATTATTATGATTTTGAGTTCAGCTTTATGTCAGAAAGGTTAAATATCATTTTATGTTTTTCAATCATCATTTATCATTATAACTAACATATTTATGATAAATGTCTATAAATTGTTACATGCTCACTTGTGCTTTGCAATTTGGGATGATTTCAGATCATCCCAAAACATAAAAATGTGTTATGGTATGTACAGCATATATTATATAACACCCCCAGTGGGGTCTGGGGCAGTATCCCAAAATAAAGCACACTGCCCTGACTGGTGTGGCTCAGCGGGTTGGGCGTCATCCCACTGGTTCCATTCCTGGTCAGGACGTGCCTGGGTTGCGAGGCAAGTCCCCAGTTGGGGAAGTGCTAGGGGAAACTGACAGATCTTTCTCTGGCACACACATGGATATTTTTCTCCCTCTCTCTCTCCTTTCCCTTCTCTCTAGAAATAAATAAATAAAAACTTAAAAAAAACCACATTAATATTCCTATAATATACGAATGTTTACTCTAATGGGATAAATAAACACTATAAAAAGCCTAATGATAAACTGGTCAGGTTCTGTACCAAAGGAACTCAATTTAGGTCAGGTTTTGCCTGCTAAATGTGTTAGCAAAAAATATTTGTTTCTCAGAGCTTTTGTTTTTTTTCAATTGCATTGAACCTCGTGGTTTCAATTTAACAAACACTCGATGAGTTCCCAAAGTGTGTGAAGTTCTGTTCTAAAACTACTGGAGAACTGGGGCTGGGAATGCAAAAGGGACCTCTGAGTGGCAGAGGTGAAGATATTCTGAAGCTTGAAATCTACAACACAATAATCCACACATTCTCAAAAGAATGAAACTTTTTCATTAAACTAGCCAAATGCTTAAATAAGTACAATGTTAACAAACTGTATATTAATAGATTTGCATATAATAGGGATGATATCAGGTTGCCTGACTGAATGGAAACTAGCTACATAAAATGCCAGGTCAATATTTCAAATACAATGAATTACAGAAAAATCAATGGATTCTAAATACAATTTCAACAAAGTAAAATTAGAGTCTTAGAAGACGAAATCAGAAAAAAACTCCTATTTGACCCTGAATGTATTTTAAATGAGTATGAGATTTCCCTTTCCATTATACACAATACTTGTAAAAAAGGTAAGATAAAAATTAGTTGAGTTTGTTTGGTCATATCAGAAAATATCGAAGTTGAAGCTCTTATAATTATCACATGAATACATTTTAAATATTAAATTAAAAATTCAAATAGCCTATCCACTGTGAAGTTATCAAAAGTTAGAAGAGAACTAAATTATTAACTGCCATACAGTTCTTGAGAAAATTTGTTTCAGGATATACAGAGTGGGGCGCCGAATCAGGTTTATAGTTGTTTGTGTGAAAATAATAAAATAATTAATAAATAATAAGAAGAATAAACCATTTCACATACAACTGTAAACCTGCTTTGGCCCCACCCTGTATTTACCTAAATTTTTCAAAAGAATTCCTATACAACTAAATACTATCAAACTAAAAATCAGTGGGTAGGGCAGGAGAAAGTAATAGGGAAAAAATGGGGACAACTGCAATTGAACAATAATTTGAACCAAAAAAAAAGATAGAAAAGTGAAAAATACATTTTAAAAGACCATAACATGATCAAAGGGTCTATAGTCTTCTAAGCTTCAAAGTCCAAAAATAAGCAAGCAAAAAAACAAACAAGAGATAACTCTTTTGGAGTTATCTCCAAAGAAATTACACTTTCACTTAGGAAGTAAGAAATTTTAGTAAGTTAATAAATTTAATATCTGATAACAACAACTAAACTACTAAACTGCAAAAGAAAAGCTGAAGAAGGTATACATTTAGCCAACAAGAATGTGAGATTCTCTACAGGTACAAAAATCACTGACTTAGAAAAAAATTCTTCATTCTATATTAGATTCTAACCCAAGTAAGTCACTTAGTTATCCATTTAATTTAAAATTAATAGAAAAGAAAACACAAATATATAAAATAATCAGAATATCTCAAAAAAAAGCAATTTCTTTAAGAAAACATGCAACATTTCTTTAAGAAAACATGCAAACATTTGCTTGCACACTAAAAGCAAAAATGTAATTTAGGAAAATAGAAATATTTTCAATAGAGGATTCAAATTAAAAGACTATTTCTACTGCAATGTATAATCAAATAGAATTGTCAAGTAAATACAGAAATTAAATTATCGACTTATTCCAAAGAAAAAATAAATATGATTAAATATGTGAAAATACAAATACAGAACAAAATGTAAACACTGAATTTCTAAAACAACTTCGACATGAAAGTTTCTATTGCATTTGTTTAAAAGAAATTTTTTTAAAAACCAAACCTGCCATATTCGTGTAAGTCCATGTTCTAATTTCTTTTTAATGTAGCCACGATCAAAATTGGTTTCTTCAGTACTCATCATATTACTCCCTTCTGAAAATAAAAGATGGCATATGTTTTTTGATTTACTTCATAACATTTCTACTTTCATAAAAAAATCTCATTTGGACTCTCATATATTATAAGCCTATGTAAATATAAAAAATATGTTCAATACTTACACAACCAAAACAATGTCAAAAAATAGGTTGTTAGGATTAAACCCATTTGTTAAGATAAGTAAACTTAGAACCTAAAATGTTAAGTACTTACACCTAAGACCATTTAGTTCTTGTGGGATTGGAGCTGGGATTGCAAGTTGTGCAGGGTTGTCCCAGAGACAGGTTCTCAATGACCCACATGCTCCCTCCCGACCACCAGGGCACTGCAGGACCAATTAACCCCATTATCAACCAATCTGCATGTTAACAAGATTACAGATTGCAGAACTGCTCATGCAGTAAGGTAATGACACATTGTCTATTTTTCAGAATATTTTTATCTGCTCCAGATAAATAATCTAGCAATTCAGAATCTTACCAGTTCAACAGGTAAGATGGATGACCTGCTTCAAAATATATTCTTCCCTAAAAACAACTGAAAATATACATACACATTTATATTTAAAAGATTCTACCTCTTTGAGGATTAACTGTGTGGAACCTCGAAACTGTGAGGATAGTATCTCATCTTAAACTAGCAGAGTGGCCCACTGGTAACCACCAAAGGCCCTGGCATAGCCACCCCCCAGTTTAAGTCTCATTATCTGTACAGCCTGACCATTAGGAACCCAGCAGCACAGGGCAACGTGCCTCAGCTACGTACGGCTTTAGAATTTTATTTTAAAATGGCCAAGTGTCACTAGAGCTACAGCAGATGAACTACAGAGACCCTTTCAGTTTTATGAAGTTCTGTGAAGAATAATTTTCAAATGATTTTTCTTACAATTTTAATGTAAATATGAAAGAATTACAGGGTCCAGCACAAATAATGCCTTTTTATTACAAGATCTTTTATTACAAAACCATAAGCATGTACTTCTGTAACACAACCATATCACACTCAAGCACACCACATGACATGTTAGGAGAAATGTTCAAACTGCCATCCACCTTGTGCCAGACATTCACGTGCCCTACCAACCACACTCAAACAAGGCTTACTTCTGCCAGACCGTGTATTTTCAGGTGAACAAATGGCTTTTTAGAGTCCTAGATACTGACAGCTGACTAATCAGAGTCCTGATTATTCTTAAAGTATACAGAGTAGGATCAAGAAATTTTAGCAAGGAGGACTAAGTATTGTGTATAAGACTCTATATCGAGTTTTAAGTTTGACTCCATACCCCAATGAAAATACATGCATGTAAACATACATGTACATACATACATAATATAGTTGACACTTGAACAACGTGTGGGTTGGGGCACTTACCAACCTTGCACTGAAAATCCACATATAATATTTGACCCCCAAAGTTTTAATTACTAATAGCCTACTATTGACCAGAAGCCTTACTGATAAACACATAGAGTTTGTATATTACATGTATTATATAAGTAAGTATTCTTACATAAAGAAAAAAGAAACTGCTATTAATAAAATCATAAAAAAGAGAAAATACATTTACAGTACTATATGCATTTACTGGAAAAATTCATACATAAGTGGGCCCACAGTTCAAACCTATGTTGGTCAAGGGTCAACTGTATGTGTAAACTATTAGCCTGAAGCAAAACACACACTTCGCCATGATAGATACATTGTCTCCTAAACTCTTATCTTACATCTAAGTATGTGTTAATTTTGTTTCAAACTTTTCCTTTGGGCTCTCCTTTAAAAAAGTATTAGTAAAGAGAAAGAGGTGCTGAAATGTCTTAACGATTTCCACATCTAGAAAAAAATAAAGACTGCCAAAACAGGATATACTCTGCGGAAAACTGAAATCCCAGTAAGCCCAGGAAGTCCCTAAGTAAACTGACTAAAACACAAAACAGGCCTATGCACATATCGTCATCATTATTTCTTGATCCATTTCCTTTGATGATATTTAACAACAACCAGTATAATCACTTTACATTTTCTCTAAATTGTAAAGTAACCCTATGGGACTTTTTGTTCATTTTGTTTTTTAACCTACCACTTTAAGGAGCAAACTGAGACCCGGAGAACATAAAGTAAATTCTTCATGCTCTCATCTTATTAAATGGCAGTCAAAACTTGAAGCCAAGTATGATTACAAAGCTTACTGCTCCAAGACAGACAGCACAGGGATAAGAGTGTAGAAATTGGGTAAAAACAGACTGATGTAGAACCCTGTTCAGTACCCACTCCTTTTCTCTATTTGCTCTTTCCCTCCCTCCCTTTACTCCCCCTTCTCCAACAATATTTCTAAAAGGATAAAGCTCCTTCCACAGAATATCCCTCTCTTATATTTTGCTATCTATATGTATGAACTTCTTACAAGTCAAGACAGATATTAGACTTACATTTTATATATGACCAAAATTATGTTCCTCCACCCACCCAACCACAAAAATCAAACACCTCAGAAATTAGAAATTCCTAAAATAACTTGATTGACTACCTACATTAAATTGCACATAGTGTAAAAAATTAGTGCACTATAATTTATTTTGCCCAGATTTTAAAAAATGCTGAGCCCTGGCTGGGTGGCTCAGTTAGTTGGAGTGCTGTTCTGTACACCGAAAGTTTTGCAGGTTCAATCCCCAGTCGGGGAGCCTATGAGAGGTGTTTCTCTTTCACATCAATGTCTCTCAATGTCTGTCTGTCTCTCCATCCCTCTCTTTGTCTCTCCCTCTTTTCCTCTCTTTCTAAAAATCAATGAACATATTCCTGCATGAGGATTTTAAAAAACGCTGATAAAATCATCTATTAATTTTTAAAGTTTATTCAATACTTAACCTTAGCTATTGTTCAGGGTAATCATTAAAGACACATAATTATACAAATAAAGTAATTTCAATATAATAATTTCTCAAAGATTTGTTATTAGCTGACTATAGCATAGTAATTTAAAGTTGTATTTTTCATTCAAAGACAAATATTTTAAACACCATTTTTAATGAAATTTTTAAATCCTGCCATACTTTCAAGAAGAAAAGTATCAGTATAATTGTTAATTCTTAGAATCTAGCTTTATTAGTACAACTTGAAAATTAGCAAATGAATTTAAAATTAAACATTTAGCATTAATTTTATAGTAAAGTTAGACCAATGTCTTATCTTGTCTGCAAATAATTTGATACATATGAACATATATATAAGCCCTTTCTTAAAAATTCAGTTCTATTAACTATTGGCACATATTCCTGAAAACTGCTACTATCTGTCATTTAGAAGTCCTTAGGCCCAGTTAATCCCCAAAGGTAATGGAGCTTTTACAGTAACTGAATAACTTTCTTTGCTAAACAATTAACTTATGGTCCCTGAAATTCTAAAATAATAGCTGTTCCTTTTCTTCCACCTACTCCAGAAATATGGCGTATTTACAATGCAATTTAAAAAAAAAAATCCAAGTAACTTCCTACCAGGAGCAGAAGTGGCATCCTCATTGTCATGTTTTTCATGCCATTCCATAGTCCTATAGTAGCTGAGCATAACTTCCCAGAGTGCTTTGCACAGGTCAGCAAGGCACGGAATATAGCTGTCTGGTGTAACATGCTGAAGAAAATGAGAAGAGCCAACTTGCAAGTTATTATGTTTACCTTAACACAAAGTTAATCAAAATAAAACATGTCATTAATCAAATTAATTCAAGAATTAAAGATAATTAAGAAAAAATCTTCCACTGACATATCTAAAGAGAAAATTCAATGGCAAGAAAATTTGCTTCAAGTAGTTCTCACTTCAACTTTTAATATTCATTAAGAGTATCAGTTCACATACTATTTATCAAATTATAATCAAAGAATCAAAGAGTCTACCAAAATTATTGAATTGACAAGTGTTCTCAAAAATGGCAGTGTAAACTTTCCCAAATGTATTTTTTCAAAGACATAGCTTCTTAGCATGCAAACATAACTTCATATTCATCCTTGGAGCTGAGTCACAACTTCAAAAAATGGTCAGATTTACAATGCAATCATTTCTCTTATGTAACTTAGTAAACACCTTTGCAAATTTCTAAAGTACTCAAATAACATGAATATAGAATTCTATATCAAACAATAACATTTTAAAACAATGTCTACATGACATGCCTATGAAACAACATGTGGTCCCAAATCTTCTCCCTAATGTAAATACACAAATTTTTGCCCCTCTGTTCTTTGTAAAGCTATCAATTGTCATTCTGCCTTTTTTTCCCTGCAGGTAAAGTGATGTCTCTGTTCTATTTTGCAGGTTTCCTATTTACAATGCAGCATTTGCCCCATTACTGGAGATTTCCTAGCACTTCCGTCTGTAATCAACCCACCACCAATCATGCTGCCAGAACACTGAAAGGTTACGACCCTGGTGCATGCCCTCCACAGTAAAGAGCTGAATAGCAGAGTACAGGTGTACCGTGAGTGATGTTCAGGCTATCAAAGCTGGTGGTGATCTTTGCCCTGTCAAAGTTTGTTTTTTAAATCTCCATAATGACTTCTCCCTCTTCTAAACTCATTAACTAAAATATGTATCTAGCAATTAATAAAAATACTACCTTCTATGACTCAGTATACTTTTGCGTAAGCACAGAAAATCTTTGAATCTCAACGAGGAAGTAGTAAAATACAGGAGCTGTTAAGTTCTGGAATCAGAGTGCCCAAGTGGGTTTTATGCCAAGCAGTAGGATAATTCAATCTTACAAAATGTATTAATATAATGTACCATATTAATCAGCCTAAGGAGAAAAACAAAATGATTATCCCAACAGATGCTAAAGAAAACTTCTGAGAAAGGCAACAGCCATTCCTAACAAAAACTCATCAGAAAGTAAAAAATCGATAGATATTTCCTTAAATGAGGAAACTCAGTAAGGCATATCTACCATGGTCTGTAACAAGACAAGGATGCTGTCTGTCTCCACTACTATTTAACAGTGTACTGCGGGTAACAGCCAGTGTATTTAGACTAAAGAAAACAATGAGAAGCAAAGAATGGGAAAAGAAGAAATACAACTATTTCTATCTGCAAATGACATAATAATATACTTGAAAACTTCTAGAAAAATCAATGATAAAACTAACTCAAACAATAAAAATATTCAGCAAGGTAGCAGGTTATAGAGTTAACATGCAAAAAACAATTGTGTGCATATACGCAAATAATAACCATTTAGAAGAAGATATACTGAATGAGAAAACTCCATTTACAGTAAAAACAAAAAATATAAAATTTTTAGGAATAAACTAACAAGAAATCCAAAATTCTATGAAGAAAATTAAAAGACATGAAGTAGACTTGAAAATAGAAAGATATTCATTATTCCTGATTGTGATGTCTCAATGTCATCAAGAGATCAGTTCTGCCTAAGATAATGTGTAAGTTTACTGAGATACCAATAAAAAAAGTCTGGAAATAGACCCCGCCTCATATAAAAATACAGTACATAATAAAGACAGCACCTCACTTCACTTAGGTGAAGATAGTGCTGGGACAACTGAATAGTCAGCTAGCCAGAAACAAAATTAGACCCACTCATCACCTCAATCACAAGAATAAGCTCCAAACAGATGAGATCTAAATGTAAAAATGAAATGATGCTAACTCAAGAAAAAAACATAGAGGGAAAGACTTTCTAATTATCATTCAAAATTCAGAGGTAATAAAGTAAAATGTGATAAGTGTTACTAAAATTTGATCAATTTTTCTACATAAAAATAAAAAAAATAATTTGCATGGCAAAACAATACCATAAGCAAAGTCAAAAGACAAACGACAAACTTTAAAAGGTATTCACAACATATATTTCAATAAAGACATAATATTCCACAATTATAAGGAACCCTTAAAAGTTTGAGGAGAAAAGACCAGAAATCACAGAAATTTGGGGAGAAGGCACAAACACTCCATAAACAGAGACATTTAAAAGGCCCTTTAAACATATGAAAACATGTTCAACTTCAGTGCAATAAGACAAATGTAAATTAAAGCTATGATACTAATTCTCATCTACCCATCCAACTGGTAAAAATTTTAAAGCTGACCACTGACAAAGATTCTGTCCTTGACTAAACTCTAGCTAGATTCCTCTAAGTCCTCTACTTAACTAGGTCTCAACCTTGGCCTATAAAGATTTAAACAAAATAATAATACAGTTTTGGTAACAGCTCAGTATTCCAGAAACATGTCAAAAGACATGCAGAAAAGAAAGAAATGTGCCCTGGTTGATGTGGCTCAGTAAATTGAGTGTTGGCCTGAAAACCCAAAGGTTTCTGGTTCGATCCCCAGTCAGAGCACATGCCTGAATTGCAGGCCAGGTCCCCAACTACAGGGATGTGAGAGGTAACCGATGGATTTATCTCTCACACATGGCTGTTTCTCTCCCTCTCTTTCTCCCTCCCTTCCCCTCTCTCTAAAAAAAACTTTTTTACAAAAAGGAGAAGAAATACTGTAAGTAACCTAAAATATATATGGGGTACAGCACAAATAATGCCCCTTTTTTATTATAAAATCTTTTATTACAAAATCATGAACATGTAATTCTGTAACATAACAATATCACACTCAAGCACATCACATGACATTTTAGGTGAAATGTACAAATTGCTGTCCATCTGGTGAGAGACATTCACACACCCTACCAAACACACTCAAAGCTTACTTTTGATAGACACTGCAATTTTAAATCCATAACCTCTACACAGATAACGTACATGCCTAGTAAATGGTAATTATAAAAGGGAAGCAATATCCTATGGGGCAGGATTTTGAAAAGGTTCACCAAATCTGGATATTATAATGTAAAAAAAAGCTCAACACCACAATGTTTCACTATTTAAACATCAAAATAGGCTCCTTACTCAAATCTTGAATAACACTTTCACAAAATCTGATGTCCCATCTCATCACTATCAGCAAAGAGTGATATTTTGCACCTTCATTTTCTACTAACAATCATCTCAACCAACCTACCTGGACAAAATAAAAATGATAAAGTTTAGATTATTATAACCAGTAACATCTCAGCCTTAGTTATAAATAAGTTTAACAAGAATTTAGAGGCCATTTTCAAAGAACAGTGTAAGCTCAGAAATGAATATAAGCAGCCTTTCCAAATCTGAATCGCATAATGAAGAAAGGCCATCTTTGAAAGTTGTTCAAGTGCAGAGTTAGTTAATGATTTTAAAACACAAAACACGAAGGTGAAAAAAATACTGACTCTCATTTCCCAGGCATTTTGTCATTAATACTAAATATGTTTATATGCGTGAAGACATGTGCAATACGTCTAATATAAACGGTGCCAGCTTGGAAGGAAGTCAATCTGAACTAACCAGAAGGGCCTTCTTCAGTTTCCTTCTCAGGTTTTTCCAATTGCTGTTAAAATGGCCTTCATCAAATAGATAGCTTATTAGTATAAAACAAGCAAAGCATGTACAATCAGACTACATAATTTACCTTTCAAAGTTTCAAGTGATAAAATTCTATGTATGAACCCCCATGCTGAGATTATCGCCAAAAAGAGGGCAGTATTTAAGTGTAAAAACTCTGTCAAATTAAGAATCAGGTTTCTTGGCAAGTTTCAAGAATGGCTTTTTACCAATAAATTATTTTTTGTTTCTGCTGGATGCTGTGTGCCACATTGTAAAAACTGGTTTCATATCTACCCCAACCCTGCCCACACACACCAAAGTCACTCAGCAGTCTAAATTACGTTGATAGATTTAAGGGTTCTTAAACTTGGGCCTTGCCATCCCTGAGCCAGTTTCAAATGACTAGAAACCCCCTCTACTTCCAGCCAAGAGAGGGAATGCTGGTTACCCAGGTAACTACAGCCCTTAGCAGGCACTCCAGGGGCACTCATTAGTTCCAGAATATACTAGAAACGTCCAAACCACAATACTGAAAACCAGTTAAAACCTACTGTTAGACAACTACTGTTCCTTTCACCTGCCCTATGCTGTCTTTCTTGCATGCCATTGTTCATGGTATTTCCTCTCCACCCCTGTACTGTGCTTGTTGCAATCCAAGACCAAACTCAAAAATTTCAGCCTCCTCTTAACAATAAGATAGTTTTCACTTCCTTAGATTCCTTAAAGCACTGTGTTGATATCACTGACACTTCACATTATTTAACCTTTTCTTATTCTACCTCTCATCATAATTAATGTGATCTAAGTTACAAACTTTTAAAGCCTTATTTATTCTTGCTGAGCTGAACTGATCACTTGATTAATAAAAGCTGAGTGATGACAAAGACACTGGTTTAACTTAGTGAGTCAGCGTGCTAAGAAAATGGAGTCTTGTGTCTTTACCAGCTTTCGTGAAATGGTAAGAGGCTAGCTTACTAGTTTGCAGTAGGATAAAATTTAAGACCCTTCAAGTTCTTCACAATCCAGAAAGTAAATGGAAGGGAAAAAATGAAGAGATAGATAAACTTCCCTTACTTATCTTTTGATCATTAAGTTCTGAATATTAAAAATTATAAAAACCAACTTTTAATATTCCTTAAATATTTAGAATTCAATATATAATTTATATATAAAAAATTAGGTGGGTGTTACATACATGTGATAAGAAATCTGACAGCTGAATTCTCAGTATTCTAAAATTCACCTGGTAAAGCACTCAAGTAAATAATATTATTCCTTTAATTAAAAAGGTTTCTCTTTGACTAAATGTTCAAATTTGTAGCTTCCAGTAAGAAAGAAAGGCCCATTCACCTATCCAACCAAATCAACCAAATAACCTCAACAATTAATGAAATGTCTCCGTTGAATTGCCTTCACATCCTACTTATGCCTGAATGATATATAAATTATTCCTGATATGCTACTTTCTGGGATCTGAACACAAAATAATCATCATTCATGTATACTGGGAAAGGGATAAAAGTAGACATGGCCAAAGAGGCATTTATTAAAACACACTTTTGCCCTGGCTGGTGCGGCTTAGTGGATTCAACGCCGGCCTGTGAACCAAAGGGTCGCCAGTTCAATTCCCAGTCAGGGTACATGCCTGGGCTGCAGGCCAGGTCCCCAGTTGGGGGGCATGTGAAAGGAAACTGATCACTGTATCTCTCCCACATCAATGTTTCTCTCCCTGTCTTTCTCCTTCCCTTCCCTTCTCTCTAAAAATAAATACAATCTTATAAAAAAAAACAAAACCAACTCCAATGGCTTCCAAGCACACTCAAAATAAAATCCACATTTCTTACTAAAAAGAAGAAAAAAGAAATACACATTCTAGAGTGCAATTTTGGAAATATGAAGCAAAGCCTTCACAATGCAAAGCAATTTTATTTCTTGTCATTTATCCTAAAGAAATAGTAAAAGATGTATGCAAAGATTAAGCTTTAAGAATACTTTCTACAATGTTGTTCAGAATGAGAAGAGTAGGAAATACCACAAATACCTAAGAATAAGAAATCAGTTAATGTGTCCACAGAATCCCTTTCTCTGAAATACTGTCAAGCTATTAAAAGTTATGTAGGTAGCATACTTACTGAAAGGGAAATTGCTTATAATTATAGCAAGTGGGGAAAATGTTATAATAAAACTGTGTGTACAGCATAATCCTACTTTTAAAGGCTATTTGCATACGTACACATGAGAAAATCCAGCTCTGCATGTAAAAATATTAATTTTATTTTCTTCTTTTTGATTATCTGCAGTTTCCTACATTTAATGTTTTAACTGTACATTTAAAATATGTGTTTTTAACAGTAAACATTAATTAATGATTGCTTAATGAGAACAACTACTTATACAACCTATATCTAACTCTATAAAGACTGTGAGCGATGAAAAAACAAATAAATACCAGACTAGTTTAAGAAGTCAGAAAACAGAAAAAGGACAAAGAGGCAGCAAGATGGTTACTACACATGAACACTAAATTTAACTCTGAACCTCCTCGCAGATTTCCATCTACAGTAAAGAGCATCTATACTATCACACTATCTGATAAGAGAAAATACATTCATTCTTCACAACAGAAAGTGACCTGAGAATTTAGAAACAGAAACATGTTTTTGAGAAAAAAGGAATTTGTCTTTAGTTTTCTATACAAATACTCAAAAAACTATTATCTTCAACAGAGATCTTACTAAAGATATTTATTGGCCTTCAAAAAACTGACAATGAATTACAATTCAATATTAAGATATTATTTACAAAAATGAAAATGTAAAAGCCTAGAAGAATGGAACTGAGTCTAGCCTTTAGCTTGTCTTTCCGTGATGCGCGCATGCAAAACAACTGTACATGACACAGAGAAGTGCTCCATGTAGGTTTCTTTCCCTCCCACTTAATCCAATTTGACATGTGTTCACACCATACCAGTTAAAGACGAAGAGGACAATCCGATTTACTCAAGAAACGTTTACTCAACACCTTCAATGTGCCAGACTCCAAGAAAACAACTAGTGAAATGATTTATTCAAAAGAAACTCTACATTTCTCCTCAACACATTACATTATCAAGTTCATTTCAAAAACAGAACTCAAATCCATTAAGATCATCTGGAAATGAATAATTGAAAAATGGCTGTCAGGAAGAAGAAATAAAAGGCATCCAAGTTGGAAAGGAAGAAGTAAAACTGTTGTTATTTGCAGATGACAAGGTACTACACATAAAGAACCCCAAAGAGTCCACCAAGAAATTACTAGAATTGATAAATGAATTCAGCACATTTCCCAATCAATATCCAGAATCAGCTGTATTTTTATATGCCATTAATGAACTAACAAAAAGGGAAATTAAGAAAATAATCCCATTCACAATTCAAGAAGAATAAAATACCCAAGAATAAATCTAAGAATATAAAAGACCTGTACTCAGAAAATTTTAAGACACTTAAGAAATTGAAGACACAAATAAATGGAAGCACATACTGTGTTCATGGATAGGAAGAATTAACATCATTAAAATGTTCATAACCCAGGAACAACTATAAAGGACACATGAACAAACCAAGGGTGGGTGGGATGGAAGCAAGGGAGGGAGATGGGTTTGGCTGGGGAGTGGGGCAGTGGTGGGGGAAAAATGCAGACAACTGTAACTGAACAACAATAAAATAATTTTTTAAAAAAGTTCATTAACTCAAAGCAATCTATAGATTCAATGCAATTTCTATCAAGATTCCAATGGTATATTTCACAGAACTAGAACAAATTATTTCAAAAATATATATATGGAACCATACAAGGCCCTGCATAGCACCAGCGATTCTGAGAAACAAGAACAAAGTTGGAGGAATCACACTACCTAATCTCGAACCATACTATATACATAAAGCTATAGTAATCAAATCGGCATGGTTTTGGCATAAAAACAGACACATACACCAATGGAACAGAATAGAGAGTCCAGAAATAAATCTACACCTTTGTATCAATATTCAACAAGGAAGCAAGCATATAAAATAAACTAAAAACAGGTTCTTCAATGAATGGTGTTAGGAAAACTGGACAGATATGTGCAGAAAAATGAAACTAGACCACCTAACACCACACAGAAGAATAAATTAAAAATGGATTAAAGACTTAAATATTAGACCTGAAACCATAAATGTCCTAGAAGAAAACATGGGCAGTAAAATCTTAGACATTGCTCAAAGCAGTATTTTTTCTGAAATATCTCCTAAGGCAAGGGAAACAAAAGAAAAACAAATGGGACTACATCAAACTAAAAAATTTTTTGGACAGCAAAGGAAAACATCAACAAAATAAAAAGACAACTCATGGAATGGGAGAATTTATTTGCCAATAGATCTGACAAGGGATTAATATCCATAATTCATAAAGAACTCACAAAACTCAATACCAAAAAAAAGAAACAATGCAATTAAAAAATGGGCAAAGGACCTGTATAGACACTTCTCCAGAGAGGACATACAGATGGCCAATAGATATATGAAAAGATGTTCAACATCACTAACCATCGGAAAAATGCAAATTAAAACCACAATGAGATATCACCTCACACCCGTCAGAATGGCTATCATCAATAAATCAGCAAACAAGTGCTGACAAGGATGTGGAGAAAAGGAGAACCTTTTGCACTGTTGGTGGGAATGCAGATTGGTGCAACCACTGCGGAAAGCAGTATGGAGATGTCTCAAAAAATTAAAAATGGATCTTCTTTTTGACCCAGAAGTGATCCCACTTCTGCGAATATATTCAAAGAAACCCAAAACACTAGTTCAACAGAACAAAAAGCACCCCTATGTTTATTGCAGTATTATTTACAATCACCAAGAAATGGAAGCAGCCCAAGTGTCCATCAGTAGATGACTAGATAAAACAACTAGGATATTTACACAATAGAATACTACTTAGCTGTAGAAATAAAGAAGAAGAAGAAGAAAATTTTACCCTTTGCAACAGCATGATGGACATGGAGAACATTATGCTAAGTGAAATAAGCCAGTCAGAGAAAGACAAATACCATATGCTTTCACTCATATGTGAAATCTAATGAGCAAACTGAATTAACAAGGAAGACAGAGACAGACTTATGGATAGAGAGCAGGCTGACAACTCTGGGTGAGTGGGGTGGGGAGGGTATTAAGGGGCAGAGGGATCAAGCAAAAAGGAAAAAGGACTCATAGACATGGACAACAGTGTGATAATTACAAGGGGAGGAGGTATAAGGGGGCTCAGTGGTAATGGGAAAAGTACAATAAATGTTGTTAAAAAAACAAAGAAAATGGCTGGGAAAAGTTCAGCCAGCTTAGCCAGCTTTGTTATAAAAAAATTAATCAATAACACCCTAATTAATATCTTGAAATAAGCTACCCAGGGAAATCCATCAGGCTGCAAAAACAATTTTGTAAAAAAATTTTTTTAACTGATGCATACTTCATAAACTTTCAAATAACATACTTAGAGTTTCTCTACAAGATCGCTACCTGGTATCTTTAAATCTCTCCATAAACTGTGGTAAACACACAAAGTACATGGAAATGGAAATGCAATCACAAACAATACTAAAGTTTTAAAGTACATAAAATGACCACTACACCTCTTTTCACTGGTCCTTTCTAGAAATGAATGAGGTTTAATTCTCATTTGAAAATTTTGCTGCTTAGTCTTCTCTTTGTCCTTCAAAGTAATGTACTCATTTTTTAAAAGAACTTGAATTACTAATCTAAAAACAATACATTCATGAAAAACAGGAAAACCAGACTGAAAGATAAACTATAAAAAGAAAAACTGTGCTACCAACTAAATTGTTTAGAAAACAATGTTTGGTAAAGAAAGAAAAATAAGGATATTCAGCTGCAAAAAGACTTCAAAAAGCTCAAAGCCAACTAAATTTTTAAACTCAGTAATGGTGACAGGACATAAATGTTAGAAAATCATAACGGGACAGGATGTTGCTGGGCTTAAGAATTTTGAAGTTCTCGTCTTATCACAGTAAATAAAACAAATTTTGCCTCAGACTTCTTTATAAAGGGGTATTAAAAAATTGGTTCAATTTCATTCTAGCCCATTTAGTAACAGACTGATACATGTTAATGGTTTAAAATTATAACATGAATAGGAGCAAGCAGATGATTATCTCTTTTCTTTTCCAATCTCTCACCATTTAAAGGAACTCCATCCCTCTCTCAATTCTGATCAGTGTACCTGATTTTACACTGTAACTTTTAATTTATAGTGTTCCTGTAAATTCAAGTTCAGTTTACAGGAACTCTGTCCCTCTCTCAATTCTGATCAGTGTACCATCTCAATCATTTCATTTTTAAATGCTATATTTAAACTCTATCTATAATTAAGGACCTCCTTCAACATATTGCTACTACTGTACAGAGAAAACCAACTACCCAAATGCCTTAGCTGTTTCTTCTCACTTCCCAAATCTACCAGTCAACACCCCATACTGGCAATTTCAACCACTGTGCTGCAAGAATTTTTAGAACATGCAATAACTGACTTATTTAGTCAGGGGCTCTGACCTCTTTTTCCTTAGACTGTCAAATAAAACAAAATGACAATAACCAACTCAACAATAGCTGTCTGCTGTGAATGAATGAAAATTATATGCATTTTTTTGTCAGACTGGCAAAAAAAATTTTTGTGCCACAGAATTTCAGTAGTTAGCTTATGTGTGCCCTGAGATAAAAAAGGTTGAAAATCGCTGCTCCGTACATATTCCCTAAGGGCTCTGCTGCTCCTTTCTCACCTGACACTCCATTGCCACATACACTTGCACACCAGTACATCCTCAATAATTAGTACCAATTACTTCTAATCAGGACTAACATGACTCCTAACTGCCACATGTTAAAAATGAAGAGACTTGCATTCCAATACAAGGCTCTCTCATGAATTACCTCCCTGGCTTGAGTTGTGCCATTTCTAGATCCTGGATATGTCTTCTCATCAAGAAAATATATTTATATTTCCTTTATCAGCTTATTTATTAAAATTCCTAAGGGTTTCCTCCATTTTTCCTCTCCTGAGCTAACCCACTTCATCTACAGAACTCAATTACTAAAAGTTCACATCTCTTCATCAAACTAATTAAATAAATAACTATGATGTGAAATAATTTCTTCCTAATCTTACCTGGTTTAAACATGTAAAATATGACTGAATATTATAAATAACTTAAAACTTAATTTGGTTTCAAAGAGATGTCCTCATCCCTGTCTGGCTGTAGTAGTAGCACTGACTTAAATACTCATAAGACACTGGGGATAATTTCTGAGCTTCCTTAAATTTTTGTCGAGATAGTGCCAAAGACAATGGGTCACCTTAAAATGCATCACATTCTTCATCTCATTATTCAGCTACTATAAGTCTGTTCTTTCAAAATAAAGAATGTGCCAAAGATAATTCTGTTAAGTCCTTTCCTCAAAAGAAATTCCTCCGTGAAGCCATCATTAACATTTGCTACTATTCTCCCCACTTCAAACTGAAACTACTTAAAACAGCTTGAATATAAACCAGACTACAACTGTGTTGGAAGAATAATAATATATTGATATGTACCTGCTGTTCTGGGGGCAGGTGGTCTATGACTAAGCTCTAATACATAGATGAATCATTTCTTTAATTTAATTATACACACACACACACACACACACACACAGCCTCTTTCCCTACTATGTCACACATATATGGATAATTTTATAAAGAAGTACTAGATGTTTCTTGGTAGTAATTTTAATAAGTATTTACTCAATTTGAAATTAAGAAAGATAAGGTTATTTTACAGTAAGCTTTTAGGAAAAAGTGAAAGGAATTCCAAAAAAACTAATAACACCATGATAAACACCTTAAGCACAAATGTTTGTTCATAAAAATTTATAACCTAAGTATAACTCTCAGCTTTGTACTATATAAATGCACAGAGGACTTCCTCAAGAAGCATGAACAAAAATGTGTCTTTGACTTTTAAAAGCATATAAAAGTTTAGTGGTAATAAAATATACTATATACATATACAAATACACACCATATTTTACCAAAGTCAAAAAGATTGAAAGATAAAAGCCTAATTTGTTTAAAGATGTTTATTTTAATATTAAAAGTTACTTTTAGCTGAGGAACTTTGGGGGTTTTCAGGACAGGCACACTTGGGCAGCAGCCATCTCTTGAGAAGAGCTAGCCCCTCCCAGGGGAAAATCAGTCACCTTGCCCTGTAGGATACTGCTCCCCCGCCCACTGAAATCCTGTTCATTCCTCCCTGCACCTTTTTTGTTCTACTTCGGTTTGGCTCTGTCTTGGTGGAGTTTTTGTTTTTTTTGTTTTGTTTGCTTTTTCTTTCTTTCTTTCTTTACTCCCATCCTGCATTGTAACCCCTTCTGAGAAGACAGCAACACAAAGAGAGTCAGGGGTGTCAGAGACCGCCTACAAGGTGCAGCCAACCCATTCACTTTCCTGGGAGACAGACTGGCACTTCCCTCACAGGAGAGCCACAGAAACACCCCATTGGCATCTGGCAGACCCAAAAGCTGGGCTCCGGAGACCTGTGAGAGCACTGCCCTGCCAAGTACAGGGGAAAAACTCTGGACAGGTGCAGACTAGTGGCTCAGGGAAGGGGGAACACACCCACCATCTTCCCTGAAGTTTGAAAGGCACCTGCCATGGGAGATCCACATTTCATACCCATTTCCACCAGAAGCCCTCTCAGAAATAGCCAGATCTGCAACTAGTCTAAGATTGACAATAGGCTGGCAGAGACAGAGAGACAGAGGAGGATCCTGCAGTGACACAAGACATTTGCTGACACACCCTGGATCCAGTGATGATAAAGGCCAGCTTTGCAGAACAGCCTGGCCTATCCTGGGAGCAGCAGAGCCCGGAGGAATCAGCCACAAGCTGTGCATCCACCGTAGCTTCAAAAAAGCTGCTGAAGGCCAAACTTGGGCAGCACCGTAGCTTCAAAAAAGCTGCTGAAGGCCAGACTTAGGCAGCACCTGGCCTTGGCTGGCCTACACCAAACCCAGTCGTCAGAGCCGCACTCATAGGCATACAAAAAAATGTTCAACATCACTAGCCATCAGATAGATACAAATTAAACCCATAAGAATGTATCACCTCACATCTACCGAATGAGCTATCTTTAATAAGTCAACAAACAATAAGGGCTGGTGAGGATGTGGAGAAAAGGGAACCCTTTTGCACTGTTGGTGGGACTGCAGACTGGTACAGCCACTGTGGAAAACAGTATGGAAATTCCCCCCAAAATTAAAAATGTAACTGCCCTTTGACCAAGTGATTCCACTGCTGGGAATATACCCTAAGAATCCCTAAAACACCAATTCAAAAGAATTTATGCATCCCTATGTTCATAGCAGTACTATTTACAATAGCCTATGTCCCCAATGATAGTTGAGTGGGATTAAAAAACTGTGGTACATTTACACAATGGAATACTACACAGCAGGAAAAAATGAATTCCTGACTTTTGTGACAGCATGGATGGAACTGGAGACTATCATGTTAATAAGTGAAATAAGACAGTTGGTAAAAGACAAATACCATATGATCTCACTTATAAATGAAATCTAATGAACAAAATAAATCATTGAGCAAAATAGAACCAGAGGCATAGAATCATGGTATAGCCTGACAGCACTAAGAGGGGAGTTTTGGGGGGTGGACTATTTGAAAGAAAGTGAAGGGATCAGTCAAAGAACATATATGAAGCACCCATGGTCACAGACAATGGTGTAAGGATTAACTATGGAAGCCAGGGTGGGCTGGGTGGAGGGGGATGAAGAGGGAAAAAAATCAGGACAACAGCATAAACAATAAACCATCCAAAAAAAGAAAAAATGTAATTATGCAACTATGTCACACTTAAAGTTAACCATAAAATTTGTAAAATAAACCTCCTGATTTATCAAATGATTTTTAAAAGAATTTTTAGCTCTAATAACAATCACCCACTGTCATTATTAACTTACTGCTTCATCTATCATACATCTGAAATATTTGTTGCAGCTCAAGCAAGAATATTTCTCCAGTTGCCTCAACAAAATATCCAGTATCCAACTGCCTCTTCAGCAAGTCCATTTGAATGTTAATAGATATCAAACAGAATTTACAAATTTCTACTACAGACCAGTCTTCTTTGCAAAAGCATGTTACACCCCCATTCTCCCAGTGTTCATCCTTCTCTTTTCCTCACACTCTACACCAATCCGCAGTAGGACCAATTCTAAAACAGGGCCCAACTCGGCTCACTCCTTGCTGACAGACCTATGTTTCTTTCAAAGTAAAAATTAAAAAATGGTAACAGTTGCTGACAGAAACAGCATTTATTCACCCAAAAAGACTGCAGGTGTGTATAAAAACCCAGTAAAGATGATTATGTAGAAGCACCTCAGATGCAATCACAGAAGAGAATAAGAGCCTGAGAAAGAAGGGTGAAGGAAGCCATGAGAGGGTAGAAAGTCCATTTAGAAGCAACTGCACTCCACAAATCTGTACTACCTCATCATCCTGTACCATTTGTATGACTGTGACTGAATCTTCCAGTTACTCTATGTAAGGAAAAGAATACGGGAGAAAAACACCTTTTGGCAAATATATTTGTTTCTATTTTAATACCATCTTCAAAAAATAGCTGCTAATAAAAATGAGATGTGAATTTAAAAACTGAAGGCATATGAACAGCAATTAAGTTACTACATACTGTACAGAGATCCTTATATTGCAGTTTTTGGAATTTTGTATCTGTGTTTCCTGCACATAGTTCCACATAACCAAGAACAACTTGAAACACAGTATTATGAATGGCTTGAGTGAAGTGCATATGAAGTTGATCCATTGCTGTCTGTGGAAAGAAAACATATAACATAATTTCATGTTATTAAAGGGAATAAATTTCAACATATTTGAAAAACATAGGAAAAAATTTTTACGGATTACAGCTACAGTACAAAGATCACTATCATTCACAGAATTATAGTTGTAATGTTATTTGCAAACAACCCATTAAATAACCACAACATCATACAATTAAAGATAAATCTGAATCATGAACACTACTCTGTTGGTCTGTACTTAGGATTGGTACCCACTCTATTCTTTCTCAGACATGTCATACACCATCTTACCTTTGGATCCCCTCTGCCATCATTCCCTCACATTGTTCGGGATGCTTCTCAACAGTCACCTTCTCAGAGAAGCCTTTCCTGACCATCTTATATAAATCAGGACTTCTCATCACTCTATCCACTCACTCTGATATATATTTCTCCAGGGCACTTGTTACCACCTGACACCATACTCACTTATTTCTTTAATGTCTGTCTCCCTCACTAGAAGATACGATACATGAGGGCCTACATCCAGGTGCCTGAAGAAATGCACAATGTAGGTACCAATGCATATTTAATGAGTGAAAGGATTCCTCTCATGGGGAAAACTAGAAGTTATAGTCATATTTTCAAAAGTCTTTTAACATGTTCCTCAAAATTAGCAAGTGTCTTCTTTCTTGTATTTTTGGTAGATAGAGTTTAAGACATGAAAATCAATAAAATACATTTAAAAAAATTTCTTTACTCAGATTTTAAAATGTAAATAGAGTTTAAGTGATTTGGTAAAGTCTTAAATTTCTTTCTAAGAGGTCACTTAATGGAAGAAACATTTACATCTATCATGTTTAGATGTTACAATACTGTATAATGCTGTACACACAGAAGGTACAACTAACTGTCAAACCCTGGTCACTTTTTCAAGTTTTTTAAGGAAGCCACTGAGCAGTAAAAGTAAGTAAAGCCAGGCACTGAGGGAGTACTGAGGACATTCTGGGGATAACAAAACCCTTTGAAAACTCTGGTAGGTGCGATGCACCTGTTTTACAGACAAAGGTACACAAGACAGAGAAGTTTACGCACCACGATGAGGTAGTCACACAGGCCCGTCTAAGAACCATGGAGCTCCACACTAACAAGTTCCCATTCAGGACCAAAAGGTGAAGTAAAAGACTACATATCCTCTCCCACTAAATTAACTCATAATATACTTGTTTTAAAACCTACATAAAATTGTGAAAACATTAAAACCAACAAACACTTCAGAGTTCAAAACAAACTCTTTACTGTTTTAATCGCACGACATTCCCTCTGAGCCTATGTGAACAACCATGTTACTCCTTTGCATACAGCTGAAAATTTACTTTGTTAAATGAAACTTTAAGGACACATTAATAATATTCAGACTTAAGCAATCATGAATATTAGCAGATTCCTGATTTTAAAAAAAGCAAACAACCTTTCAAAACTAACCTGTGTTTTTCCAAGAAGTCGATAAGCTTGTTGAACCTTGGTATAATGGTTAATGTCAAAATTCTTGCATATTTTAGAAAGAGCTACATCCAACTGTTCCTATGTAATTGAAAGAGGCAAGAGATGGTTAAGGAATGATGTTTAAAAGGCAATGAAAAATATCAAGATTAATTTCTCACTTTTAATTAATATCTAAATGCATTTACTACCACTGGACTTAGTAGTCAAAAACAAATTTAAGTTAAAATATAAATAAATTAAAATTCTCATTTGTTACCAACTGTAATCAAGTTTTACTAAAATGTTAACATGTTTCTAAAAAGCCATGTCTAGTGTTTCAAAAGACACAAAATCAGTATATTAACTGCCAAAGAAATTTTAATTTTCTACTTGAACTGTTTCTTCAAACACCTACTAATATCTTACCATTATATGATCTGAATGTGTAGGACTATTAAAAAATAATAAAACAATACTACTGTAATCACTGAAAAGTAATTCTAAACAAAACTAAATTGACCTTAAAAGTACATACCTAACTTTATATCTAAATACAACTTTGTTTATAGAAATGATTTCATTTAAAAAAAATAATTTTTCTACATACATACAGAAAATATTGCATATTGAGAGTGAATAAACACAGAGCTTTCAAAAGAAAGTTCTCATTATAATATTCAGGTGACTATTTACTCAAAGGATTTTCAAAGTATTTATCTTTATGTTTATCAAAGTCATTCTTACAATTAATAAACAACTGCATTTATGATCAAAAACTACTTTCACAAAAAAGGTAATCTGAAAGTTCAGCCTCAATTTTTGTAACTACTCTTATCAGAACAGTAAAATATAAAAAACCAAATAATTTGTATTAAATTTATAAAAATGAATACCCTGCTTTAAAAGACTGCCAAAGAGATAAACTCTGAAGAAATAAATGCAGGAGGAAAAGCAAGACTTTATGCTAACAATGACGTATCTTTTCCTTTCCAGTTCTTACATTTTCATGAATTGTATGAAATATAAAGGAGGTTAGGAATTGAGGGATTTCATCAGCCAATAATTTATCTTAAATAAATTAACACACTAAACTAAAATATAGTCGCTGATAATCAAAAAATAATTAACATGTAAGTATTCTGGCTCTAATTTACATGAGAATATACCTATGACTAAAAGTTTGGGGATCTTTCTGGATATGGTGATATTTCTAAAAACTGTTTTCAGATCCCACAATTCAGAAAGCATTACTGAATTTACAAATAGATCAACGTTAATTGACCGTGCAGATATTCCCAATGAAAACAACAAAAACAGCGTAGTGATCTAGAAACACTGGTTATAACATGAAAGTCAAAACATAAGATGTATCTATGCTATTCAAAAACCTCTGAAAAGAAAGTTATTTAACTTCTGATGTAATCCTTCTTACCTCAATTTGTTCTAAGGTATCTTGCAGCTTTGAATTAAGTTCACTATTAAATAAAACAGAGAGTTAGATGTGCCTATCTTTAACAGACAAACTAAGTGCTAAATGAATCCATGCTAGCTGAACAATCAATAAATTCACAAACCAACAGTATGAGCAGTAAATTATGATGCTGATTCTACAATAAGACAAGAAAAACAAATAAAAGGAGCCCAGGCTGGTGTGGCTCAGCAGATTGAGCACAAGCCTGTGAACCAAAGTGTCACTAGTTCGATTACCAATCAGGGCACATGTCTGGGTTGCAGGCCAGGCCCCCAGTAGGGGGCGTGCAAGAGACAAGAATATACTGATGCTTCTCTCCCTCTCTTTATTCTTTCATTCCCCTCTGTCTAAAAATAATTAAAATCTGTTAAAATAAATAAATGAAAGGAAAAGAATTAGAGATAAGTGTCATTACTAACAGCAACAGGACTGTGTGGGTAGCAAATACTAAAGAATCTACAGATAAAGCTAAGAATTTAAGAATGAGAAGCTGACACCAAGTTTTAAAGATAAAACATATAATATAGATGAAAAGTAAAATTTCAAAAAATAAAATTAATTTGTATATATTAAGAACAAGGAATTAGACAATAAAAAAATACCTGGGAACAAATCTAATAAATATATGTAATACAAAACTGAGCTAAAAAAAGACTTAAATACATGAAGGTATATACCATGTAAAAGACGAAAACTTTTATTATAGTTATGATACCAGTTCTTACATAATGATTTCCTAAAATAACTGAAATTCTAATCAAAATCCAGCACATTTTTTTCATTAAATCTGACAAACTGCTTCTAAAACTTATGTGGAAACTCAGCTACAAAGAGTCAAGAGTATCTTGAAGAGCAATGCAGGAGGACATATACTAAAACAGGAAAAAGCTTATAAAGTTACAGCAATAAGACAGTGTCAACATAAAGATAAATGGACAGGTCAACATAACAGAATAAAAATAAAGGGCAAAATGCCAGAACAGATGCTTCAGAAAGGAGATATCCAATTGGCCAATAAATATAAATAGGCACTGGTGAGTGCCTATTCAGGAAATGCAAATTAAAATTACAATAAGATACCATAGCAAATAATCAGAATAGCTAAAATCATTTTTAAAAAACTAAAAATGACATCAACAAATACTGGCAAAAATGGAGAGTAAATGAAACACTCAATTCAATGCTGGAGGAAAGGGAAATTGATACCACCTCTTTGGAAAACTACCATCTACTGAAACTCAACATATACTCTATATCCCAGAAGTCCTAGATATGCATCTAACAGAAATGCATACACCATCCTTGCAGCATTATTTGTAATAGGAAAAAATACTGAAGCAACACAATTATCAATGAGCAATTAAATGGATAAAGTATGATAATTACACAATGAAATATTATAGGAATGAAAATGTATCACCTAAATTTCAAAAACATAATATTGGACAAAAACAGTCAGATTTAAAAAAGTTCATACCACATGATTCCATTCATGTAAAGTTTAAAACAGGTAACCCTAAACTTAGTGACTAATGCCAGAATAGTGGTCACCTTGGCAGAATAATGACTGGGATGGGGCACAAAGGAAATTTCTGGAATACTGAAAGTGCTCTACTTCTGGGAAGTGATTACACAGCTATGTTCACTTTGTAAAAATTCTTTAGGTTATACACTTGGGATATGGGACTGAATCTGAGTTTGTTCCCTTTAATTCTCCCTAGGTTAAAAAAACAAAACAAAACAGAATTGTTATTTAAATTATAAAATCCCATTACTAAAAAGATCTGTGATGTCTAATAAAATAAATACAATCATAGAGAAAATATTTTAATAAAAAAAGAGTAGGCATAAGTAAAATAGTAAGAATAGGTGAGAGATGTATTTTGGTATACCAGAATAATACCAGTTTTTTACAACAGCCATACAATCGTGAATGTGACTCACAGTCCAGCACAAAAGCATATAGGGTCACCGTGTGTAGTTCAGTGTCCAGATCATCAAAACATACCAACAGCTCAAGGTGGCGGGGAGGCAAAGAGACAAAAAGTCCTTTTTCTGGCTTTATGTTCTGAGAGATTTTGCCAGTCTTGATAAGGGGACAAAGAGCTTTATCTCCTAAGGTACAACATCCTTGTCAACACCTTACAAAAAAATATGATAATGGATTCATGGATTCCATGTGCTTCTTAATAGAGCCTTTTAATACCAGCTAAGGAGATTATGCCAGAGTGACAAGACATATATAGATCTATAGATATAGATATTGCTATATAGATATATAAAGCAATTTATCAAAGTAAAAGCAATAATATATAGAGATTACATTCTCTAGTAAAAACTGAGAGTGAGCAAAACTATATCCTTTGATAACCAACAGTGTAGGACTGCTACCTTATAAGAAAAATTAAGGTCTCTAAACAGGCTTTATGTCTGAAAAGTAGCCATAGCCACAGATATAAGTTGAGGGAATTCTTGTAGAGAAGACTGAGATTTTCCTTAAAAATATGATAGTGGAACAATTTCCATTCAAAAAATTAAAAATGAATAAATGAATGAAAATAAGAATGAGAGGTAAAGGCCCCCAAATCATATCCCTAAAAGAGTAGCTATGACAGTGCCTTAGAAAGAATTAAATAATTCCTCACTCCCACCCGCAAAATCAGCATCTTCTCCCACAGTTGCTCCTTGTCCCATGTTCTCTCTTTTTGATTCATATCACCACCACCCACTCAATCAAAGCCAAAAATCTAAAAGTCATCTTTAACTCATGCCTCCCTTCACATGTAACTGGTGACCAAATCTTGATGATTCTACCGCTTCAACATTTCTCACATCCACCTATTTTTCTCCTGTCTCCATTTTGTGTCCTAACTCGAGCAGTATCGCCTTTTGCTTGAATTATCTTAAGAGCCTCCTAGTGAATATCTGCACACAACACACACAACCCACCCCTCAATCCAACAGTGCGTTTATTCAACAAACACCACTGACCTACTCTATACCAAACACTGTACAACGTCCTCCAAAAAACTTTCAGGGACAGCTCTGAGCAGGGGTCTAACTTCAGATTGAATTTCATCAGTGTTCTGTCTGATTTGGCAGGCAGTGTTTCCAAACAGCTGTGTGTGAAAGACTTTAGGCCAGGCCTTACCAGTCCTGGGGGCCTAACCATTTCCTGCTTCACCTACAGCTACCTGCCTGGTCCCTAAGGACATCTAAGTCTGCAGCTCGTAAGTAAAGCAGAAATAAAATCACATTAATCCACTCTTTAAAACCTTTGGGGGCTCCCATTAAATCAAGGATAGGTCCCAAGTTCACATGACATGTAAGACTCAACAACTGACATGAATTCACTTTCCAGCACCTATATTTTAGTCATACGGATATGTGCAACTCCCCAAACAATCCCCAGACTTTCAGGCCCTTGCACAAGATGTTCACAATAACTAGAACATACCTTATTTGTCTCACTCGCAAACATCCAGCTATCTTTCCAGGCCCAATCCAAATGTCTTCTTTTCTGGGAAGCCTTCCCCTGCTAAATAATAAATAACTGTTCCCTAAGATTCACAATGCTTTGTTAACAGCATCGTGTATTACAGTAAGGAGTATCCGTGACTGCCTCTCTAAGCAGAGACCATGGCTTATTGCCCAGTGACCTCCCAGGACTAAATAAACTCACATCTAACTCAAAGCAGGTAATATATATCTGCTGAGTCAAATTTGCATTTCCAACAAAAATGGAAAAAAATTTCAGGCCCTGTCATTCCATTAGCCCCTACTTTCTTCTTCAATAAATAAAACTATGGAGATAGGGAAAAAAGGAGAATATTTTAGAAGAAAAAGAACAACACTAGACTCTGAGTCTGCAGGTGCCTTAGTATGAGGGGAAAAAAGATAAGCAGAGGTAAAGCAAGCTCTGTTCCATCTAAGGCTGAAGACAGACACAGGTAGGAAGAGGCAAGAATACCTGGAATAGTAAGTAGTTCAGAACATGAATATTTTGAGCTTAAAAGAAATAGCCCTAGCTGGTATGGCTCAGAGGACTGAGTGTCAGCCTGCAAACCAAAGGGTCACTGGTTCGATTCCCAGTCAGGGCACATGCCTGGGTTGTAGGCCAGGTCCCCAGTTGGGGGCGTGAGAGAGGCAACCAAACATCGATGTTTCTCTCCCTCTCTTTCTCCCTCCCTTCCCCCTCTCTAAAAATAAATAAAGTATTGGGGAAAAAGAAAAAGTAATATATCCAAATTCATTAATAGGTGAGAGTAATGTTTCTTTAGTTTCTCAGTTGAAAATGGGCTTTAGTGCTTACAAAATTATCATATAACTAGATTTTTTTGTTGCTTCTATTATTTATAGTTACAATGACTCTATATACTATGTATTAAGAGTTAATGCAAGCCCTAGCCAGGTAGCTCAGTTGGTTAGAGCATCACCTCAATACGCCAAGGTCGCAGGTTCCATCCCCAGTCAAGGTACACACAGGAATCAACCAATGAATGCATAAATAAGTGTAACGACAAATCAATGTTTCTCTCTCTCTCACTCTCTCTCTCACTTTATCTCTAAAGCAAACAAATTCAATTTTATAAAAAAGTTAAAGCCAGCATAAAAATGAAAACAGTATATAGGTTTTAAACATAAAATATATAAATTACATATTTTTGTTTTATTAAAAATGTTTTCCAAAGCTACAGCTACAGTTTTACAACAATTTGCTACTAATTAAAAATACACATATATAACAATTATGTGACTAAGGAGTAGACGTATTAGCTGTACAGTCTTTACAGAAACCCTTCACCATCATTTAGAAACATAAATTCAAGTCAATTCAGTCAATTAATCAAAGTATGCTAAAAGGATGTATTCAGAAACATATGGATAAATAAAAGCTACATTATTGTCAAAAATTAGTATGGTAGTTCTAAGATGGAAGGCTAAAAGCTATTAAAGTCTATTTGTAAGCTTAATGGAATGAATCAAACTATTCTGGGGGCATTTTTACCATCACTACAAAAATATTAAAGATACCATATTAATAAATAACTAATTGTGTTCTTTTAAATAACTGATCTATGACACACGCTTGCAAAGTAAGTACCAGAAAGGGAGCATATAAATCCAAATTTTGTACAAATTTGACCATACAAAGAGAAAAGATGGGCGGGAGATAATTAGCATCCTAGTGATCTCTCCCTGGTCTGTTATCAATGGCCCATGTGATTTAAGTCTGTTCTCTTAACATCTCTGATCATCAGTTTGCTATAAGGAAGTGGGCTAGATCTAAAGGTTGCTACCGTCCTTCAAGTTTCAAGAATCTATATTGGGAACACCAGTTACCCAATTATCACATCTTTATATATGATTAGGTAGGATGCTAAAACTGCCAGAATAAACAAGTAAAATTTATACTTCTGAGTTCAGAGTATATGTTCATGGCCTGTGAAAACTGCAGTCTATTTAGATCAGAGGTCTATTTCAGTGGTTTCAATGTACTCACTGCTGGCAGACAGTCTGTCAATAGATCTCAGAAAAAAAACTGATTTTCAAACACTTCGAAGCCAGACCATGAAGTGTCCGCATGATCCTTCAAACCATGACGCAGACTGTAAAAGAACTCCTAAGATCACTTTGGATCTAGCCAGCAGACCTGTCTGCACTCTTCGTAAATCCCTGACCTAACCCAGAACACAATCATTCACCACAGAGAAAGCTCAGAGTCCATTACTAAGGACACTAGAGATGTTCAAAACATCTCCAAACTTGATGAATTGTAATTCTAGAGCAAAGATCAGTCCCAGGAGCCAAATCTAGCCAACAGCCTATGTTTCTAAGCAAAGTTTTACTGGAGCACAGCCACATGAATTGGCTGTCTTCTGGCTACGAGGGCAGTGCTGAATAGTTTCAACCGAGACCTCATAGCCTGAAAAGCTTCCAATATCATTACATGTCCCTTTAAAGACAAAATCTGCCGAACCAGTGCTACAGTTTAGTAGAAGACTTCTTAGTTGGTCAACCGGTCAGAGTTAAAACAGAAATATTCCTATGTGAGTTTACAGGTATATTTATTTTAACTAAAATTGCATAAGTGTACTTCATTCACTCATTTCTGATTTAAAGCCAATGTCTTTTCATCTGAGTGGAGTTTTAACTTCTTAGTTTCACATAAGCCAAATCACAAATAAACTGCCTGTGGTTGCAAGCTTCAGTTTCTCTATGGTGAAGTAGGAACTTAAAGACAAAGGAAAAACAATTCGAATGTCAAATCACATTCAGTTACTTTATATCCCCCAGTTCTTATTAGTTGCCTCATCTTCAACAAATTAAAAAGTAAATTTATTTTTAACAATGCTTTGTTTCCCCAACACATTCAACTTAACTTTCACACACGTATCTCAATTCATTAGTTTACTTAACATAAATAACAGTAGCAAACACAACTGACAGAAGCAGGTTTAGGAAAATAATACAATTAACTCTAGAAGCATATAACTCAACTACAGAAGCAGAATAATAAAAACTGGCTTACTAGCCGCGAGCGTCCCACTGCATGTAACAGCTCTACATTAGGAGACAGTACAGTGTAGCAGAGATTAAAAGCAACAGGCTCCATATTCCAACAGACCTAAGTTTAAATCCTGACTGTGCCACTTATTTTACAAAATATCAATTCCTCATCTGTAAAGAGAGACAATAACAACAACTCTGAGGAATATTTTATCAATACGAAATATGAAAAGGGAAATGACTAGTAGTGTTTGACACATAGTAAAAGCCAAACAACTCCAACTATTATTATCATAGCCATCATCACCATCATGATTCAATTTTTAAAAGATAATGCTCTAGTGAGGAAGCCTTATTAAACTCTAATTAGAATTACTACACAGTCAGTTCTGCCTTCACTGACAGTGCCCAGCTTCCACTGCCGCTCCTATAAATGTCGGCATTTTCCACTCCTGCAGGGGTACAAGAAGTAAACCATTCACAGCATAAACATCTCTGACGGTCTTTTGTTTGTGTACTCTGTGCTCCTAACTGGCATATTATCCCACAGTCCTAGCTGTTAGCTGTCTGTGATTTTAAACGCCTAGGGAACAAATAAATTTCAAAAGCCCTTCGTATCACAAGCAACGCAGAACCCCATGCAGATAAGCACTAAATAATACTTCACTCTTGTCTCATTATCTAGGAGTAAAGAATTTGACGTTGATGACTTTTCTAGGCAACTGGTGAAATTTAGAACATCAAATAAAAGGAGAAAAACCCTAAACATTTCTAAAAGAAAGACACCCTTTACAATGAAATGAGAAGGAGAATAGCATCTGACTCTGTTCTACAAAACAGGAGGCCAAAGGACAACTGAAGAACGCCTTCCGTTTTCTAACAAACAAGTAATTTTTCTTTCAATCATGTGTGAACAAAATTAAGATCATTTCAAAGTCTAAAAATTTACCTCCTATGTATTTCATTTCAAAAAAAAGTCCTCAGAGGCAACAGAACAAGACAAAGCAATATACAAAAAAGAATTTTATACAAGATGAATGCAGCTGAGTAGAACCTAAGAAAAGTAAAAAATGTTCAACAGAAATATAAAAAAACAGTAGAGAATTTTGATTTTCAAGTAGAGACAAAGGATTAATTTTCCTTTTTATAAGTCCAATTACTCTATTTCTGCAGGTAGTATTTATATAATCATAATACAGCATATGATTTATAATAGGTTAATTTTTTATAAGTAACCTACTGAAAAAGCACAGATTTTATTATAGCCACAAAAAGAATATAAATCTGACTAGGTAAAAATAACAGTTTCACTAACAAAATTTGGAAGATGGAGAAGGAAAGAGAAATAAAAGGAAGTATGCCAAATTCCTATCTCTTATGGATATTTTATTACAGGGAGTAAACAATTATTTATAATGATAAACCAGAAAAATATCATAATGTATTATTTTAAGTTATAATTAAATCTACTAGGAAAAAATTTAATCAGCTATAACATTAATTAATAAGCTATAGTTTACTCCAGGGAGTAGGAAAGGGAATGAATGGGGCAGAAAGAAAATCCTTTATCTTTTGTTTAAGACCCTTTTATTTAAAATACTTTGTTTTTGCCATGTGATTTTACTTTACATCACTTTTTAAATGGTGTGGTGTGGGGGAAAGAGGCAGAGAACAACAAGTTAAAGTAAAAAAGAATGCAGGTGGTGTCGGAATAGCATGGTATCCATAACTCGGCCCAAGAAGACTGAGCAACAAGGACTCCAGATCTGCACGCGGGTCCAGCCAGCAGACCTGGTGACCCCACAGAACATTCACTGCCTGAGCAAGGTTCCTAGGTTCCCCTTTCTGAGGCTAGAACAGAGCAGGCACACCTGCTAGAAAGGAACCAAGGGCAACAGGGGACAAATAGTCCCTAATACTGCTGTATTTGTATCTAAAAGCTGCATTCAATATTCTATGATTTAAAGAAGTTGCACAAGCTACAATTTTCATTCAACTGCCAAGATAATATGGAAAAAAATAAAAGGATATTTTAATGTTATGAAAAATTAACAGTCATCCCTTGGTACCCACATGGGTTTGGGTCCAGGACCCCTGCAGACAACAAAACCCGAGGATCAATTCCCTTATGGAAAATGGTGTAGTATTTGCACATAACCTATGTTTGCGATAGGCTATAGCAGGGGTATGCTTACACACCACTTCATTTGGGTGAATTCAGCACAGTGCCTAGTGTGTAGCAAATTCAAATTTTGCTTGTTGGAAATTTCTGGAATTTTTTTCAAATATCTTTGATCCATGGTTGGTTGAATCCACAGATGTGGAACCCATGGGTGTGGAGGTTTATGGTAATGTACAGTACTCAACAATTTCAGAATGTATGCCAACTTTTCAGTGAATAATAAACAATACCCCCAGTTTACTCAAGTGGTTTCTTTCAAGGAAAATGAAAAATAATAAAGAAGGTTTGACTTTTAAGAATAACTTTTCTTGAAACTCATTTAGATAAATCTCAAGAGAAAAAGAAATTAAATGCTTCATTCAAATGTACTTTAACATAAACACAATCATTCTTAAATCCCAACTATATGACTTTCTTTCAATCAACTCAAAAAAATGTCAAATAATATAAGTGTTCCCTGTCAGTAACAAAAGTGAACAAAACTGGTGTTACAGTATCTTTTATTAAATATGCCGAAACACAGCAATCTCAGGGAAGATACTATTTTACTTAGATTGCGTGTTGTTTGTGATGTTTTTAGAGGAATGATGGAAATTACACAGGGGATTAGAGCCTCCCAAGGTACTGTCATCAGTAGTAATACAAAACCTTTTTAAGTCAACCAAAGACCCATTAATAAAGTTCTAACATTTTTACATTGTACATTTTATAAATAACTAAACGAAAGATGCAACACATTAACTATGTAGCCACTTAAACATTATAAGCATAACTATTACATGAAGTGAGTTTCCACTTAAATTTTCCAAAACAAAATTCTCCTCAGGATAAGCCAAACACTAGAACCATCTGAATCTGAAAAACAAACTATAGTAACACTCTCGATATTTATAAGCTGGGCAAAGTTAAGGAGTAAGAATTCCCAAGAGATGAAATGGAGACATGAACAGATAAATTTATTCTTCTCTACTGCTCTATAAAAATAAAATCAATCAGACTGGAAAGAAGTTTTGGTGATATGAAAAGAAAGGGTAGGATTAAAAAGTATTTGATCTTTCACACCTTACAAATGATTAGTTATAATTTTATTGAACTGCCCATTTATGAACAGGAATTTCAACTGCCTGAAAGAACTGAGCACTTACTATTTATTTTCAATGTTTATGAACACTGTTACACAACCCCTACATTAAAAACAGGCAACAGAAGTCAGCTTTTAAAATGTCTGCACTACCTTACCTTATGCAACTGTAATGTTTAAAAGTGCTGGCAGCTTTCTGACATTCCAGGCACAACTGAATAGCTCCTGGATAGTCTTCCTCCTTCAGATAACAAGAGAAGTCATTAGACGGGAAACATTTTTCTTACAGCCCCTGAAGAAAACAAATGTCTGTTCATACTCTATCCAAAAGTTACATAATCAGAAAAGTTTAATTCCTTTCATGTAAGGATTAGAATACCAACAACAGATAAATAATAAAAGAGGCAACTAGGTCCAGACCTAAAATGTATACATAAAAAAATATTCTTGGCCCCAGCCAGGTAGTTCAGTTGGTTAGAGTGTCATCCTGATACTCCAAGGTTGTGGGTTCGATCCTCAGTCAGGGAACATAAAAAAATCAAAAAATGAACGCATAAATAAGTGGAACAACAAACTGATGTCTGTCTGTACCTCAATAATTAATATTTAAAAAAAGAAAATATATCCTGTTCCTTCAAATGCACAGTAAAGCAATCTGTGACCATGACGTAGATAAGCCTATGAAGAATTATAAGCAGCTTCACAGGGAGGTGCTCTTTAACTATTAACATTTCTTCTTTCAGGACTGTTTACACGAAGTGTTTCAAAACAATATGCATTCTACTTATAATCAACATTCAACAGTTGTACCACAATATTCAACATTTCTGAAACCAAGAAATCAATAGATATTTTTAAACAAATTTTGAAAACAGTAAAATATTCATTAATGGCCTCAGGATATTTTTAATCCCTAAACAGTAATTCAATGCCAAAAGAATTTTTCATATGGATTTCTCAAATCCCAGTTTAATGGTAATAGTTTAGGATACAGTGATTACACAGAATATCCTAAAACAATTTTTCCTTGAGCTCATGTCTAAATTCAACAATGCAATTCAAATCACTGGGGATGCTGAGATGACAAAGTACCTTCCCGAAGAAGCTCAAGTGTTAACAGGGAAACACACAGGTATCAATACGCTTTTGTGACCCTTGCCACAGTAGATTGAGAATGCTAAGAAGCCATCAAAGAGAAACACATGGCTCACTCAGAAAACCAATTAATATGAGATAGCAATCATACCTAATGTATGAAATATACCTTAAATCACTATGGTAGATGAAAAAGGCAGTTTTATTGCTATTTGAGTGAAAATGCAATAAAAAATACTACAGTTAACATTCCTACATTGCTACAAACTAAACATTTCTCCAAATACATTTTTCTACATGAAGTACATTATGTCAATAGAAAAATGCTCTAGAGCAAGTACCTTTACATGTCTATAAAGGTTCTTTATACCACGCACCAATTTAAGAAAAATGCTCATCTGAATTTTTTCACTTTATTTTTATATTTAATATTATCAGGATCACCAAATTTCCAAGCCTTGTTAACTTACCTCTAGCATTTCACTTAAGCGCACGTCTGTTCTTTGCTGAAAAAACAAATATCAAAGGTTAAAAATCTGTTTCAACCATAAAATTAAGTTTTAATTTTTAAACACGTAACCTGTATATACCAATGTTTTTATAGTTCTCAGAGATTTCAGAAGTCCAATCAGCAACTGACGTTTCCTTTGATTTGCAAGGAGGCCTAAACTAGCTTGAGTAAAACCTTCTTTTGCAATATTCAAGTGTCTGCAAAAGTAAACAATAAATAGGTAAGTTTTTCTAGTACTATAAGAATCTATCCACACAGAACAATATGCAATTAATAAGGCAGCATCCTTGACTACTCTTAAAACCAGGGATTATGACTGCTACCACAAATTTATGTGAGAAGTTTATTCAACAGCTCACTCTAAGCCAGCATTACTCGAAGTGTGGTGGGTGGACTGGTGCCAAGCCTCAACTGTGACTGGTCCATCAGAAGAAAAGTACAGAAACATTTGGACCGAAAGCTGACATAATAATTTCATGTTTCATGAATAAATGATAAAAAAATTGGGACTGTATTTTGTATGTCTTTGGTTGTTTTTCTTCCATTTCCCAAGTACTTTGTTTTTATTGCTTTTTACAAAAATAATATTCTCTAAAAAGGTAGAAATTAAAAAAAAACTGTTCCTTCACCAGTTAGTTTGAGAAGTACTAATCTAAGCAATATAAAACAACAAGGTCTTTAAGTCATTACTAGATTTACAGATGTTTCCCACATACCTTATTGGTGTAGTTTTTAAATCATAATATATGTTGTTACTAAATGGTATTCTAGAAACCACGGTCATAATAAAAAATATCAATTGTCAATGAGTTTCACAGTTTGTCTTACAATGTTTTCCAGTCAAAGAGCCAAATACCAGCAAATGGCATACCTTCTCCCGTTTGTGCAGATAACAGCGGCCAGCTGCAGGCCTGTCTGCAGTGAGGTGACCCTCTCCAGTTCCTGCGGGAACATTATGTAGAGGTTATTGCTGGAGGCACTTCAGTTTTCTTTCCTATTCATGTGGAACTCTAACAAAAACTTTGTAAGAAAGTGTTTCAAAGAAAAGCCTACTTGGAAAGCAGTGGCAAGAAAATAATTGAAACTGAAAACTGTTGGCATATTTTTCAACAAAATTACTTAAAATGACAACATTCGATTGATTTTCACAATGACATATGAGAAATATTTAGTTAGTATTGCTTATAAGGAAATCTAGACCCAATCTGCTTTATATAAACATAAACAAAGACTAAGATATCTGTTTAAAGTAATTTTAATAATGTTTCTACCCAACTAAATTTCACAAGGCAATCGAGGATAGGAAAATATGATTTCTGTTTGCTAAGATGATTTCACAATGATCGTCTTCATCTGAACCCTAGTAAATATTTCAGTAGATTTTGAAGTCTCTGATTTTCTAATGAAGAGACAGATTCAGCCAAACAATTCCAATTTTATCATATTTTAAAGACAGATTGTTACATTGTCATTGAGTGTTCATTATTAATAATCTAAGTGTTACAAAATACATAGAAGCAATTCTCAATGACTATTCTACAGCTTGGAAAACCAAAGAGATTACTTTAGAATCAGTGATAAAAACACTTTTATTTCTTAAGTTTGGTAAATTTCTCCAAATGAGAGAAACACACACACACAAAACATACCCCAAAAAAGAGTCCATATGTTGCTACAGAACTACATGCTAAAGAATAAATTAAAATATTTCAACAGTTTCAGGAGTAAGTCACAAACATTTTTTACATGTCATGAAAATAGCAAATATTATCCTACCTTTACATAAGCAGGCTGCTTCTCAAGGATTAAATCTGCTACTTTTTTAGAAACCTATAGGAACATGTAATCAAACAAAGGAGGTAAGAAAAGTTATCATACTTCCTATTATATTTTATATTTTTCCATAATATTCCATTGGTCTTCCCTATAAATTCTACAGCTTGCTATAATCAAACATATTTCTCTGGTCTATAAAATTAGTAAAAGAGGTATAATATAGAGCACAGTACTTGATCTTTAATGAAATCTCAATAAATGGTCCTTATAACTATTAATAATGAGTATTGTTACTTGATTTAATTAAGATGCACAGAAGTTTAATCATCTTTATTAAGGGTTCAAGATTTGCTTTAAAAGATAAACATGTTAAGATAAATAAACGTTTAATCAACTGAATTTATGAAGACAATATTTGGGAAAGAGAATGTCCTTATACCCTTTAGATCCTTTTGTGCCACGTAAGGTGAAAAATTTGGTCCTCTCTTTTTGAAAAACTGAAAACACGTGTTTTTTGGAATGCTATGAAGATACCTCAGGTTTTCTTAGCCAACTCCATGAATAATGTTAAGAATGCAGGTTAGAATTATAATGATTTTGAACATGAGGCTCTTATTTCACAATTTCAGGGGCCCCTACCAGACTACACTGTGAGATACCAAGCCTAGCACAAAGCACAGCACACCGAAGGCATTTAGTGAAACGTTCGCTCAAGAAAGCACAATGGGCTCCCCTTCCCCAGGCCAGCTGAGAACAAAGCATTACATACACATTTACGCATTGCATTACTCCTTTCACGTTTTCTTAATCTGCTTTCAATGTGTGTGTGTGTATGTATATATGTATAGATGTATTTAAGTATGAATTTGTATAGATGTACTAAAAAACCCACCTAATTTTACAAAATTGGGTTTTCTAAAATAATAAAATAAAATAGACAATGTAGTTAGTTACTGTTAGTCTGCACTGTGCCAGGCAACGTACTAAGTGCTTTTCCTACATTACCTCAATTAGCCCTCATGCCAATCTATAGAAATGGGTTACATGCTTCCTCATTTTCTAGATAAAATTTTAAACACGGTAGTAACTTGCCCACAGTCCCACACTTAGTAATTACAAGGCCAGGATTCAAGTTCAGGTTTATCAAACTCCAAAGGTCACTATGTGATGGGGCAGATTCCCAAAAAAGCACCACCACATAAAGTATACAGGTGGAGCAGTACATATTTAAATATGTGAACCAAGAGAAGGCAAAAAGATGCCACCATCCTCTGAAATCTAATTCTCCAAAAGCACAACATATCTTTACTACACAACCATTTAGTGCTCAAGTTCCCTCCCTACACCAGGGCTGCTACCCCAGGGAGATCCCAACACACACTGAGACTTCTGGTTGCAATGCAAAAGAAAGAGAAGCAAACCATGGTTCACTGCCTAACAATGAAGTTCAACTGTGCTGTTAGGCAATTTCGTCCTTGTGTGAAAACATCATAGAGTGCACATGCACAAACCTAGATTTTATCATGTAGCCTACTACACACCTAGGCTGCACGATACAATCTATTGCTTCCAGGCTACAAACCTGTGAGCATTTCACTGTACTGAATACTGTAGGCAATTCTAACACAATCATATTATGGTATTTGTGTATATAAGCATATTTAAACATAGAAAAGGTACAGTAAAAATACAGTGGAAAAGATAAAGCGTGTGTGCAGCACACACATCGGTGGGGACAGAGGGAGCACTGTGGAGATAGATGTAGGAGGGAGTGTATGTCAGGAGGAGGGAGGGAAGAAGGGGGGAAAAAGAAGAAAGAAGGGAAAGCAGAGATTGAAAGAGACCAAAAGACAAAGCTTGAGCGGAGAAATAATAAAAGGGAGAGGGAAAAGAAGAGAAAAAGGGAGGGAGGAGTAAGTAACAGGATTGGGGAGGAAAAAGAGGTAAGATGCTCAGGCTCCCCTCCACCCTCTTGTTCCCAACTCTTGGCCCCAGCTTCCAGCAGGCAGGAAATGGCTGGGGGACAGAATGCTCAGCTCCTCTATTTAAACCACCCAGAGCTAGCAATAATTTCAACATCTCAGTTGGGTCCAGCCTTTTCCTCCAACATCAGAAAGCTTTTGCTTATAATCCGCTATAATTTCATGGGACAACCACAGTATAGGTGGTCAGTCGTTGACCGAACCATCATTATGTAGTTAGTGCATGACTGCATCTTGCTTTGTCAGCTATGTTATTAAATCATACCTTAAATCCAAACAGGTAAGTGCATCACTATTCCTCCTTTAGTATTAAAAAAATTAAACAAGACCACATACTACCATTATTTAATGTTCTACAGTATAGTGTGAATTTTTTTAAAGTTCAGCCTAATGTGAGGAAAATACAGAATTAGAGAAAGTTTACAGCATTAGAGAAAATGCAGGCCTAACCCATCACTTCAAAAAGCGATTTACCAAGGCTAAGTGACTTGCCCAATGTCAGACAATTAAACAGTGACTACAATTCAGACTTTCCGAGTCCTATCCCTGTTACTCTCTTTGGACATACTTCAGCTACAAGTAGGGGCAGTTATTCTTAGGTATTAAAAAAAAAACCTCCATCACAAAACTGTAAGTAGTTTTGCATAACAAGAAGCCTAAAGATATTTAGGAATCTGAAAAAAATAAAGTTCAAAATTCTTTGATCACCTTTAGGATTCCAGAGAAAGAACTTCAAATTCTAGAGGGAAATCTATCAAGGTAATATAAGGGAAACTGAATAGGCATTAAATCTTGATATAAATGTATCATCTGAATCAAAGTCATGTTAAGTAAGAGTTGTTTAGTATGTTAATGTATTGGCTAAACCATAAAATCTGAAAACATTACACCTTTCTGCTGTTTCATTTACAGTTATGTCACAAAGAAATGTGTTTACTTACTGCAGCTTGCTGTTGCTTCAATTTGTCTCTGTACTCCTCTAATTCTTGTAAATTGAGGACAGGAGGGAGCTTCTAGAAAATAAACCCATTAGAGAAAAGTAAAATGAACTGTTTAGTTCGGCATTATTACCGAACAACTCTGACTTACAAAGTGTGCACACAGTGTCACATCCCTTTCGAATCCAGTCCTCCTGTCCTGCCCACCTCCCCCACTAGACTCTCGACACAAAAGCCTACACATCTTTGCCACCCCACCCGCTGGTGCTCCTCACCCAGCCCACTGTCTCCACTGCTGCTGCCTCCAACCTCCAGGAAGGCCCATTACAATGGGGGCGCCTGACTCAAGGGCTGGGAGACACAGCTTCCTTGACCTGTGACAGGAGAATGTGACGACATCCCTAAACACATTCCTCCTCTGGAAAAATGAGGAGTAACTAAGCACTACAGTATAGTAGTGAAGTTGCTGGAGTACATTCCAGATCACACACTGGCTCTCAGAGGACAGTGTGGGAAACTAACAAAAATGTATGGCACTATGCAGATGGACAACTGCACGTTAGACCACAAGTCTCGGTCAAATGATGGATGAAACCTGGCAATGGGGCGGGGGAATGAATTCGTATGTACTACATAAAGTACGTGTATGCACATTGTATTTGGTTTTGTCCAAAACCAAATTTTACTATTTTTTGAAGTTCCTATAAATTTAAAATGCCAATGTTGTAAACATTATGGCAGAGGGATACTTATCATGAGTAAACAATTATGTAAATATGCAGTCCGAGAGCTTGTCTAAACATATTTAGCCAATATAAAATACAGTAGAGGCAGCACACTAACATACTGTATGTTAATAGTTAAAAACCAAAAACACAGAGATGTTTCCTGGATTCTACAGCTGCATTTAATTTTACATTTTAAAAAATAATTTCATCTTTAAACAAAGCTGACAGTTCATTTAATCACAATATGGTCATTCGAGACCAATCCTGCTACCAAAAAATACAAAATATCCCTAAAAAACATTCAAATCTCAAATACAATCACTGAAACAAACAGGCTTTAGATAGGTTTTAATGAAATTTTCTTTACCTCCAGCTCATATTTAACAATATCAAATGAGTCTGTAGAAAAATATATTTGTTCAATACTATTAATTAGTTCTTGTTCAGCTTGAGGATCACTAGGCTGTTCTCGAAGTTCTCGGAATTCTTCCTTTAAGAAAAAAGAATCACAATTATAGTACTTGCAGTTTTTTAATTCCATCTGCATGGAAATAAAATAATCATCTGTCTTAAGAGTCACAAATCTCCTGGGAACCATTCTGATCAAGGAGACACACTGACAGAAAACAGGGAAGTTCATGGAAAATTAGGAATAGCCAAACACTAAAAACTACTCATCTATGGAAGAAAAAACAGCCAGTTTCATAATTCAGATTTTATCTTCAATTCCTTGTGTGCCAACTAGTAGTTGAGAGAACTTGGATGTCTAATGAAAGGGAAAAACAAAGTAACCACCTGTACCTGTCATATCTATATATGACATACATACATGTTTTCATCATTTAACAACATTCTAAAGTCCGTGTCACCACAGATAAACCACAGGAAACCACATCTCAGTGGCTTGGGCTCACGGTCAGCATCGGAACCCTGAGCAGCAGTCACCCTTCCTTCTGCTGGAAATCCCACTGCTCAGCCAAGAAACAGTGGCTCCAAAAAGGTTCACAGGTTTAGCTCTGTAAGTCCAAGAGACTTCCTTCAAGGAGTACTAATACTGCAACCAATGATATGAGCGTGAACCTAGTGCCCTGTATTTGATCAAATGCTCCTTTCCAATAATACAGAATGGGGCGTCTATGACTTCATGTAACTAAAAAGATCTAGGCAGACAAACCTCTACCCCTAATGTCAACATCCTTATCCTCTGCAATTTCACTTCATAATTGGATAAACCTTCAGTTAACGGAGAGATTGCAGTAATGCACATAGCCTCTCTCAACCACACTAATTAATCAAGACATTGTTATAGACATGCAACAATTTAGTAATCTGACTTTTTAATTCACATTAATCTCAAATACATAAGTACACAAAAAGAAACTAGTATTTTAGATCACTTTACAGTCATTAAAATAATATTTAACAAAAATTCTTAATGAATTCTAACTAATTAATTACACAAAATTATATGGTCAATCAGAGGACACTATTTTTCAAATAGAGGTACTCTAGATTATTTTATTGCAGGACAGTGTTTCATTTTTTTTTTTAAAAAGCCTCATATTAAAAAAAAGTCATATATTGGCAATATATCTGTTAGGCTTTAATTTATATTTTAAACAGGTAAACTATTAATCATAAAATTATCTCCTCTTAGATCTAAGCTAAAATATTGGAGCAATAAATCTGAAACTCAGGAGAATATTTACTTGTTTAAATTTAAAATTCTAGTAAATTTAAAAGAGAAGGCAAAGTCATATAAAAATCAAACCTGCATAACTAAAAAAAGAAAATGCTTCTTCAGTACCAAAACTTATAAAATACACTATCAAAAAAAGGCCAAAGGTACAGCCATCACCAATTTAGCATGCAATTAGATACTATGAGTACAGTAAGAAATCAGTGGAGGCTATATTCCTGGGGAGTGGGGTGGGGGAGTACCTACAACACATTAAACTGTGTAGCACCCTGGACAGCAGCCCTGTGTAACAGACCTGGGTTAAACATATGCCACTTGAAGAAGGGTTTCCAGCTAGCCTATCCACAGGCAACCTCCCTATATCCAATGGAAATGTGAAATGACACTGAGATATAAAATGGGAAAAGAGATCAGAAATTCCTGGCAATCTCCATCCCTAAAAGTCCACAGGCATTTGAAATACCAGCTTCAAATGCTGCTAGCTGAGGATGAGAATAAGGCCCAAGTGAGGAGATGGTACCGTTGCCTCCCTAGGAATTCCACTGCATCAGTACCAAATAAATGTACGTGGTACCACACACAAACAGACACCAAAAAAACCCCTGAAGATTATAAAAATTGCTAAGATTGAAATACATCAGGTGTGGAGTCAAAAATTGAAATAGATTGCAATGAATGAAGACTTTCATCTTAAATGTATTTACAAATGCCAGTGACATATTACTACACACTGAAGTTATCCATATACTACATAAATGATTGATCTAAAGGCAAAGACACAGGTTTTGACTGCAACTCTGCTTAGTCGTTATTAACCTTGGGCAACTTACTTGGTCTTTCCATGCCTACTTTGTGTCACCCATAAAGGACATACATAAACACACACAAACACTCAAAATGACAATGAAACAAATATACCAAGTTTAAGACTGTCAAAGGGAAAACATGATTTCACTTAGAAATATCTCACAAGTGTACATTTCACAAATGTGATCAATCTGTAAAAAGAGTACAATCTTTATATGTATATAAAAGGTCAAATGTCATTTCTTCCCAGAGAAGTTAGCAATTATATCACACAGAGCAGGCAAACTCATATAATGTCAAAGAACTGACAGGTAACACTTGACACTCTAAATAACCTGAAATAAGGAAGGGAATAAAACCAAGAAAGGCAGAAAAAGAAACACAGCACACAAAATAGGATTCAATACAAAACAAATACCCAACACTATATTCCTATAAAATACCCTCTCCTTTCACAACTTAATGGTTCCTGTGTGAAAACATAAACCTGAACTCATTCAGATAAACTCCATTCTGTTTAGAATCCCGACCTCCCTTGCATCCCTTGCACGTGTAGACTGCAAGGCTGTTCCTGTCAGCACTGCCTGCTCCGCCAGATTATACACTTCTCAAGAACTGAGATTTCTCCTCATTACTCCATCACCATGCTCTGTAGTGCCAAGGCAAAGTGCAGATAATAACCACTGATCAAACTAAAATTAACTGCACAATGAGTTATATTTTTTAAAAGGAATGTAAGAACAAAAGAAAGAAAAAGCAGCATGTTCTTATTTTGATAGCCAAATTTTTCCACAAACTCTTAATGAAAGATTTATTTCTTCTAACTAGAAATAACAATAAATGTTAAATGACTTTAGGGATAGTTTATGCATGCAAATTAGAAAAAAACAGAAGTCTCTATCTAGATTGCATATTCTTATCACAATTACTCCATAATTTTGCCATTACATAAACTGGTTTCCTAAGATCAAAGATATATAAAAATGCCTAATTCTTCACCAAAATCAGAACCAAATTTGCAAACCAATATATATGTATGAAGCAAAATTTTATGTAAACAAAATGCACAAAAGATTTCCTACAAAAAATTTAAAAGGTAAAATCAGGGGAACAGAATAACAAAACTCCTTAAACCACATTAAAATATGTGACTTTTTAAATAAAGTTACAATAATATTAGATACTTAAGCTAAGTTGGAAATAAAATATTTCAGTCTTACAGACTGCTATAATATTATTACTAACATTTTAAAGGAGCTTATTTTTATAGTAAATTTTATGTCACATAGTAACTGAAAAATACTATCAATAGTGGTAGAAAAATTCTGTAAAACTTAAAATATTCAAAAATAATTTGTCAACAACTACAGACTATCAAATATACCACAACTTGCCTGCCAATGGTAATCAACTACACCTAAAATAAAAGAAAAAGTACATCAATATCACTCCAGAGTTAAAGCTGGACTAAGACTACAATTAAAGTAATAAATTAAACTGTAAACTGATAAAAACAAAAGTTCTTTGGGGGAAAAAACAACAAATCAAATTTCTCTCCCATACAATCAAGAGGAAATAACCTGCCTGCTTTCCAAGTTCTATTACCTTACCTTTCCCAGTGAAGTCATATTATTTCAATCTACCATTTTTTTAATTCCCATTATGTAAAAGCCCTCCACCCCAGGTAACACAGAAACAAAGATGAGTAAAATACGGGGTCTGGCACAAATAATGCCCCTTTCTTATTACAAAATCTTTTACTACAAAATCATAAGCATGTGATTCTGTAACATAACAATATCACACTCAAGCACACATTACTTCCAATTATGTTCAAATTAAAGCTATACATTATTACACTCATATTACTACCCTACCAACCACACTCAAGCAGGCATTACTTCTGTGGGACCCTGTATATCTTTCCCCTCAAACAGCTGCTGAATAGGAGGGTAAGAAGAATAAATAACAATGATGTAAGGCAGGACATAGGGAGGGGGAGACAGACAAAACAAAGAGCATCAAGGGAAAGTCAGTTCACATCTGATGGAAGAGGTGGCATTCAGAGAATATGAAAATAGGTAAAATTTCAAATATGAGAAATCGGGGTATAAGGTAACAGAAATAAAGCAAAGCGTATGTTAAAACAGTGCAGTAGGGAAGCATACAGTAAGTTAAGCAACAGAGGGTAGCTTCACAGGGTAGAAAAAGGTCACAGGGGAGAGTATGTATGTACACCAAGAGGCAATAAAACACAGCAATTGAGATTTTTTTAAAAAATACAATATATTTTTATATATACTAGAACCGTATTTTCCCTTACTAAAAATAAAATATATTCAACACATATATCACTGTGCCAGGTGCTATAGCAAAATGCATAAACATTTCATATTTTAACATAATAAACAAAGCAGGATTATTTACAATAAAGAAGTCATTCAATATTTCAGAGGCTCTATCTTCCAGCAGTTACAATATACTGTAGGGTTGCATATAATATTGCCTAGCATATTTTTCTATTTAGATAATCTGAGATGAAGCTACATGAACATATATTAAAAAATGCACACCATAAATATAACTTTACAAAAAAATTGAAAAGCAATCAGAAATTTAGGTCAACATTTTAGCCAAGCAAAATGAGCATGTTTATTCCTCTCAACACAACAACAAAAGGTTTTGTAAGAACCAAGGATGCAAGTCTATAAAACAACTGGAGCCCTCAAGTGTACGGTGTTAAAAATATTTCCAGTTATTTATGTCTGTAAGGAAGTAGGCTACAACTTTACAAGCAATTTGTCACTTAAAAGTCCACCTCTTAAGGGAATGTATTCAAGTTTAGGAAAGAAAAAGAAAATACTACAAATTTTGCATTTAACCACAACTTCCAAATTATACAAAATACCACACTAATTATAAACACCAACCCAACTTCAGGACTTTCAATTCTATTCACTTTTCTAAGTGTAAAAAGTTAGTTACAAACAACTTAACAGTTCTAATTGCTTTATTAAAGAAAATGCTCTCTTGAATTTTGAAAGGTAATTTAACACAGTTTTTAAACCCTTAGAACAGTTTAGAAACTTACTATCTTCAGTAGTAGGTCTTTAGTCAAACAGAGGTGAATGCACACTCTTCATTTCACAGGCTGGGTTTCGAAACCACACAGAAAATTTATGAAACATGAAATGCAAACCGACTTCCATTTTTGGACTTAACCAACCAGACCTCAGCCCACACCGCACACCTGAGTGGCGGAGTGCACTGTGTTGGAGGGAATGGGGGAGAGAAGGAAGAAATTTTACATGTATGTAGTATGAACTTGGGCTTCCCAAGATAAATCTTATCAAAGGCTTTTTTTTTTTTTTTTACTGTTTGCATTTCATCACCAGTCAACAGAAAAGGTTTCTCTAGTATAATGAATTCTAGAAATGGAAATCAGTCTTATCAGAGTTAGCATAGAGCAAAAAAAAATTTAGCTACCACAATCTATGCAGACCTAAAAGGAAGAATAAAAGCATGAACTTTTCAATATTCAATCAGTATTATAAAAATTATAAAGTACTGAACAAAAATGGGTTTTCTGTTTCCAAATGAAATAGCATTCAAGATCACAGATACCCTAAAACCATACATATGAGAATACCACATAAATTTGTAATGAATTGCCAGATGTCTGATTAGGTGGGGAAATGGCATATTTTCTTAAAGTCCCACTAGAACGACAATAATAATCCATCAAAACAGCCAGTTCATTAGTTTGTGTTTGCGTGCTTTAAATAAAACATAGCTTTTAAAGCCTGGCCTGTTTTTCTTCAGTCTTTCAGTGCCATCTAGTGGAATATTGGTACAGGTACAGTGTGAAAGGAGATTTGGCAAAATGATTTATAGATTTTTATAAAAGGTTAAAAAATAACTAGCATTGTTTTGATCCAGCTTTTAACACACAGAAATACTAAAAATAATGTATTTTACTCACTTTCTTTAAAATAATAGCCTTCCAAATATACACAAACCAGTTTATAAAATATTTCTTTAAAATATCTTTAAAAGATATTGATATAGATCATGAAATAAAACTGATCATATTCATAGAATGGTACTAAGTTATTAACATGTACTAAAACACAAAATGAGAAAGCAAAACTTTCATATTTGATACTCTAGCAAATATTTTTATTTACTTCTCTTAATTCAATAATTATACTTTAACAAGTATTTTCTAATTTATTTTTATGAAAGATAATAGCTTTAAAAATGGCAAATTTATTTTAAAGCCATTTATTTATTTATTTATCTTTAAAATTTTCTCAACTTCAGTGAGCAACATCAAACTGTTTGCCACATGCCTGTCCATCTGGAAGGTAATGCAGAAGAAAAGACATCACAAATTAAAGTACAGAAAGAAAAATCCACTCTACAATTCTTAATCTTGTTTTTCTTTCAGATTTCAAATATCTTGTCAGAGCCTCTCTCTAAAAGAAGGAATACCATCTATTCTGAGAAATCACAGCACCTTCAATCCCAGTGTCTAAAGACCTCAGTTTTTCCAATTCTTTTACCTTCCACATCCAATAAAATTCTCAGTCCTAAATTCTGCTTTTTAAATGCCTCTCAAATTTACCCTTCTTTCCTCAACTTCATGTTCTTCTTTTTAATCAGTATCCTAGTGCCCAGATTTTCCATTCAAAAATCCACCCGTATAGTAGCTATCTTTATAACACAAATTAATCGCCAACTCTGGAACGCCCTGCAGTCACTTCTACCCACCCCCAACCCTCTCCTAGCTGCACTACCACATGCACACTCTAGTACAGACCTCCTCTGTCCTTTCACTATTCTGCAAGAAATCTATTTTTGCTTGTCTCTCCCACATAGTTTGAGGTAGAAACAGTCTTATATCTCTTTGCATCTTCAAAATTTAGTAACTGTGGCTCAATAAATGATTGCCAAATGCACAGTGTGGATGATCTTTTATCATTTGCTCTTTTAAAAAGGGTTAAAATATCAAAGCATCTGAAGGCAAGAGGAGCTTAATCTCATTAATGGTTTAAAGCAACACAGCTAAACACTGTTATTGGTGAGTGCCTGAGGAAAGACTAAGGGAATGTGCAGATGCACGGTTGGATTCCCTCCTGGTACCACCTGCATAAGATATCTGTTTTAAAGGATATGTAATTCTGAATTAAAAGGTTTTTCATCCCAATCACTACAGCTAAAAAAAAGTCTCCTAGTCATACACTTCAACACTAATCCTATCTCTAATATAGATACCAATATACTTATCTTCCAAAAAACTGCTCAGTATATTCTCATATATTTTTATTTCTTGTACAAATATTACAATATATTTGTCAATATAAATATAAATATGAAAATATAAAATGTCAGAGGTAAGAGGGCTCTTGAAAATCATCTAGCCTCACCACATCTTTTCACAGATGAGGAAACTGAATCAAAAAGCCGTTAACATGATTTCCCCATTTAAGGTGAATGTTTAACTCACTGTTTCAATCTAACTCTCTTGACTCTTATTCCAGCACACTTGACTCAAATCACAGTAAAGTCCTAAAAACCAAGCTCTGTAATTAGTGTCTGCTTTTAGGATTATTTTCATAGATGCTAAGAAGTTAAGTCAAATCCATTAACCTCACTTCACAGTAGTTTAAATGCTAGGGAACATTCTGCCCAAACTCCTAGAACGCTACACAGTAAAAGAGCAGGCAGATACTAAGTCATCTGTAGGATGGATGAAGTATACAAACAAAAAAACACTTTCTTATATTTGGACAAATGTATTTTCAAGTTGTAACTGAAAACAGATATTTCTTTTGCCTTATGCCCTATATTTTTCTGTAATAAAAAAACAAAGGCATAGCTAAATTAATCAGGTAATAGTAAACATAGCTAAGTCCTATTTGCATTTATAAATTAGTGAAATTAAGATCTTAAAAAACCCCTTATCTTTAAAGAGTAGTATCAGAAGGCAATATTTCAGTATAAATGCACAAAACAATTATTAATATTAGCTCTCTTTTTCACATTTATGACATTAACCATATGGAAGTATTATAGAAAGTATTTAAAGTCTAGATATAGATTTAAAGTGTTCTGAATAGTGATATTTTATTTTTTAACCAGGATTTAACAAATATTCTGAAACATAGTCCTAATAAATTCTATAACTACTAACCATGTAGCACTGTGATTATTGTATACAATAAATTTTGCTCATAATTCTTGTAACCAATTAAGTAAAATAATTCAAAAAGTATACATTTCTTAAATAATTAACAAATTTGGTCAGTAAATACTACATTAATTAATTTCTTATACCCTTCCCTCTGCATGAAAATCAAATTAATATGAACAGAACCCACTTCTCAGGAATGAAATTTCAGTTCATCACTAATTCTTTATTCTACTTTCCCCCACAAAAATTATCTGTAAAATGTCCAATTTTTTTGAAGAATAGCTCCTATACTTCCCCTTTCTCCATTCCCATTATCAAATACTCAATTTGGCCAAAGCTTCCTAAATTTGGCTCCACATTTGAATCACCTGGGATCCTGAAACACAGCTGACACCTGACTCCACCCACACTGTGAATTAACTGAAATGGGGTGCAGTCTGTGTGCTGATAATTCTAACCTGCAGCAAATCTGAGCACCACTGCCCTTGACTCTGAAATATTTAAGCTAAAATTTTTGAAATCTGTCACAAAGTTTCCTTTCCTATAGCAAATAAATAATCCTAATTATCTTCTTGTCTATATTATTCTCTCCACCAAAATCGCAAATCTCTAATGTATGGATTATTATTGACTCACATCTTTCCTCTTAAAGTGGGATGCAGTATCATTTTGTCAATAAAAGACTGAGACTAAGGTTTCTTCCTACTTACAATGTATACAGTTCTCAAAAAATACCTCACCAACAGGACTCTCTGAATTACCAAGCACACCTGATGCCCTTTTGCACTGTCTCACATACACATACAACACACACAGGAACAGAAGTATTCAGTCATGAGAACAAGGAAATCCTGCCACTTGCAACAACATGAAAGGAGAGCACGCTATGCTAAGTGAAGTAAGTCAGAGAGAGAAAGACATTCATAGAAACAGAGATCAGAATGGTGGGTACCATGGGCTTGGGGCTGAGGCAAAGGAGGAGATGTTGGTCAAAGAGCACAAACAGCCAGTCATAAGATGAGTAAGTTCAGGGTAGAAATTTTAAAAATTTTAAATTAAAATACGTGTGTGTATATGTATATTATGTGTGTGTAGAGAGATATATCTACTATATCTATCCTGACTATAAGGTAACATCTAGGTTATAAAAAATACTCAATATTCAAGTTATAGAATAGTATTGAGAGGGAGCCATCCTAAAACATGCCTCTTTGCGATACTGATTATTTTAAGCTGGTTATTTTTAAGAAATGAAATACTCAGTTAAGAAACTTTGACGTTCACCCTAACTGCCTAAAATACCGTAGACAGAGGACCTGCTTAAGGAAGGGAGCTATGGTGATAGATGACTAACTTAATATGAACTAGATGTGATAGGGAAGAACCTAGCAAGACCCACTTGACCAAAGTCCTCTCAGTGTCCCAGTGTTAAAGATGGCCCAGCAAACATTTGTTTACCAAACATCTGCTTTTCTATCCCAATGTGAATTACCTTCCTGCCCTTTGAAGTCCCAAACCACTACGTAGTCCTCCTTCATCCTTAGCTCAAGATGGCATATAAACTTCAAAAGCCCCATATGTCTTCTAGTCCCATTATCTTGTGGAATCCTGTATGAACATGCATAATAAATACGACTGTTTTCTCCTGTTAATCTGTCTCATGTCATTTTGATTATTAGATCAGCAAGAAGAACTAAGAGGGAAAAGGGGAAATTTTCCCCTAGCCCACACTATGCAGTATAAGAAATTTCTGAACATGAGTCCTCTAAACTCTTAATTTCAGGACTGACAGCAAATTGCACCCATATCAGACTTAGTCTACTAACCAGAGCTTTGCCACTCAACAATTCTGATGTTCTCCAAACTAGCCCAAGTAGAAGGCAGCAGCCCAGCTCACCCTGCAGCACTTGTGATGTTTCAGAAGAGAACAAACAGCACAAGAGGATTATGTAACTTTCTTAGAGTAAGGCTAAATTTAAGCTTAGAGCATTCATACCGATTTTACTATCAACTTTTACAATTTAACTAACTTCACTTCTTAGTATGTGTCAATGAGACTAATGGCCCAGGCTTAACCTTAACCTACCATTTACACTTGTTGACCTTGTGACCCCAGACTTGTCGCTCTACCCAGAGCCAGCCACCTGAAAAGTACACACCGCTGGTCACTGGTGGGCCTAGGGTGGGAACTCAGGAAGAAGACCTTGTGATGAGAACATTATAAACTCACTTCCTGCTGCTACTGGAAAAACATCGTGGCTCACGGTTTAAAGACAACAGAAAGTTCTAATGCAATACATATCTAAGGCAATCTAACCCAAGGCATGTACATAATACATAATAATCTTTTTTCCTTAATTCAAATAAATACAGAGAATTACTTGACAATTAGGATTTATAGCTATCTCTTAGTTCCCAATTTTATGACATTCAGTAATCTTTCATAACATTATATAAAACTATTCAAAATGCCTCTATATAAATAAATAAAATCTTTAAAAAAAAAATGCCTCTTGCCCTGACTGGTATAGCTCAGTGGACTGAGTGCCAGCCTGCGAACCAAAAAGTTGCCAGTTCGAATCCCAGTCAGGGCATACGACTAGGTTGCAGGCCAGCTCCCCCACTTGGGGGCATGCAAGAGGCAACTGATAGACGTGTCTCTTGTACATGGAGGTTTCTCTCTCTCCCTCTCTCCCCTTCTCTCTAAAAATAATCATTTTTTTTAAATGCCTCTTTAAGGTTTTTATCTGAACCACTTCAGGGTTGGCTAGAATGTTGTATCTGGAGGGTATATTTGGGTCTGACCCAAAGGTCAGGGTCAGTAAGGCTGACCAGTAAAGGCTAAGCAGTACATACAAAATTCACTTTAGGGGGCAAGGCACCTCAAAGAAGTGGGAAATTATCCTCCTAAGCAGCTGACACTGGCGTGTGACAAAAGGCCTTCTGATTGCCAAGCTAGCCACAGAAAACAAATAGTCTTTTCAAATATGATCCTCAAATTGAAAATCACAAGCACATACGTTGAGAAGAACAATCTTTAATCAGTGATGGAGCTGCTATTCACAGACACAGCTTTGAGTGGCAAGGACCCAGAGTGAGAACCAGCAGGGATTTATTTATTTAATCTCCTTTATTTATTTAATAATTCTCCTGAGGAGAAGCCAAGCTACCTTTCAAATAACACCTTCTAAATTTGTAAACTAAGAAACTCATATAAATATCAAGGGATTAAAATTCAAGACATCTACAACTTAAAGTTATGCTTTAGCTGCTTATTCAAAAATCTCTGCTCCATAACAAAAACATAATTAACTATGATTTTTGGTTCAGAGTGTTACTGCATAAAAGCATATTATTTCCCCAAATTACATGAAATAAATTAGTAAGTTTCATATATACATATATAACTGCTTTCAGGCTAAGAATCTGATGCAATAAAAAAACTGAATTTATCAAGTTTGCATTTTCTGCTTAACTACCATGAATTATACTGTATCCCAACAAGTAATGAAAGAGAGAACAAGTCCCAAGCCTCCTGCACTACAAAAATGTATCTATCTCATAACAATCATCCGCACGTGGGAAGAAAAAGTGTCTGTAAGGCAGTGAAAAGTCGCGCTCACACGGGGAGACCAATACCTTTCCAGGGGCCCGGAGACTCTCGATGGCACCCAGATCGCTGAGGCTCTCCGGGGGGCTTTTCAGACCCTTAAAAAAAGAAGATAAAGGGAACTTTAATTGTGCTGCAGAACTATAATACGATAGAACATACCTATTTGAACAGAAATCACCATTTTAAAAATATAAATTTTACTGCTTTAAAATATATAGAATATGTGTCCTAAAAAACACATCACTTAATACATACAGTACTATTATTACATCAAGTAAAGATGTACTTTTAGTTTAGAATAAAAATATCTTACAGCACCTCAAAACTAATAAAGACTAACTTAACCATAATTTAAAAATGACCAAAAGAAAAAAACTTTTGAGTGGCAAAAAGCATTCTACAAAAACACTTCTCTATTATTACCAAATTCACCTGGTAAAATGGTCAAAGATGTATGATTCTCAGTACATTCACAGATGTACTGAGCAAATCAAAGAATTTTAAATAATACTAATTGCTTAATATGTAAGTAATCCCTTGATTTTATCTGATTTAAGTATCACCAATGCACCCAATTTCTACTGCATAATTGAGACTTAAATCTCACATCCCTCTGCTTTTTACCAAGTTTTAACCTCTCTGGTACTGGGTAATTCCTATATTCATATCAACTGCAGTATTCTGAAAGTCTCATTTTCACCAGGAAAAATTATCAAGACAGAAGGAAGTTAGCAATTTAAACTTTCTTTAAAAGTCTCTTTAAAAACAGGCCACTTGAAGCAGACACCTAAGGTTCCTATAATGTTAGTCTGCAGCAAAAATGGCTGGTACGTGAGTTTGAGGAGAGATGTACACTGCAGTCATCTTCATCCTCTAGGTGTCCCGTACTGGCCCTTTGATGTCCTCAGTATTCAAAATATACGGTACACTTAAGGTCGACTGAGACTGAGAGCAGACTTGCTTATTTTTAAATTTTAGAGATGTGTATTATATCCTCCGTCTTGTAAAATACTACAGTCATAGTATGATTTTTATGACAAGGTGCCCTGCCTTGCCCCAAGTGTCTTCCATGACCCCCAGAATGCTCCCCCCAACCCAGCCTTCACTCTCATTCTTGTCTCTCCCACCCCCCGCCCCCCAGAGTTCTGTCTCATCTCTTTCACTCCCATTCTCCCTCATTCTC
>CM052549.1:27735939-27766618 GCA_028533065.1 Trachops cirrhosus
TAAAAAAGATTCCTGGGGTCCCACCACGGATCTAATGAATAGGTATTTCTGGATTATGACCAGAACTTCACTTTAACAAGCAAACCAGGTGATTCATATAGTCACTCATGTTTTAGAAACCCAGTCAGACATTTTCCAACACAACACTTCTGTCAAAGTGGTTAAGTTTTAATTATTAAATATATCTCTTTCTCTCCCAGACTGACGTCCCAAGAGAAGGGAGACACCAAGTGTTATATGCCTCTATAGCCCAGTGACCAGCAAAGCTCCAGGAACAGAATCAACAGCAAAGAAACGAGTAAATTATTCAGCAGAAGTCCTTGGGCAAGCTCCACTCTGCAACTAATTAGAACACTGTTCCCATGGGAACATGCAATTGACTTTAAAATTAAGTTCCCAAGGCAGTTTCCTAGAATAAGGGAAGCATACTGAGGATTACTGTCTCACAATGAGTGAGGAAATGAAAGTATGTAACTACTCATGGGTTTGTTTTTCCTTGTCCCGGTTTCTGACCAAAAGTCACCATGAGGGCAGGACAACAGTGGCAGAGAAGGCAAGGTTGGTTATAGAACTAAACTTCTATATACATTATATACCTCCACATGTATACCTAACACACATACATGATACAGCGGGATCTGATCAGATCACTGTGGTTCTCCACAGGGGCCACAGGGAGGGGCCACAGGAGGAGTTTGCCTGGCAACGGTAAACAGTCTAGGATGGGACTGGCTGAGAAGCTGAATGTCTCCAGAGCGCACGGAATCATAGGAAAGAAGATGTGAAATAAAAGAAGGGCTCTCAGACAGGTGGGCTCAGGCTTTCTCTGGTTCTCGGGCTCTCTTCTTCCTCGAGGATGCCTGCCTGATCCTGCTGCAGCTGCCTGCGTTTCCCAATGGACGCTATATCGGATGGGAAGGAACTCAGGGCACAGCCTACGGTCAGGCTGCCTGGCAGAGGGTGGCAAGTATTTTCTTCTTTGGGTGTTCTAGAGGGGACAACCTCTGAGGCAGTGGCCTGCCATTCTTCGAAAATTGAGTAGCTTTTGTATCTTATGTTGTTGCAGTTTCTAAACCAACCCTATAGAAATAAAATAATTAAAAACTAACAGGTGGCATGCTAGGAGAACTCAGGTGTTAATAGTTTAGCCTTAATTGATAGGCCTAAGTGATTAAAGCTGTTAACTAAAAAGTTAAAGAGTTTAGCTTCAATTGATAGGCCTGGGTGACTAATTCATGTGGAAAGCTGTTATTCCAAAACTGTGAAGCTTTAAAATAAAGACTCCTCTTTATCAACAAACTTTCTCGCCTCTGGAATTTTGCCTAGAGGGTGGAGGCGGCCAGTGGGACCCCAATTACTATTCGGTAACTTACATACCTATCAATATGTACGAGAATAAAACTTACTAATTTGATTCAAAAGACAACCACCCTTAAAATATCTTTTTATAAATATAACTGCCATGCCTTTTAAACTAACATTTTCAAAGGACAGATTTGTTTGACCAATCTAACAGAAAACCTTGGGGAAATACATTACAAGCAATTTTCTTTCCCCAGAACTACTCAGTAAAAAAACAATGCCTGAAATATAAACAAGTGACACATACCAATCTCTCAAGAAAGACTTCAAATTAGTCACCACACACAACAATTTGCCACTCATATGTGACAACTTTCCACCAAATGCACAAAAATAATAATAAAAACTGGAAACTCTCTGTATACCTTAGGAAGGCGGGGAATGCAATGATTCAAGGAATGGGCCCTGTGGCCTTGAATAACTTAATAACCTGCCTGTTATTTTATTCTAACGTTGGTGACAATAACTCAGAGGCCGTTATCACAGAGAAACGCTTTTCTTTTATCAAAACAAACAAAAAATTACACCAATATCTCAGAGCACAACATTGACACCTGTATTTTAGGATTATAAATCTTGAATCCTTTGATTTGCAGTTTTATAAATTTCTAACGAATGTGACGCCATCATTTATTTTATCTTCACCTCTAAAGCAGGAAGTCATGGTTATAACTGTAGTACTCTGCCTTTATTAAATTGAAACTTTCACTGTAATCATTAACTATTACTTGATTTTCTTTTATATTGGTTTTGATAATTTCCTCAGTTTAAGTTTAAGCAAAATTCAGCACTTTTTTACCCAAATCAGATTAACACTTCACACTACTTCTGTCATGTCTACAAATCTTCAATTTCTATTTATGAGACCAGGAGCTTATGTCCCAATGATCAAAAGGAGCTTGGGAGATGATCTGTGTTTCTTTCTCTTTTCAGCAAAATTCAACAGTCTTTATACTCAGTCCTCAGTTTCTCTCGAACGCACCCTAGTCAGACTTTCTTCCCCACCGCTTCACAGTAAGTGCTGTCGTCGAGTCACTAATGACCTCCATGCTGCTCATCCAAAGGCTGACTCCTGTCTTCGCCTTGTCGCCCATCTGCAGCATTTAACCCAGCTGATCACTCCCTCCTCTTTCACACTCTTTACTAGGCCTCCAGGACTCTATTGGGTTGCGCTCTCTATCCACCATTCACCAAACAAATATTTATTGAGCATCTGTTATGGGGCAGGTTCTTGTAGGGATGCTACAGACTTCTTACCTCTCTATCTGCTCCTTTGCAATCAATGTGCTAGATCCACCTCTTCCCTCTGATCTTGCAACACTGAATTCTCAAAAGCTCAACTGTGGGCTCTTGTTTTATATCTATACTCACTCTGTTGGTGATCTTGGCCAATTTATATACCTTCTGTATGTTCATAACTCCTACATTTTTACCTATACCCTGGAATTCTTCTCAGAAATCCAGCCTCTTTTAGCCAACTGCTACTTTACCTCTCCACTTAAATATCTAAGAGGCTTTCAAATAAATGAGTCTAAAAACCTTCTCTCTTCCCTCAATCTTTTCCTCCCTCAGCCTTACCCACTTCATTAAATGGCAATTCCATTCTTCCAATTGCTAGGGCCAAACCATTCGGAGTTAACCTTGATGCTTCTCTCTCTCTCACAGCCAAATCCAATCTGTCAAGAAGTCCTGCCAACTCTACATTTAAAACATATCCACAATCCAACCTTTTCTCAACACTTCCACCACTCACAGCCCGGTTAAGACCACACCCTCTCTCACTTGAATTACAACAGCCCTTTGCCCATAGATCCATAGGCGTATCTCAGAGAGATTGTGGGTTCAGCTCCAGACCACCACGATAAAGTGAGGTGTAGTATTTTTGCTGGTGGAGGGTCTTGCCTTCAATTTGTAAACAACACAACATCTGTGCAATAAAGTAAAGCACAATAAAAAGGAGGGATACCTGAATACTTAAAGCATAGGCCAGAAAAATCTTTCTGAAGTATATGTATAATTATAATCCTCCTCTGCTTGCTATTTCAATCAAACAGAAGCCATGAGTGAGGAGAAAAGCAGGAGGAGATGAGGTCAGGATGAGGTTCTCTGTGATCTGCATCCCTGCTCATCTCCAGCTACTTTTCTCCTCACTCTCAACTCCACCCACACTAGCCTCCCACTGTTCCTCCAACAGGCTCCAGCCTCAGGGGCTCCGCATTTGCTTTTCCTGCCACCTGCCACTGGGAAAGCTGCTTCCCACGGTTTACTTCCTCACTTCATTCAGGTTTTTTCTCAAACGTGCCCTTCTCAGGGAGGCCTTCCACAGCACCCTACCTAAAATTATAAATGACCCAAATTGTCAACACCCAGGACTCCCCATCCTCTTAGCCCTCGTCTGTTTTCTTCACTGCTGCATCCTCCAAACTTAGAACAGTGCCTGGTACCTAGAGTTCCATAAACATTTGTCGAATGAACTAAAAGAACAGAGGCGAGCATAATGGAGAAAACCGAACAGCAGCTCTTGTCTAAAAAAAGAGGTCAAACAAAGCCCATTCTCCCACTCTATTCCACACCAAGGTCCTAGGAGAGCCAACTGCCAAAAAAAACAAGTTTCAGAGATCTTAATTTCACATCTCTTCCAATTAACAATATATTACTAGCATGCTCTATAGCCTCACCCCAAAAAATCTTTGTGTATATGTATATGTAACACTACCTCATTTAATCTAATAAATGGTACTAAATAAAACCCCAGTGTAACTCTAGGTGGCACGCTACTTTTTTATCCTTACAGTTTCACAAACTGTGTATTAATAATAATCAAATTTGTGGAGCCAAACTTTCATTAAATATAATTAGGATGGCTTTAAAAATCTGTGTAAAACTCATTTTACTTCACTTTCTACATAGAATTGTAGCTTTTCACATGTGTTGTCTGTTTTTTTTTGTTGTTGTTTTTCATTCTAAGCACAGACTTCACCTGGTCATGTCTAATACATGGCTGACTGGGGCTGAAGTTACCATTTTCAGCGCAATTTCACTACATTTAGGAGACACAAACTTATTACTACTGGGACCTGGACTTCTGTATTTTTCTCTCCCACTCATTATTACAAAAGATAGTTAAAAAAACAATAAACGACCAAAGTTGCCATACAATGATGACAATGCTAACCACCCTGACTTGCACGGCACGCAACGTGAGAGAGCGCCGAACTTAGCCAATGCACAAAAGTCCAAATTCAGCATTCCAAGGCAGTTTAGGGGTATTAGTGGTAATAATGTATGAAAGTGCACATTGTTTTAAAAGTCAGATAGCCTACTGTATGAATTACTCAACAGCCTGCTTCCAGATTTCCTGCTTTCCCACCATCCGTGCAGCCGAGAGGATCTCTATGATCAAACACTTCCTTGACAAGGCCCACAATTCAGTTGAGTCCTTTATTTATCTCTTTACCTTCATCACATCATATAAACATCATCACCAGGCAACCCCATGAGGTTATTTATTATTCCTATATTAAAGATGTGGAAACAAACGATGAAAAAAGTTAGGTGACTTGCTCAAGGTCACACAACTACTATAGAATAGAGAGCGACCTGAACTTACTACCCACTTACTTAAATCTTTCGTTAATCATAGAACTTTTTTAGTCTATGCCCATGACATTAGCAATATTATTTGACAGGGGTAAAACATCAGGTAGGACTCATGTAATGTTAGCCAGAAATCTACAAATTGTAACCTGGCCAGATACCTCTCAAATTCTAAATTCCCAAGTAAGAATTTAACTTGGAATCTGTATTCTTTTTTTAAGCATCAACAAAATAACTCCGAAATGAACCTTTCATTAAATGATTATCATCCACCTTTGCCAAAGTTCTCAAAACCACATTGATTGAAAACTCTAATCTGAACTATCCTTCTCTCATATTAAAATAATAAAGTGGCCAGTCATAGGGAAATATTAGAGTTCAAGTAAATAAAGCTACCTAAAACCAAGTCATGATTAATAAAAAAGGGAAATTTCTCCCATTTCTTGCTTGAAGGAAGCTGAGGCATTATTAGGAAGACCCCAACTTTATGAGATGGAATAGAAAATAGCCAGGTTTTATTCATGAATTATCACCCTGGGGAAAAAATAAAAGACTATTATTTTGCTAGGATAATGATAAAAAGCAGCATTTCACAAAGAATTCTCCCAAATATTAGCTTACTGATGACCCTCAGAACTCCGAGATGGAATTAACAAAAAAATAAATCATCCTCATTTGCAGAAACTTAAGCTACAAGGTTTGGGGACTTGCCAAAATCATAAAGCAACCAATTCTGTCACCAAATTATCCGCTGTTTTCACTCTTTCCAGGTCATCTCTACTGCACAGACCTCACCTCCTTGGCCAGGACACCCGCTCAAAGACGACAGATAGCTTGGAAAAGGGAACTCCGGAAGGCACCTGGGGCTGTTGGTGGGGAAATGGCATGTAGAGGAATTAGGGAGACAAAGCAAGCGCTGATTCCTTCACTAGCCTCTTCTAAAGAAATGTTCCTGGGAGGCTCTGGGCTGGGGCGCTCAGGTGAGTTTTTCAGGGCGTGCACCGGCTTGCCGGGACCCCGGACACCTGCCACCACCTACAACTTAGGTCTTCGCACGCCGCGGCCCAGAAGCAGAACGTCTCAGCCTATCTCCCAGCAGAGATAAAGGAGGCCTTGGCTTCCGCCTCCGCGACTTACCTGTCGGGTCATAAGAGATTTGATTTTTTGCATGTCGAAATCGTGACAGAGGTCCCCCGCCGCAAAGAACTAACAAATCACGACAAACCACCGGCCGGCTAGTCCACACACAGGGAAGCCATAGTGAGTGGTCACGTGACACTGCCGACCTTCCCTTTTCCTGGGCATGCTGGGAACTGTAGTCTTCCGCCTGCCGCCCACACCTCCAGGTACCACGTTTCCCAGGAAGCCTAGCAGGCGGCCTCCGGGTGAACCCTGCCAACCTTCGTTTGAGCGTCCTAGGCGATAGCTGCTCTTTACGTGCGGTCGGTAGCTCTGGACGCGCGAGGCGAAAAACTAATTCTTAGCTGACCTGGCATTGAGAGACAGGAACAAACACAAAAAAACAGTATATTAACCAGCCCAACATGATGCCCCCAAGAGTGGAACAGGGGGGAAGAAAACCCCACCCGGTCTGGAGAGGCGGGGTGGGGAAACGGAGTCTGCCGCGAAGCAGCAGGACCTCAAGGGAAGGCGCTTTCCAAGGGGTGACTGAGCACTGTGACTCCCCAGGTGGCCGGCCCTGGGCTTGGAAAGGAGAGGTGTGGTCCAAATTGTGCACTGGGCGGCTGGCCAAGATTAGCACTGACATTCCCCAGCCTTGGCATCCACTACAAAAAGCCCTAAAGATTTAACCCCCACTTATTTTACTACCCGCATAATCTAAGGCAAGTCAAGAAGGGAAATATAACAATGATAAGTACAAATGTCAAAATACAATAAAGATTAAATTTAAAAATAAAGTTAGGAGCAAAAAGAATAATTACAAAGATCACTTTAAAGTCCTCTTTTCAACTTTTAGCAGTTTAGTTAAATTGGGAAAGGTGATAGGGAAGTCATTTCAGGCTTAATTTAGGAAAAAACTTTGCAATTATGAGAATACGGGGGAGGGGGAAAGAAAGCAACACAAAGCTAACAATCATAGCTAACATTTATTGAAAGCTTTCTATATGTCAAGAAGTCTGCTAATAGCTTTACATGTATTATCTGATTTAGCCACACAAGCATCCTGTGGGGTCGGTAACTGTCATCCCCATGTTGAAGATGAGGAAAATGAGGTGTGGAGAAATTAAGCAATTTGCCTAACATTACTGCAGATGTGCGTGCAGAAACTGAAAGTCTGTTTAGCCAGATGTTTTAAGTAAAGGTTTTATGTATGGGGTGGGAGAGGGAGTCCTAACGCCCCTTGGAAGAGGGAGAGGCCACACGCTAAACCTGACAAGATTCTGCCAGGCAGCCTTACAAACTCAGACAAAAAGTAACCACGGAGTATGGTCTGAACGTAAAAATTCCTAACTAAAAAAGGATCACAGTTCAAAGGATGGAGCCAGCACCATCTGCTATCGTGGTACCATTTGCCAAGCAGGCCTATGACCTAGTTAAACATAACAGCCATTTTACTCTTCTGACCTTATGTCCCCAGCACTGGAAATTACTGGAAGCACGAACAGAATGTGGCTGACCACTCCCTACAGCCACAGGCAGAAGGTAGCACTGGAATACACTGCAGCCTCGCATTACAGCACCCCAACAACCTGGGGGTCGCACAACAGCAACCCCCCAACCCTTTTTGTAACCCCTCAGCGCTGGTGTATCTCTCCACACCATGCCCCTCTCCTTTCTAGGAGAATGAATAAAAACTTTATTCTCTACACTTTCTTCTCTTTGTGAATTGTTTCACAGCCCAACCACCCTAACAATAGTCCTGGCCAGTGTGGCTCAGTTGGTTGAGCATTGTCCCGAAAAGCAAAGGTCAGGTAGTCACACCCCAGGCTGGTAGCTTTCAAGACAAAGGTCATTCTTTACCTTAAGTGAGCCTCTGTCTACTGTCTTTCTGCATCTAAAATAACATACCTTTGGAATGTCAGAGTACCCTTTCAGACCCCTCAGGGTGCACCCATGTGTGAGATCACAGAGCCCTTCATTGTTATCTTGTTCCCTGAATGCCACGTCTATGTGCTGTAAATGTTAATTGTTAACCGTCCTGTACCCAGCAATATAAAAGAAGTATGTGTGTCTCCATTTTACTCTTTACCCAATCTCAGAGATTTCCCTGCTTTGCTTTCTCCCATCGCCTTACTCTACCACCGATGGATACCACCGATGGGTAATCCCCCGTAGGTTTCCTCCTTTGATCCCAATGTGCAAAGTAAACTGTAGAACTACCGTCCTCTGAAGCATTTCCTCATTTCTTTGAGATTTCTCTTCCTAGCAATTGTCAGCTTGGCTCAAATAAATGCATAAGTAATTTCTCTATAGGTTTTAGATGTTTCTTATGTCAACCCATGCTACTGATAATTTTTTAATTTCATTTATTTTTTTTAGTGTTTATTAGGGGAAAAATCATCAGAACCATGATTTCAAATATTTCTTAAGACAACTTAAAGTTAAAGTATGACACACAAATGAAAAATATTAGGTAGTCAGTTACAGCAAAAATAATAAATGTGGTTTGGAAATGACTGACAGTTGAGGAACACTAATATAGTGAATTCCAGCTCTGCAATTCCTTTATTTGACCTCTCAGAGACTTGTCTTCTTAATTTTTACTAATGAAGTTGAAATATTTGACCTAGGGTTTTGTAAGGATAAAGGAGATGAGGCCAGTAAATGCAATTTATAAATTGTACGGCACCTTACAGTTGTGAGGTATTATAGTCATGATTCTGCCCGCATCTCTGCTCCAATGAAACAACCCTGTACATGCTTCTATAGTTGTGCTTAAAAATTCCTTTTGAAATTCTATGTTTACCTATATGCTTCTCTGACTCTGTTATTGCTAACTGTATAAAGAAATTCCAGTCACTCTAGGGCAATGCTAGTTTAGTTCTTTTTCTTCTTTTTCTTTCTTTTTTTTTTTTGCCTGCTATAATCTTAATTGCCAGACAGATCTCAGTGTGTGAAAGTCTTTCAGATTTAGAAGTTCCTAAAAGCATCAAAAGAAACAGAAATTGCTGATCATATTAACATACAAACTAAAACCCAGTTCAGTAAACAGTGGTCAATTGCTGGGCATGAAGCGGAAGGATACCAAGCACTTTAGAAGCACTTTAGATTCTAAGACACAGGTGTGGTCCTCAAGGAGTTTACAATTTCATTGAAAAGCAAGTCCAGCAGTTTTTGAGCCTGAATGTTTATATTCACATGAGGAGTGTGCTATTGTTCTTTTTTTACTTTAGTTTTTAGCTTTTTTATTTTATTGTTGTTCAAGTACAGTTGTCTGCATTTTTCCCCCACCACTCCCAACCACCCCAGCCAAACCCACCTCCCTCCCCTGATTCCACACCCCCTTGGTTATGTCCATGTGTCCCTTATAGCTGTTACTGAGATCCCTTCCCCCCTCCCCCGCTTCATTCCCTCCCACCTCCCCTCTGGTTACTGTCAGATTGTTCTTAATTTCAATGTCTCTAGTTATGTTTTGCTTGCTTGTTTGTTTTGTTGATTAGGTTCCACTTAAAGGTGAGATCATATTGTATTTGTCTTTCACCTCCTGGCTTATTTCACTTAGCGTAATGCTCCCCTGTTCCATCCATGCTGTCACAAAGGGTGGGAGCTCCTTCTTTCTCTCTGCTGCGTAGAATTCTATTGTGTAAATGTACCATCATTTTTTGACCCATTCATTTACTGATGGACACTTAGGTTGCTTCCAGCACTTGGCTATTGTAAATTGTGCTGCTATGAACATTGGGGTGCATAGATTCTTTTGAATTGGTGTTTCAGAATTCTTAGGGTATAGTCCCAGCAGTGGAATTGTCAGGTCAAAAAGCAGTTCCATTTTTAGTTTTCTGAGGAAATTCCACACTGTTTTCCACAGTGGCTGCACCAGTCTGCATTCCCACCAACAGTGCACTAGGGTTCCCTTTTCTCCACAACCTCACCAGCACTTGTTGTTTGTTGATTTCGTTTTGATGGCCATTCTGACCAGTGTGAAGTGGTATTGTTATTGTTCTCTTCGGGGTTCTGTGTTTAAAAAATAGTGATTCTTACAGGCAGCCAGCTCTTGATTTCAAATCCATTCTTTGTGAAATGGGAAAATGTACCCACCTGAGCTGTTTGAGGCCACACATTTAATTAGACATTGATCCAGGACTAGAATGCAGATTCAAATCCAGATCCAAATCCAAAAAAAAAAAGAAAAAGTTTTTTTATTCAGTGTATTTTTTTTCCTATCAGCCAAATTTGGGGAAATGGGTATTTTCTGTACCTATTTAACCCTGAAAAAGCAAAAACAAGCTTTAATTTTTTGTTTTACTCTAATAGTATACACTATTTTATTTCTTATAAACTAAAAAGAAACGAACAATTCAGCCTTCTGAAAGTTCAAAGGCTGTGATTGTAATATTGAAAACATATGAAGTAAGCCAGTGCTATTGTCTAAATAAACTATATTTTCTAATTGAACATACCCTAACACTATAGAAAATAATTGAGCTATACACGATGCATTTTTAACAGCCATAAAGAAACTACAAACTTCAAGAGCACTTTTTAAAAGGTGAAGCACATTATTTCATTTACATTTTCCAAATATACACATATAAGATTTATTTAGGATTCGCATGCCTGCCTGAAGGCTGTTAGTGGCAGGCCAGTGTACAGTAGTGGATAATATGGATGGCCTGCCCACAAGTCTTGAGAAAAGCTTGCTGGGCGATAGTCATTTTATAAAGGAGTGCTGGCCCCATTTTTGCACATTGGAACATCGGGCCTAAGAGCTAAGTGGATCTGATCTGGGGCAGTTGCATTAGCAGTAAGGTAGAATAAGGGCATATTTCTGGTGGTACAAATGGCTGGAGACTCTAGAAGCTTAAATAAAAGCTAAGATCTCAGTTTGATTAAGAAGATATGTTTCTAATCATCCTATGAATATCAAAATAGTGGAAAGATGTGACCTCTGCAAGATGATGTAACCGCACTTCCTGAGCAAGCAGAAAACAGAATACTTTCTGAAGATGAAACAGTGACCTAGAGAGGGACCCAGGAAAGAAGCTGTTGCTGCATAGTCATTGAGCTGTCTCATCAGCAGACCTAGGTTTCTGGGCTCCAGCCCTGTTAGACATAGCTACACAGAAGTGCACACCACACAGGCATAGGGGTAGCATTGGCCTCCTCCAGCGGCCAGCTCTTCCCTGTAAACTGTAAGCTTTCCTAGGATCAATCCATTACAATATAAGACAGTGCTTCCTTTCCCACTTCTTCTTCGTCCCCACTGTTGTACATTAACTTCTCAGTTCACCATCTCTCCTTTCCAATTGTCCCTCCCATTACAAATTACTCATACGCTACTCTTAAGTAAAGAACGTGAATGTTTGGAATGAATGTAGCAGACCATTTGCTTTATAAAGCAAGACCAGACTTACTTACAATTTATTAAAACTAGTAAATTATAGTGTGACTTGAGAGGTGACAAAAAGCCCTCAATCTTCTTGCCAACTTCTTTCTCTGGCTCTCTTGCTCTCTCTCTCTCTACGCCCCCCCCCCACACACACACACACTACCCCCAGTGGCTCCTTGCATTGCTTGAAATTTAATCACCACGGATATAAATTGTTTTAGACTCATCAGCTTTTTCATTACAAAAGCAAATATAAATAAGATCAATAAACAGGCTCCTGAATAGAATGGTAGAGCAGAGCTCCCCAGGGAGTTACAAGTGAAATGTAAGACATTGACTGCGAGAAATTTCCTATAATTATTAAACACTTTAAACCATTTCTAACACTCATGTAAACATTTACAATAGTTGAAGTTATACTTTAACATTACTTGCAAAGGCTTCCTGTGTAAACATCCTGATTTCAGAAACTACTCCAGCAGGTAAGATTTTATACCTGTCATCTGCCACAAGAGGGCGCTGTGTCATGGCTCTGCCAGGTAGCACTTTAGGAAGTTGTGTCACAGAATACTACTTTTTTTTGATATTTGCCATGACGTGAAAAGATTACAACTATGATTAATGTTGGCACTTATTTACCAATTACTTATTTATTGGTAATATTATTTATTTACTAATTATTTATTTATAATTTATTTACATAGCATCTGTTATCACCTATGTCAGAAAAGAAATTTTTAAACATAACACAAAAGAAACAAAAAAAAAACGAAATAAAATTACTCCTTTAAGTTGAGTAAATTTAACATTAGGAAGAAATCACTACATTGTATTTATTTCTCTCATTTTGTGTAGGACCCAAAAAACTTCATCATGAGCCAGCACTGGGTTTGAAACTGGAAAGAGCTTATTTTAATAAAGGCAATTGAAGATTAACATTGATTTTAAAAATGTGAGGGCTAGTCCATACGAAACCTATAGAATTTCCATGTTACTTTCCAAATCGTATTTGTATAACACAATATTAAAATTTACATACATTTCTTAAGCATGAACTTAGAATTGGAAAACATGGGCTAAAAAGCATGTGGGGTTATTTCTAGGGGGAACAATTTAACAAAAATACTAGTTAATCCCTATGCCGGGTGCTAAGGATTCATAAATGAATAAGATTGGTCTGTATTCCAGGAGCCCAGAAGGAAAGTAAACCTGCCATAAATTCATTGAGGTTAATGAGATCCGTGCCACAATAGACGCGTGTGCAGCTCAGAGAGAGGTGTGGTGCAGTCATTACCTGGGGGAGGCTCTTGCCATTGTTCCGAAGCACCGAGAGATCACCAGTGACCTCTGAAGAGGCTTCAGGTTTTCCAACAGTCACTCTCCCTGCCTAGAGAAGCACTTCAGGAAGAGTTGGGAGCCTTAATGCAGAAAGTGTTTCCAAACTCGGATTCCAAAATAACTATCATTTCTTTTTTTTTTTCCTTCAGGTACACTTGAGGAATAGTCTTCCTTATCTATTATCATTGAATTTCTTCAGTGAGCCTTTATGGCTAAAAATAATTTATGCAAGGAATTTTGCTCGATTTGACGCAGGTTTGTCTATATACTTTTTTATTTTATAGAGTGGAAGGTTTGGACTAGAACCTTCTTACAAGAAATGGAATGAAATGAGGGTTAACTTATAACTTAGTAACTGAAGCAGAAATGTTCAGCTGCCTGCTGCCATGGCAGTGAAGAGGCCGGGCTGGGACGCCGTGGCCCAGACATCACGGCAGTGGCGAGACCTTCTCCGCCCATTGGTTCATTTCCTCTGTGCTTCAGCTGTGGAAATGTGGCCTCAGATATTATCTGCTGGCACAGGCTTTTCATTATAACTCTGCCAGCCCATAATTCAGTGTTACTTGGAAACACACCTGTGGTTTGCTTTTAAAAATAACATGAATCCGCAGATTCAATAAAATCATGGCAGAAACTTGTAATAGGAAATACTACATAGAAAAATATATTTCTAAAGATATTCAGGTGCTCTGTTTTGATTCTTTGGAATACTTTTTATATGTTCCTTAGTCACTTCATGATGATTTATAACTGCTTAGCAGCTCTATGAAATAGTTCAATTTTTGTGGGAAAAAATTTTAATTTCAAAATAATGGCACAGTTTTGCAAGATAGGAACACAGCTTTTGTTCTTCAGATTATTTCACAATATACTCTCATCATAAAAGCATACTGTTTTTCAGTAAAGTCACCCAAAAGGATGTTTCCCTTCATGTAATCATTAATAGCTAAGAATAACTCATGAAATATATTGACAGTTACTGATAAATGCTAAGAAGCTGTTCTGAAAGTCATAAGCCCATATTCCTGCAGAACATAAAACAGGTGTTCCCACTCCCTGTGTCCTTTGTATACACATTCATTCTGTATTCAAATCACAGAAGCAAGGGGCAGGATAGGTCTGTTACCTCACTACTAATTTCCCTGGCAAATAAGCCAGCAGCTGCTGGTCCATGAACCAAGGTGCCACTACGAACAGGACGCTGTGTACATGGGGCAGGATGCTTCCATGGAGCCCTTCGGCAGTGCCAGTGGGGTCTTCCAGTGCAAAATATACCTCCTTCTCATAGGTAAGACACTGCACTACCTGATTTTTGCTGTTGTTTGTTTGTTTTTTTAAATTGTGGGCTTACGGTAAATATTTGCCTTAGGCTGTAGATTGACTCAGGTAATTAAAGAACAGCTCAGAACACTTTAAGCAATAACACACTTTGTTCCAGCAAAGTAGCAGGAATATTTAGGAGAAACAAATTTCAATAAATGGATGGTTATTGTTTTCCAAGAACGACAATTATTGTCAACAACACTCATTTGGAAAGTGAAGATACTCTAAAAACCTAATGAAGTTGTTCATTTTAGAGAGTTTACGTATAGGTTCGATAGTCCTCGGTACTTTGCATTTTGGCAAATATTCTTAGAGGCCTTGAATTCATGACTGTTTATAGTGAAACTCAAAACAGTTTTTGAAAATGTTTACTTGCTGTTTTTATTCAAGATATTGTGGCAAACCACTAGCTCCACTTCATTTTACGTTACCTATCTTACGAAGAATGGAAAAAGGTGAGGTTCCACACTGACAAAGAATATTTTATACGCAATAGGGAGAAATGGGTTTTAAAAAGTATTATTTCTCCAAAAGGCCTTCAGCCTTCCTCTTTGCCTAATGCCTATTCCTATTAAAAAATCTGTTTCTCCACCTGAATACTTTTCCTCGATCCCTTTATCCTCAGCGTTCAAAGGAGTCTTTCTCCAACATCCCCACCGTTTCCGTGTCATCATCATTTTCACCAGGTGTTTTCTTTTCCAGTCTTCCCACCTATCGGTGTTAAAGTCAAGGTTAGTTTCTTGTTTACATTCAACAGACAGGAATTTTTAAACGATTCTATTTCTTAAATTTGAAGAGCAACTTAGTTAAATGAGCAATTTGTTTTAGCCTTCTTCAGGAGTTTAGAACCTTGTTTTTACTGGTATGTTTCCTTATAGTAAATGCGATTGTTATTCACATTTATACCTAATGTTGTATATATCCCACATATTTCCAAGGTACAATTGGTAAAAATTTTTAAAGTGTTTGAGTTTTCCATAGTTGTCATCATTCCAGTGTATATGTTGTCATATTCCAACCGATACAGATATTATTTTTAGAAAAATCAAACAACTGCCGTAACTGGCTTCTTCTCTTTGTTCATTTTTCTGTGATTTGAAAGTATCCTGTGTGTCACTGCCCCACTTGTTGCTAATTTATAACAGTAGGACCGCTGTCGTTTCATAAGTAATGCTTTTGTCATTGGCTTGAGGAAGAACTTAGAGACAGTTCACTTGAGAAATTCAGCTAAATATGCTTTAGAGAAATAGCATGTCCATAAGTAGTTAAAGCAGTTATTACCCCTTAGGTTATTATCTTACACAAACTTTCTTTCCCATTGGTGGTGTGTCGTAAAGACCACAGGGAATGTGGGAATCTTTTTGTTTTGGGGAATATTAAATTATCTCTTTGGTTTTTTCTTTTAAAATAAAAACTTAAAAATTTGAAGCCCAAAATGTAGTTTATAAAGTCTATTCAAAGTAAAACTGTATACTTTCTATTTTTTCTAAATATGCAAGAGTTTATTTTCAGTCAACAATAGCTGTGTTATGCTTGCTAATATCATACATGACGATGGAGAAGTAAATGCCAACTATTTTGAGCTACAGATAGAGGTCACTGGAAAAGTTTGATGTCAATGTTCAACACAGGGACAGTGGCCTAAGGAGGCCTTTGTTTATGGGATCTACACACATTTTACAATATGACTGCAGGTGTTCTTTAACACCGGACATTCCTCTAAAACGCTATTGCTGCACTGTTTAAGGGAGTCTCTACCAGGGAGATTACTGCTATAATTTTGATGTCAGATTATTAATTGTATTAACAATGTTTCTCCAGATTACTGTGCTTTATATGCACAAAGTATATGAGTTTTCCTTTTTTCTACTGAAAAAGTATTAATCTACAATAATGAAATAAATTCTCATTTAAGTCAAAATATTTGGAATATCAAAAGGAAGTTAAAATTTCATCAATTTTATATCATTTTTGAAGTTTATTTGTTCATGCAGAGGTTGACTTTCTAAAATCAATAGATTTTAGGTTTTCTCACACAACTAGAAAAGAGCACTTGAAAAACATTCAAAATGAAGCTAATTTTTAAAGCTAATTAGCTGCTGATAGACACATGAATTCATCACGTCTGTGGGGGAAATACAGCATGGCAAGAGAGTACGTGATCCTGTGGCGTAGAGGAGGCATTCAATGATCTGTTCATACCTGTTCACGCTCCCAAGTTCACTGCAAGTAAGGATCGCGTCCTGTCAACAGAGTCATGTCTTCCCTGCAAAGGGAAAAGGGTGTAGGTGGCCGAAAAAAAATTGTATTCCTTGATGACATTCTCATAGCTTACTACCTACAATTTATCTGATTAAAACTGGTGTAGGTGCCCAGCACAAACAGCTATTGTCAAGCTGTGCTACGTGCTTCGTACATATATTTTAAAAATTTCAAATGGCATGACTTCATATAATTGATGTGATAAGTATTGAATGTATGCAGAGATATTAATGGCAATATCTAAAATGGTCCAAAGAACTAGTTCGCCCTCCATAAACAATATTGTAAGTGCCATATAAAATGCTATTTTCTGCTAAAGTGGTTTCATTTTTACCTGGGCTGCAATATTCATAGGTAATATTTTATGAAATAAAATTCACTTCTCATAACTCCAGTCACAAACTTTCTAATCAGTCTTTCATATTTCGATTTAGCATTCTGATGCAAAATCCAAAAGTCATGAAAATTTCTGTTCCCATAAAGCTGGCACTTCACAGTACTTAAGTGTTTCCCAACGATTTTCAGAATATTACAATCTCAGTTCATCTTTTTCAACCGCAACTGCAAAAAAAAATGTAGATAAGAAAGGGTTCTTATCCTTTTCAAAAAAAGTGAACACGGACCTTCGCGAGGACTTCCCCAAAAGACAGAACAGACTGGCCAGGACTGCGTTCAGGGCATCCGGAGCTACGCCCCAGTCAGCAGCGGTCCCCAGGCTGAGCTGTGAACTGTGTTAAATGGACCTGCACATCAATGACCAAACTGCTGACTAACCCAGGCAACTCCTGAGTTCTGTGTCAGCGGCCATGCAGCTTTTCCAGGGCATTCTCAAGGCGGTGATATGGATTCCCACCATCCCCCCTGATTCGTTGGTAACAAACACAGAATTGCCCCTTTATTAAAGGATAGCCAGGGATTGGCAATGTATTAAGTGGACTAAAACCGGAGACTCAATACTTCAAAATTCTCTGTGCTCTCTCTCAGTTAAATATGGACCCTTCAGCTTCAAAAGTAAGGTTCCTGCCACCCTGAGAAAAGCACCTCAGAATGTGGAGAACATCAGTGTAAGAGAGGCCTTTGATCTCACCTGATATCACCCCCTTTTTGCACTGGAGAAAACTGGGGTCTAGAGAATAAAAATGACTACTAAGGTCACTTAACTGATCAATCCCCATTTTTATCCCACGTGTGTATCCTTTACTAAGACCTCACATTTGGTGAATTTTTAACTTTATCAAAGTATGAAATACAGTAGCCTTTCTCTACAAACTTAGAGAATAGGTACCTGAAATCCCTCATTTCAAGACAATTAGCAAGTGATGGATTTAAGACTATATGGTGGAAGTGCGAAGGGAGTTCAAGATGAGGAGTGAATGATGAAACCTTCATAAATATTTTTATGAGCACTTCAGTAAAAAAGAAGACAGCCACACACAATGCATATGGAGGAAATTACATTTTACATAGGTTAACAATAGGCACTAAAAGCCTAGCTTTTATTACTGCTTACCAGGAACTTGTCAGGAGCTTGCTAGCACCACTGTCAATGACAGGCATGCAAATGCGTGTTGTTTCGTGCAGACAAAACTTACAATGGAATGAACATTTTCCTGTACTGGTCTCCCATCCAAAGGCCTGGTGTCTTTCTAAATTCTATGACTCCAAGAGCCTCGTTCCCTCTGTCAGCCTCGGCTTCACAAGTCTCAGGCATCACCGCTTCATGACGTCTCAGATGTCCTCTCTCATCTCCCTTTCTCACTGTTATGATTTCCTTACAGAAACCATTACTCCTTTCCTGCGATCCCCTTTAGCTCCTCTTTAGAATCCCAGCAACCAGTCCCTTCTTTTTCTACAGATTCAAATTTAACATTCTTCCGCTTTCCAGAAAAGAAAACAAGCAAATCCTCCTACCTTTGTAACTCTTTTGTTGTGGACCAAATCACTAAAATGAATGTGCAGGTACAACCCATCATCAAAAAAAAAAAAAAAAAAAAAAAGATTTACAAGTCAACCACAAATACACACAGAGGGCAAGGACAGACTGTAAGACACTTGTTTATTTTTCCCACAGAGTCACCTAACTTTCAGTCCATACGGTCGGTTTCTGTTGAGCAACTGGGAGTCCTTTCTCCCTCTCACCTCCTCTGAGCTTCCTCTTTCTTCTTTCTCCTGAGTTCTCTGCTCCAACTTCCCTGCTGGCCCCAGGGTCTTGCTCTCTGCTACCAGCTAGCCAACGACCAAAAACATGGAAATCTTTGTTCCCACTTCTACCCTGGGAAGGGTAGGAAAAAGGGAAATTTACTGCCAGTAGAACTTGATACCTCCTAGGAGCAGGCCTACGTCCTTCACTTTCTCCAAAGAAATCATTGTATGACAGAACTTTATACTTTTCCCTTTCTAAGATTGAGGCTGAGATAAGGCTTAAAGATTCCCTTCCTAGTTAGGGATGAAAAGGGGAAGCAATTAAAGATAATAAACGTTTTGTATATGAGGAAATGGAAATTGTGAAATCTGGTTTAATGTGTAATTTTGAGCTCATACGTAGCCCCAACACAGCATGCCCTGCAAGCCTTGGCTCTTTCACGTATAGATCGCTACCTGCCCGAGGCAGTCAGAAACAATGGCCGTGACTTGACCAAGGGTCACACTGTATTTTAAGTTAAAGATAATATCTTGACCTAAGGTACGTTTTAGCTCCTGAACCTGAAGGTGGAATGACCCCTTCTCTCCTTTTCCATGGACAAGAGGAATGCCAGAGTGGACCTCAGAGCTGTCTTCAAGACGTGAAGAAATGATTGATTACCAATCAGCTCCCAACATGACCCTGAACTTTAACCCACTGTGTCTGTGATTTTTGCCCTATATAATCTGTAACCTGACGCCATTGGGGAGTTCGGGCTTTGAGCATTAGCTTCCAGTTCTCCTGCGGGGTGCCATGCATAATAAACTCTTTCCCCACTGCAGTCTTCAGGGTTTAGTGTTCGGCTCTGCTAGCGCCAGCTGGGTGAACTCTTCCTTTTTTATAGCAGTTGTAAGATATGTATTTGTGCCCAAATTCCCATCTCTTCTCACCTTGGATTATATTCCATCTTCATGCATCTGTATTCTGCTTCATCAAGATTTCTCTTTCGAGTGCATCACTCCAAGAGCTACAAACATTTTCCTGCCCCCCTTCACAGCAAAACTCCCAGAAGTGTTGTCTATACTCACTGTCTCCAATTTCCTTTCCATTCTCTCTTTTTCCCTTTACTCTTCAAAATACTTCACATGTAAGTTCCTCTATTCCCTCCCCCACTATTTCAAATGTTCCTGTGATACAGGTACCATATTGCTACTTCTAAAAATGAGGGTTTTGAAGGAAAGAGGTTTTAATTAGGACTTCAGCAACATGGTAGCCTAAACTAAGGAAGACTCTCTTCTCATTTGCAAGTACATAGAAATGCTAGATCACATAAAACAATGTGTCATGGTTCAAGGTAAAGATGGGGAGATCTCTAAGTGCCAGAAACTAGAAAGAAACCTGCAGACACAGCAGTAAGTACCTGGGCCAAAACAACCCAGGCAACCAGGAGGCCAGGAGCCGGGGCTCTGCACTGGGCAGAGGTCCATGCCCCAGGGCCCTCCAGGACCCTCATTCCCTCCTCACTCCACTGTAATCAGGCTTTCATGCCTAGCACACCCTTTCAGTATTCCCTCTTGGATGTCTAATGGGCATCTAAAATGAACTTGTCCAAAACTGACTCCAGATCTTCCCCCAGGAAAGTTGGTCTCTCCGCAGTCTTCCCAATGATTAATTTATTAGTTCTCCATTAAGAAATGACAACTTCATTCCTCCAATTGATCAACAACCTTGGAATCATTGTTGACTCTTCTTGGTTTCATATGTCTACCCTCCATGTGTTGTCAAACCTGCTTGCCCCACCGGTCTTTTCTCACAGTGTCTTTTACCACCACCCCAGTCTACAGCACAACCATCTCTTGCCTACTTCATCGCACTCACCTCCTAAGTGGTTTCCTACTCCTTCTCATGCCCTTATTTCTATCTATTCTCACAGCAACGAGAGTATACCTTAAAAAAAATCATATCCCTCTCTGCTCACAAAATTCTAGTTGCATCCCCACTTCACTCAGAGAATAATTGCCAAAGTGTTTTCCACGACTCTGAGAGACATGGGCTGATTCGGCCCCCACCACCTTGCTGACCTCACGTCTTACCACGCTCCTCCTTCTCTCTGCTCCTTCTACTCCTTCCTCTCGGTATTTCTCAAACACACCAGCCAGCTTCCTGCCTCTGAGCAGGAATAACTGATCATGTCTGCTAATGATTTAATGTCACTCTCCTTGGGATCGTTGCATTTGGCAGGGCTTTGGCTAAAAGGAAAAACTTCCAAAAATGGACTACTAATCCATTTCAGAAGACTTTGGAAGAAGATTCTTGGGAGGAAGTAGCCTTCAATGTTTCTTGAATCACACAGTGTGATTAGGATATGATATAACTCAGATATTAACATAGTCACAATTTCAAATGTCTTAAAGGTTTCATGGACTTTAGAACTAATAATCTCTCACAGTTCTCCTTTTCCCATTCTTCTTCAACAGTCACAGATAATAACTTCTGCTTTTCCTTAAAGAAGTCATGCAATCAACACAGTGTTTGGGTGGAGTTTTTGAAATGCACAAGGTTTCAGAGACAAATATTTACCTCTACCAGTAACCGGTACTAGAATGGTCAGTGCCTGGAAGCGTCTCTTCTTTGAAAGGCGTTATCGTGTGATCAGCTTCTCTCCGCACTGCCGCTTTAGACTGTGAAATGCGGCTCAGGGTCTTTACTGCTTTCCTTTCCTTTGCAGTTGGCGCTTGCTCGGGGCTGAAGGTGGTGGTGCCATCGCACACTGTCCATGGCATCAGGGGTCAGGCCCTCTACCTCCCTGTGCACTATGGATTCCACACCCCGGCCTCAGACATCCAGATCATATGGCTGTTTGAGAGACACCACAGGATGCCGCAGTACTTACTGGGCTCTGTGAACAAGTCTGTGGTTCCCGACCTGGAATACCAGCACAAGTTCACCATGATGCCACCCAACGCATCTCTGCTCATCAACCCACTGCAGTTCACTGATGAAGGCAATTACATCGTGAAGGTCAACATTCAGGGCAATGGAACTCTCTCAGCTAGTCAGAAGATACAAGTCACTGTTGATGGTGAGTCCACCGTAAGTGGCATGGGCAGCCGGGCAGCATGGCAGTGAGCCGTGACTCAGATTAGAGTGCTGGGCTTCGGATCCTGGCTCTCCGACTTCGGGCAAATTAGTTAACCAGCAAAGCCTCAGTGTCTCAGAGCACAAATGACACTACCCACCTCAGGAGGCGTCCTGAGGATTGCAGAAGACGTGCATGTAAAGGACATGCACAGCGCCCGGCCCCAGGTGATCCAGCAATAAGTAGAACTCATTTGTTTGCCTGGAAACTATGGAGTATAAAGTTGATAATGTAATAAGATGGAGACAATTTTATTTTTTTCAGTAGCAGAATGCACCCTGGGAAGAGTGCTAATTATGTCACAGGGAGATTTTATTTTGGCACATTGTGTGGGGGAGAATAAGACCTGCTTAGAGACAGTACTTAAGGAGCAACAAAAGCTGTGAGAAATGTCCTCTGAAGGGGAGTGGGGACAGCGACTTTCAGGCATTCATTCTCCTCATTGAGGTATTTAAGTGGTATACCTTAAATATACTATGTCCAAAGCCCAACTTTACATTTTTCTCTCTAAACCCATATTTTTATTTTTTATTCATTTTTATTGTATTTTTTCCATTACCATTTGTCCTCCTTATATTGCCCTCCCCACCCCTGCAATCAGTACCCTGTTGCCCATGTCCATGAGTCCCTTTTCCTTTTTGTTTGATCCCTCCATCCTCTAACCCCCTAAACACATTTTTTAACAATATTTCTCCCCTAGTCTCAGGAATACCAACTTCATTCCATCAATTGCTTAGGCCAAAACCTTGCCATCACCATTGTCCCCCTTCCTCTCATGTCCCACATCCAGTCCCCGAGTCACTCCTGTCAGCCTCACCTTCAAGTATGCAGAGAGTCCCACCACTTCTTCCCACCCCCACTACTGTCCCCCTCTCCCCTCCACCACCACCGCCTGGGCTCAGGCCTGGGCTGTGCTAATAGCCTGCCACCTGGCCTCCCTGCTTTTGCTCCTGCCTCCTGTAGTTTAAAATCCTCCCAAAGCCTTCTATATCATTCAGAATAAAAGTCAAAGTGCTAACAACAGCCTACAAGGCCCACCATGGTCTCCCCAACACAGCCAACACCTACATGACCCCACTTCCTGCCTCCCTCCCCCTCAGTCTGTTCTTCCCAGAACAGGCCAAAGATACACTTAAGACCTTTGTATTTGCTGTTCCCTCTCCCTAAACGGCTTTTCTCCTAGATAATAGCATGGTTCTCTCCCCTATTTCCTTAAGGTCTCAGCTGAAATGTCACTCTATCTGTGAAGCCTTTCTTGACCACGTTACACAAAGTATAACCTTGCTCCCAAAGAAGGGGGAGGACAGGCAAATATCTACATTGAGTTCCTTTCATAGAACTTATTTCCACACCACATATTCTGTGTTTAATTTTATTATTTTATTTTTTATTGAATGTCTTGGAGTGACACTGGTTAATAAAATTCTACAGGTTTCAGGTGCCCGGTTCTATAACACGTCATCTGTACACTCTATTGTGTATTCAAACCCCAAGTCAAGTCTCCATCCATCACCATTTATCCCCTCTGTATCTTCCTCCACTCCCCACGCCCACCCCTCTACAGTCACCACACTGTTGTCTGTGTCCCTGACTTTTTTATTTTTCTTTTTTTTGCTCAATCCCTCCACCCCACACTCCAGTTAGCCAACCCCCTGACATCTGTCAGCCTGTTCTCTATGAGTCTGTCTCTATTTTGCTTGTTACTTCATTTTGTTCATTTTATTCCACATGTGAGTGAAATCATATGGCACTTGTCTTTTTCTGACTGGCTTAATATTATATATATTTATTTGTGCATTGTTTCCCTTCCCCACATAGAGTAGAAGGTCCATGGGAGCAGGGACTTTGTATTATTTTCCACTCTGTCCTCAGTGCCTAACCCTGCCACTGGCTGTTAGCGGGTGGCCAGCATGCACCTGGGGGGTAAAGCGTGGGGACTGCAGAGCACATGTGCGGGGGGCAAACACACAGGGTGTGGAAGCAGGTGCCTGAAGAGCAGACTCAGGGAAAGAAAAGGAGAAAATTTTAGAGAAATTTTCATGGAATTCTCCTGTGTAGCATCCTATCTCTGCCCAAACTTTTAATAAGACATCCACTACTTGTTAATGTGTAGTAAAATTGGATCTGTTTCAAGAAATGCAACCAAAATGCCTTAAGGAGGGCCTAGGGAGCACGAAAAAAGTCTTCTTGGGAAACTTTCACACTGAGCTACACTGTTTTGGGCAAACGTGTGATTGCAATAGTAGCATCTATTCTGATGACGGATTCTCCCCATACGGGACCTTGCACATGTTGCCTATTTGACTTACCTCGTACCTCGTATTTTTCCACACACAGACATATTCGGAACATAGGCTTTTTTGATGTAATCAATGTGCACAACACTTTTCTTTTTAAATCATAGTAATCTAAATAATGCTATTCCAAATCCTTTATTCTTGTCAGAAAAGATAAAGGGTGAAATTAAACAGACAAGCCAACTGGTTGCACCCATCTGGAGAAAGGCGGGGCGGCTTCAGAACTCCCCGGTTGCCCTGCAGGCTGCGCTTTCCGCTCCCTTCTCAGCTTTCCGATTTTCCTATCCCCTCTAGGCTGACAGCTTGGGTCTGTTTGTTGTGTAAGAAATTGTGTGAGTCAAGGCCGATGTACTTAAGATACATCAACCCCAGTTAAAAGTTTGATAGGAAATTGAAATCTTAATATTGGAGCCAATCATCCGCACTTATGTGTCATCTCAGGCTCTCTGTCAGTCACACGCAGAAGATTATTAAACACATATTTCTCCAAAATGCCGGAGAGAAACATTGCCAGACTTAATGCCTGCTTTGTCTTGCCATGTCTGCTGTGGAACTCTGGGCAAGTCACCATCCTGTATCAAACAAAGTCATGAATCTCAAAATTTAATGAAGGTGCTGAAAATGGTTGTGGGTACTTTTACAATTTCTACCCTTAATTTTAGAGTTAAAACTCAGAAAAGAAATATATACTCATTCTTGGAAATTTACTCATTTGACAGATATTATCTGACTACAGCGTATCAGACTTGCGACATAAAACTGTTTTCTTAGGTCTTGAAGTTCCAACAGGAATTTCTGTTGGATTTGTCTTTTATATCTCTAATATGACGTAATCCCAGGGACACATTTCATCCTACTTTCAGACTGAGTCAGTTTTGAAAGGTAGGTGTTGGTTTGTCAAAGTGACAAATGTAATGTGGCTACACAAATGCACAGTAATTAAAACATATAATTAGTTTGCTTATATAAAAGGGAAAGTAACTAGTATATCTATGATTCTCTAAAACTCCCTCAATTTCCCATAAGTATAATATATATGAGCTTTATATATTGCAAATGGTAGATAGAAATTTGGATTCACCACACCCACCCCACCAGCTGCTCTTGGGACTTAGGACAAATCAAGAGAGGGGACCAAGCACATTAATTTTGTCTGCTAGAGTACATACACCTTTACTGTGTTGGCAAGCACACAAACAGGAAAGAAGGAAGCTGATATTCTCTACCACTAACTGCATTACTGTAAATGTTTTCATTAGAAAATCCTTGAAGAGTAAGTTCTTGAATGTGGTTATTTCTGCTGCAAATTTTTTTATATTTTATTCTTTTCAATTTCTATAACTTTTTAATTCTCTTCCTTAATTATTGCCCAAACTGTCTACAGTGACAAAGTATAAAACTGTAGAATCATTTCTCCAGGATTTAATATATGAGAGATCTCATAGATTTTCATTATAATGTCATGGCAGTAAAAATAATTTCTCTCTCTCGACATTGCAGATCCTGTCACAAAACCAGTGGTGCAGATTCAGCCTTCCTCCGGGGCTGTGGAGTATGTAGGAAACATGACCCTGACTTGCCTCGTGGAAGGAGGCACCCGGCCAGTCTATCAGTGGCTAAAAAATGGGAGACCTGTCCATATCAGCTCCACCAGCTCCTTTTCTCCCCAGAACAACATCCTTCACATTGCTCCAGTGACCAAAGAAGACATTGGGAATTACAGTTGCCTGGTGAAGAACCATGTCAGTCAGATGGAAAGTGACATCATTATGCCCACCATATATTGTAAGTTAAAAAAAATCACAAGTTTTCCCTGGGAAATTCTCACAAGGGTAGTCACAGAGACTATCATAGTAGCGCTGTTGTAAGCACACTTCCTAGGCACTGTTTCATCATGAAATACAGTTACTTGTACAACCCCATTTCCTTTTTTAATTTTTTTTTATTTTTTTAATCGTTGTTCAAATATAGTTGTCTCCATTTTCTCCCTTCCTCTCCCCCACACCCCACCCATCTCCACCTCCACCCTCGATCTTACCCCCTTTGACTTTGTCCATGTGTCCTTTATACATGTTCCTTGACGACCCTTCCCCTATTCTCCCTTATTATCCCCTCCCCTTCCCCTCTCGTTACTGTCAGTTTGTTCTTTATTTCAATGTCTCTGGTTATATTTTGCTTGCTTGTTTGTTTTGTTGATTAGGCTCCTGTTATAGGTGAGATCATACGGTATCTGTCCTTCACCATCTGGTTTATGTCGCTTAGCATAATGCTCTCTAGTTTCATCCATGCTGTTGCAAAGGGTAAAGGGTAGGAGCTCCTTCTTTCTGCTATGTAGTATCCCATTGTGTAAATGTACCACAGTTCTTGGATCCATTCATTTACTGATGGGCATTTAGGTTGCTTCCAGCACTTGGCTATTGTAAATTGTGCTGCTATGAACATTGGGGTGCATAGATTCTTTTGAATTGGTGTTTCAGGATTCTTAGGGTATAATTCCAGCCGTGGAATTGCCAGGTCAAAAGGCAGGTCCATTTTTAGTTTTCTGAAGAAATTCCACACTGTTTTCCACAGCGGCTGTACCAGTCTGTATTTCCATCAACAGTGCACTAGGGTTCCCTTTTCTCCACATCCTCACCAGGGCTTGTTATTTGTTGATTTCACTATGATGGCCATTCTGGATGGTGTGAAGTGGTATCTCATTGTGGTCTGAATTTGCATCTCTGTGAAGGCTAGTGATGCTAAGCAACTGCACAGCCCTATTTCTTGAGGTTCAAGTTGTGATACTTGCCAGGGACCTTTCAGGATACATTTTGTGACTTAGTGCATTATGTGACCTTATTTCTAGTGGAAAATAGGAGCTTCAGTCTGAAGAACCCAGAGCCATGGAGAAGGCACTAAGTTATTCATCCCCAAGAAAGAAAAGATGGTCATCTTAGACTAGGAGACGGATATGCTCTGTGGCTGACCAAAGGGAAAAAGAAGGTTCCTAGGCTGGCTGTTCTCCCTGCCCATTTTCTCAGCTCTGTTCTTGGAGTCAGGGTGTAGGGAGAATCATAGGCAGAGAGGACTTAATTATTCCTCAGTGAGGTATTGAATTTCCCAGGAATCAGTAATTATTTCAGGCATCCATTTTCTTTGGTTCTTTTTTTCTGGTGTTGTTTAACCTCGTGTACAGAGTTAAGTTCATATTATAATGTCATGACCAACCAAACAAGACCCCTTTATTTAGTATGCTCAACCCACTCCTCTCTAGCACCACCTTGAACATGTTTAATATTGCATTCTAACTTTCGCTTTGCAGTTTCTCAGCCTCCACAGTAGTGACATTTGGGGCTGAACAACTCATTGTTATGGGATGTTTATAGGATGTTTAACAGCACCCCTGGCTTCTCTCCACTACATACCAGTACCACCTCCCTCCAGCTGTGACAACTAAAAATGTCTCTGGATATCACTGTATGTTCCCTGGAGTGGGAGAGAGGGGGCAAAATCTCCCCTAGTTGACAACCAACGGCCTCTCCCACTGGGAAGTCTTCTTGTCAGTTGCCATGTGGCTGAGAGCATAGCTACAACAGCAGTGTGAACAGGAAAAGTGAGCCTTGGCAGAGGAAAACGTCTCACCCCTGTGACATGAGAAGAGACGTGTCAGCTGCTTGAACCATAAGGGTCGAATTAAGCCCGGTAAGCTCAGAATTCAGTGTCTTACAGGTGAACCAGTATCTTCAGTCAGAAACAGAAGGAATTTTATTAAAAAGTGCCAAAGAAGGAAATTATAGTTTTTCACCAGGAAATACCAAACACCATTCCCTACAAGCAAATTACATGATTTGTTACCATCATTAGTGGTAACAATATTAACAATGGTACTGTTTTTATAGCTGAACTTTTAGTTTTATTAATATTATTACAGTAGTTTTACATAAACCTATATTCAGAAAACATTCTAAAAATATTCCGTCTGCTGGGAAATAGATTCATATAGATTACAGGCACATGAAAATATCAATTGCATCTTTACTCTTTTGTGTTGCTACATAGTTTATTTTAATCTGCAAAAGTAAAAAAAAGATTTTTCTTTCAACATGTTCAAGTTCATGACCCAATGTCATTATTATCACAGAATATGCTGATAGTGTAAAAGTATAAAAATGGGGAGAAAACCCATAATCACAACTGTAAATGTTAAATATTATACCTTAAATGCTATACCATCTTTCCTTTCCTGTGTTATTTGAAATAATTAAAATATACCCATTTCAATATGTTCAAATTTTCAAATACATCTTCCTTTACAGACTACTTTCTTCTTCACATTCTTTTAGGCATAACCTATGGAAATCTCACAGAGAAACTGTCATGAGTATAGACTGATAGTAGAAAGAACATTGAGAAAATTTACAAATGTGGGTTCTGGTTACATGTTGTGGAGATGAATACCTGCATGGTTTCAGATTTTCACTCTTTTCAAGGGTTAATTGTGAATACAGAATTAATTTTCTTGATTATTTTTACATTCAAATGCAAAAGGATTCACTTGGTCAAAACCACTTACTGATATTCATTCACTCATTTATGCATTTATTCACTTATTCATTTATGCACTCATTTACTCATATTTTGATTTGATTCAAAAATCAAATATCATTGTCATGTTAATCTAAGCAATTACTGCCTTTAGAAACATACTTAGAATATACCTGTAGGTAACATATGATAGAAACACAACTCAGGCTTGTTAATTTATGAACTTTTCTTGCTATTACTATTTTAGCCCTATTTTATTTTTTGTTTTTGTTCTGTTTTCTTGGTTTGGGATTGTAAGAATTAAGTAAAATATATAATCTGAAGACTTGTCATTTATCCTCTCTGTCGATGTGGCCCCGACGTGTTTGCGATCTCCATCATTCCTTGCAAACTGGGAATATGTGCCTGAGTGGCTATCCTTCTCACTTCTCTTTCTTCCCCTGCTGACATGCTCCAGGTTGCATCCTCTCCCTTCACCCAGAAAGGCTCCCTGCCCCGACATTGTCTCTCCTCTTCTTTGCTGCCAGGCGGGTCGCCGTGCTTCTGCAGTGCCCTGCACACCCCTCTCCCCCGGTACTTGCCGCACTGTATTGTCCTTGAGTCTCTTCCCTCATCAGTGTCCCAGCCCCAAAGAGGAGCTCTGAGTTATTTATCTTTGTATCCCTAGGGCAATACTGGACACAGATTAAGAACTCAATCTGTTCTTGAACTTGACTAAAATAGCAAAGACTGTCTTTTTTCACATCCCTTTCAAATTTCAGTGTTACTTAATAATGCTGTGGAGAGGCTACATTCCCATTACAAGATAACAGCTTCTTAAAGTGTTTTGGCCCTTCGTTGTTGGTTTTTTTCTGACCTTTAGCAAATTTTCTCAATAATCTAGTAAATGTCATATTCCAATATTCTCCCAGAGAGGTCCATAGCACAAATTAGAACTTCAGAATGAACTGCCTATTCTGTTCTCTTAAGGCACTGTTTTTATGACAGCTTCCTACAAGAAAGCAGGAATTATTTTTTATTCTGGCAGGAAAAAAGTATAACAAAATCTATCAAGATTGATCCTATATTTATGAGGATATGATGTCATGATCTGGTATTGGTCCTGGTGGAACACAGTGTTAAGCCAGTAATTCAGACATACCTACTTGCAGTTCATGAAATGTATATATGCCTTCCAGCTGCAGCCGTAAATAACAACCCAGTAACCCAGCCTTTGTGTGTAGCATATGGCACCACTGCAGGGAAGTACTCTTAAGTGATAAAAAAATTAAAGAAAAAAAAGGTCATTCACAGTAAATACTTACCATCTGCTCCCAAGCAGGGTGGCAAGCAGCATCATGGTGAAAATTTAAGTACTGTTCCCGCCCAGCCATAAATTGTTAAAGAGGCAAATGATGTGTGATTTCACAATTTGTTTAGTAAACAGCCATTCCTGAGGCAAAGGGTTAATTTCTATTGGGAGTTCACTGCCAAAGGCAAGAAACTGAACCACAGTTCAAAGTCGGAATTATCCCTCTGCTTTCATCTTCAATGTCAGAGGCCACACTGGTCTGATCACTCCAAATGTATACAATTGGATTCCTTGTGCCCATGAATAATGAACCAGGCTGCACCTCAGGTAAAGGGACGGTCAGCCTGCAGTCCTAATAAAATGCAAATAACATCACGGTGTATTAAGAAGAAAACAGTTTATAAGCAATGTGTAGAGTGCAAAAGATAGAACGATGGTAGATCTATATGGGAGGGAGGAAGAAGAGGGGAAGAAGGAAGGGAGGGAGGGAAGGACAGAGAGGGAGAATAGAAGATCAACTGAAGATCATACAGAGAAATATGGCTATTTGTTGCCTGAATGGTGAAATTACAAATGAGGTTTCATCTTTGAGTTTCTCTGAATTTTAGGATTTTCTGCAATGAACATGTTTGTCTTATATAATTAAATAAAATAGGTTACATTTTAAGAAACCATATCAGAGACAAGCAACTAAAATGCTTCAGGTGTTAGGTTCTAAGAACTGTGAGAAGTGCTTGTGGGGAACTGGGGGAGTTTGGGGCATTTGAGGTTGACTCTGAAGAGCCAGATCTACTATGTAATTCAGAAAGACAGAGGACAAAAGATTATGCCAACCATGAAACAGGACAAATGGGGACACAGCAAAATCCAAATAAACATGAGTGTAGGGAAAATGAGGTAAAATCATCAGATT
>CM052549.1:27767118-27800089 GCA_028533065.1 Trachops cirrhosus
ACAGCCAAGGGTTTGGGCTGACAGGTGCTGGTCGCCACAAGGTGGTTCTCTGATGTAGGGCAAACAGAGGCCAAGGGGAAGAGAGGCAAGAGGACAATGGGAAGGAGTCTAAAGAAATAAGAAAACAATGGAAAAGGAAATAAGAGGGATTCTCCGTAGGACAGAATGTGCAAATTTGGTCATTTTAGCACATACATTTCAAAGGTGGGAAAAAAGTTTAAAATGATGGAGATGTGTCTTATCTGCTGAAAGATATCCATTCATTATATGTCATTATATGTTAAACCTACTACCAGGCCTCAGAATCTTGGAAGAGCCTGGCAAAGAGTTGACGTATGCCAGAGTGTAACTGTACCATTAGAATGGGAAGTACTCTGAAATAACTATTAGCATATTTTCATGTTTACAAGAGACAAAAAAACTGAGACTATACTAAAACGTTTTTATGCAATTTTTCTCAGGATAAAGTGAATTGCAGAAACTTGACTAGAATAAATTAACATTGGATACTTTTTTGAAGGGCCAGAAGTTATCACATTTCGGTGAAGGCAGTCTTGCCATCAAGAAGACAGAGAGTTAAAGCACACCAAGTCTGGTGTTAGAAAAGGTTAAAGGAAAAGTGAATATGTAGGAGACTACCTGCCAATTCTAGAACCATTCTTTAACCACAGATTAGCAGGAAAAAACTGAACTTGCAGTTGGGAAAACAACAACAACAACAAAAAACCCCTACATTCCAGTCTGCTCCAGGACTTACTGACTCTGGCAAATACTTTAGTTTCTCTAAGACTATTTCTTTATCTGTGCCTAGAAATGGTGCTTTAATTTTCTTATTATTTTCATTATTCATATGATACACCTATACTAAATAAATGGGAAAAATGAATTGCAATACTTTTGGTTTTATACATACATAATGCTCAATAAAAGCATCCCGTGAGAATCAATTAGTTATATAGGGAATTAAAAATAAAGAGTATTGACATTTTTATTATTATTTCTAAATTATATACTACACATCTTTTATACCAGTAAAAATTATAACTTTTGTCAGCGTGGCTGGTGTGGCTCAGTGAACTGAGCACGGGCCTGTGAGCCAAAGGGTCGCAGGTTTGATTCCCAGTCAGGGCGCATGCCTGGGTTGAGGGCCAGGTCCCCAGTAGGGGGTGTGTGAGAGGCAACTACACATTGATATTTCTCCCTTCCCCTCTCTCTAAAAATAAATAAAATCTTTTTTTTAAATTTTAACTTCTGTGTATATATATATGTGCACACAACTATTTTGAAACTCAGTAATTAGCATGCTAATGGATATAGTGTCCTATTTACATAATAAACTTCATGCCAAACTGTCTGGCTGCCCCAAATCATATAATAGCAGAGTAACAGAGAACCTAAAACTCAATCACGCTAACCTCCATTTTACTAATGTGGAAATCCAGACCCTCAGAGTCAGGCAGCTCACCTAGAGTTGTCTAGCTCTTTGGAGAGGACACACCTGTGAAGCAGGAGCACAATGCCTGAAGAAAGGCTGAGACCTCTCCAAGAGATCACCAAGTGCTAAAGTCATTCCAAACTAAAAGGTCAGCTTTCTAACAGTGGGAGAATATAAACTGTTCTACAAACGATTAACAAGGGGAAAATGAGGAAAAACAATCCTAATACGTTTTGTGAGGATCTAGACTGCATGTAGAACCAGTAAGTTGCCATTCTAGTTCATTTTAAACCACCCTGCATTTATTTCTTCCACCCAGAGTTAAAAAGAGTTTAACTTAAAATCTGTTTAAAAATAGACAGGGGGATGTTAACAATAGTATAGGGAAAGGAGAAGCCAAAGAACTTACATGCACAACCCATGGACATGAACTAAGGGGGTGGGGGGTTGCTGAAGGGAAGGAAGGTATGGGACATGGTTGGGGGGCAAAAGGAAAAAAAATTGGGACAACTGTAACAGCATAATCAATAAAATATACTTAAAAAATCTGTTTAAAGGCAAAAATATTACACAGATATTATAATCCCATAAAAAGAACATTTTAAAAGAAAAAAGCTGGGACACAATTCCTTGAATTCATATCAGAAATTTACAAACTTCTCATCTGAGATGATAAAGACTTTTAACAATGAAGAACAACCTGCTTAATTCTTAAAGACTTTAAAGGAATATATGAACAGCATTGGATAGGAACATTGGAAGAGATACATTGATTTCCATAACCTTTTAATGGAGTTTTATATATATGATCTATACTGTATTATAAAGAGATTCTGGAAGATGAAGAATGGCAGTGTTTAAGTGGAAAGCCAAGGGAGTGCACACAGATCCACAGTGAAAGAGAGAAAGATTAAGGTTTCTTTGGCATCTTGGCTGCCGGAGTCCTCCGCAGAGGTTCCACGGTGAAAGATGACAGAGTGCAGGCTGGATATTTATCGCTGAGCCAAGTAGCCGCCATGCCTTCACCACACCCACGTTCCCCAGGCTGTTCTCAGCACCATCGTGGAGCAGAAGTGATGTGCCACGACTGTCACTCCCACGTTAAGCTGGAGCGAGACAGGCGACTTCCACGATTCATTTCCACATCAATAACTGATGCCCATGATAAAGTGAAAGACACCTGTTACTCCCATTGGTTGGAGGTTAAACTGCTTCCCACGTTATAGACTACAGTAACTCTATGACTAATCATGTTATAGTCTGAAACTAGTGTTAACATTGCCCTGGTTACTAAGTTGTGTTAGAATGACATCCAAGTGGGGCAGCACAAAGTGTGAACAGCCTGCGGTCCCCCTGGACTCTGCCACTTACTACCTGAACTACTCGGGGCAAGCCTCAGCTCCCTCATCTATAAGGGGATAATAATAATAGCTCCCTAATAAGATTGTGGTGAACATTTACTGGGTGAATATGTATCCTGTATTCTTAGAACAGAGCCTGATATATTGTAAGCAAGCACTTAGATACTACACCATGTTTCATACAGGAATACCGATAAAAGGAACGACTTGCAAAACAAAGGCAATTTTAGTCACAAGGTGGGACTGTAAATATTTGAACAATCATACACCCATTCTATTGTAAGAATGAGATTTCTTTATTGGTCAAAAATTAGTAAAGTGTATTTAAAATAAATCCCTCCCCTTTCACACCGTTAATTATACAGCACCTCCCTAGAGAAAATCCACACACCTGAATTACACTAAAAGAGAGAGATGGAAGGAGAGAGGAACCACCTAGCATCTGGGGATGCTGGGTGCAATAAGATCCAACAGATCCAAGTTAAATGGTGGCAAACACTGTTGAAAGGCATGACATTAGAAGAAAGAGGAGCAGGAGGAGCAGGAGGGGGGCAGGAAGAAGAAGGAGAAAAGTGTGAGGTGAGCTGTTTGCTGTATCTAACACAACATACCAGGGTGACCGGGGGCAGCTCACCACCACATTCCAATCATGGATGACCCCAGGGAGTCTACTGTGTGTTCTAAAAGAAGTGCATTCCTTTCATTTCATATCATTCATATTCTCTCTCATAAATATATTTGCAGCGGTGTCTCATTTAAAATAAAGCATGAACAAGTCGAATTATATGGCAATTTATTTTTGATCTTCAATAAAAATATTAAACCTATGTTTGTCCTTTCACTTAGGACTGGAGAAGCTTGCACAAAAAGGGAAATCATTGCCCCCTTTAGCAAGTATAACTGGAATATCACTCTTTTTGATTATATCCATGTGTTTTCTTCTCCTATGGAAAAAATATCAACCCCACAAAGGTATGTTAAAATTAGAAAAAAATTAAATGGCTTTATATATGTACTATAAAGTATTTACTGTGCTTCTTTTTCTTGATTTTAGATATAAAACAGAAGCTAGAAGGCAGGTAATGCATATGTTTCTGTGAAAATAATTTTTTTCTTAAATGTGTTTTCCTCAATTGTTAAGACTGACAGAAATGCTCATTTGTCTTTCAGGCCAGAAACAGAATACAGAAAAGCACGAACATTTTCAGGTAATGGCCAGGCTGAAAGGGGCTATTATCAATGTAATGTACATTAATTTATATATTATATTTTTATATTATTATATATAATGTAATAATGAAATAATAGAATCCACATAAGCTAATATTGATAGAATACCGAAATCCCATACCTTTGAATAGTGCCTTCACTTTACAAGGTGCTACCCAAGGCATCGGTTTTATAGAAGTCACACAAGGCTGTAAGATAAGTCCTTTTAAAGTGAAAGGCACTGAGCTCCACTCTAGAGGCAAGAGAACTAAGGCTCAGGGAGATTAAGTCATTTGCTGAATTCTGCTGACTCCTATTCCATTGACCCTTTCATTATTCTGAAAAGGCCCAGGGTTCCCTCACTGTTCATTCCAAAGGCAGATACCATGCTGGCAGCCTGACAGTTTTGCTGCTTCTTTGTCCCCAGACTGCTCCTCACTGCCATCACTACTGACTGCCTGCTGAGTTGTTGCAAGTTAACAATGGGACTTGGAGTCACAAGGAGCTGGGTTTTAGTCCCATATATACCACCTTCCCCAATGTCACCTCGGGAAAATTATTTTTCTTGACCTCAACTTCCTCATTTATGTAATAAAGATACTAACTTTCCCTCAGGGTTGCTATGGGCACCAAATATGTGATGTGGGTGGAGTACCTGATATGATGCCTGAATGCTTGGCAAATATGGGACTCCTTCCTCTTATCTAGTCGGAGCTGGGAAAGGCCCCAGGGAGACCATCTGGTTCCTCCTAAGCACCTCACTCCTGTCATCTTTCAGATGAGAGTTTAGTGTCCTTGACATTGTACTGTGTTGCATTTTGTAGGTATGGGCAGCTGCTGTTAGTTATTCATTCTCACTAGTCCCAGTGGGCTCTGTTAGATCTAGCCGGGCGCAGCAGGTACTACGAGTGGGTAAAGAGCTGCTGTGACTGCCAGGCTGAAGCCTTAGTGGTTTCTGACAGTTACAGAGGACAAGCCAGCCCACGTATGTTTATCTGAATATTTAATACACTGTTCCCACATCAGGCTCCAAGAAAAATTGCCCCAATTCAGTTTCAGTTCTCAGCTTCAGAAGGAGTGATATCCAACACTGTGTGGAGGCAGTATGAGTACAGGGGATGAGGAAGTGTTAAATTGGCTTTATACACAAACCACTGAAGAGGACAATAAAGATAAGTTTTACAGAGGCTTAAAAACAATGATAAGAAGTTGAGGTATTTGGTTTATATATAGTATTTGTTTTCCATTTCAGGCCATGAAGATGCTTTGGATGACTTCGGAATATATGAATTTGTTGCTTTTCCGGATGCTTCTGGTGTTCCCAGGGTCGGTTTCCCTAGTGGCTGATTAGCAAAGAAGTAGAATTCTGCTTCACCAGAGGTGGAAGCAGCACTCGTTAAGCACGTGGGCAGTGTGGTCAAGTGGCTGCATTACCATCAGCAGCATTTACTCACTCTGAATTGCTAGCAAGACATTGCTAGGTCTTGCTTAGCCTTCATAAATAAGGCTAACACGAATAAGGAGGTTACCCTAGTTCATAAACATGCTTAGCCTGGTAAGCTCAGTGAAGAGAGAACCAAGGAGAAGGTCAGGAGAACTGAAGACAGAGGGAATGAGGACACCCTGGTTTAAATGTCCACGTCACTTCAGTGACTGCAGCCCGCCACTTCACTGAACTCTGTTCCTCGGGTCCCCCATCATTTCCCCTTCGCATCTCTCGAGGACATTGCAAAGGCAGCTGTTCACACCCCTGAGGGTACCTTATGCTCTTCAGAAGAAAGGTACCATATAAACCCAAAGCATGCAGGCACATATCTTTATTTTTATCCTAAAGGTGCATGAGATGTGAGAGGGGAGATTTAACACAGTTGAAGCCACTTTTTTTTGCAAAGACAAGGTCTTTTGTAGACATGCAGGATGTTTCGCTCAGATTTGTGTAGAACCAATCTTTTCTCAGCTTCTGTATTCCTCTATGATAGCTCACTTAAGGAAGGGACCAGACACAGTCTACTTGCTTCTGGGTGTTTTAGAACTATCTGTAGTTAGGGATGGCCACCTTACTTGTTCAGAGAATTCTATCAATGTAAGGTTCATCCAGTAAGTGTCCTGGCCACAGATTTTATTCCAAAATCACCATGCGAGTAATGGAGGGGGACTGATTGGCTTTCATCCTCCTAAGGGTGAGTCAGTAGTGCCAGCACCCACATCATCAGAGGCAAAGGGCAGGACTGCATTGCAGAAGCTTTGCAATGCCCTAGTCACTCTCAGACAGGATTGGCCCAGCCTTCACTCCTACAACCGAAAAGACAGGAACAAATGTTTGGTGGATCTGTTATTCCGAACACCAGCTTCCCACCATGACAGAAAGCACCCCTCACAGACGGAAGAGCAGAAAAGTGAAGAGCTGATAAGACGGAACGGAATTTTTAAAGTCGGGTTTATTTTAAATCAGGCACAGTTTTTTATTCCTAGGAATTCATTAGAAAAGAGTGAGATGTACGTGAGAAACTTTACATTTAGCCACACTGAGTGATTAGTCAGTACTCAGTTTGAAGATTTTATTGGGAGGACCTCTATTTGCTGGAAGTGCTACAATCTTCAAGAACATGAGGCAGGCATCAGTAGATGAGTGGATAAAAAAAGCTGTGGTACATTTACACAATGGAATACTATGCAGCAGAAAAAAAGTAATTCCTACCTTTTGCAACAGCATGGATGGAACTGGAGACTATTATGCTAAGAGAAATAAGCCAGGCAGTAAAAGACAAATACCACATGATCTCACGTGTAACTAGAATCTAAGGAACAAAAAAACTAATGAGCAAAATAGAATCAGAGGCACAGAAACAAGGAACAGACTGACAGCTGTAAGTGGGGGGAGGTTGGGACTGGTTGAAAGAAGGTGAAGGGATTAGACAAAGAGCACATATGCATCCCCCATGGACATGAACAACAGTGTGGGACTGACTGTGGGAAGGGCGGCTAGGGGAAGGGGGCGGAGGAAGGAAACTGGGACAACTGTAATAGCATAAACAATTTAAAAAAAATAACACGAGGCAGAGAAATGAGTACTTTGATTGTAAATCAAAAGCCTGGCTTATTTTTGTTGTAAGTAAAATAACTTAATTTGGAGCTATGCCCATCTTCAAAGCTGAAAACTCCTAAGGAATCAGCTGAGGTTTTCCACGGGTGCCAGGTGCTTTGGGAAGAAGTGAGAAATCAACACCAAGAACCGCAGGAGGAGGATGAGAAGGATTCAGACTGGAACATATGCAGGAGGATCTGTGTGAGAAGGAGCCAGAACGGCAATTTTGTGTGAAGATCAGCAGCAAATGCAATGGCTTGGTGGAGAAAAGGAGAAATAATAATAAAACCAAGACCTGAAAGTTGAAGTTAAAAAGGGAAATAAATTGAATTATGAACTTCTGGGGTTTTAAAAAATCAGAATCATCTCCCACGTAGTTGTGGTACAGATGAGATATGCCTCCTCTCTCTACTTGCTCTACATTTCACTGTCCACCCAGCACCTCTCTCAGAAGCTGGACAGAAAGCACTGGCATGAAGCGAACAAATTTATTACTGCTCGACAGCTCTAGTATTAGGTTAGGTGAATTAGTTATCATCTATAGATTGCTTTTATCATAACCCCTGAACACCTCCACACCAAAGAAAATCAAGAGTTGATCTCAAGTACAAACTGTAAACCAAAATCTCCCTGACACAAAAATAATAGGAAATAAAGATGTGAAAAAATCACACCTTCTAGGGCTGCCCATGACAGCTTTAGCAAGCAGAATGAAAACAGGTGGCTTCCAGGAAAACATAAAGCTAAGGTGCCCCGAATAACCTAGCAAGCCATCCTCCTGGTGGGGCTACATAAAGGATAGAAAGTGATCGGAAATACGATGAAAATGGGAGTTCGGGATAAGGAGAGCAACCAAACTTTAGCTAAGTAATTGGAAGGCAATGTTTACAGGAAGAAAATACTATTAAATACAAGGAATAAGAGTTAACAAAACATGAATTCCAGTTTCAATAAAATACATGTTGGTTTTTAAGTACCCTACTATGCTTTCCACATTCTTCCAAGCCTTTAGTTTTTAGAGCCCTTTACTGTGTTCACATCAAAACATCTCCCTTTCTGGGTTCTATACTAGTAGGTATCATCTTTGCTAACTTGCAGCATGACAGGGGTTTTTGTCTTGCTTTCCCACCATCCTTGCACACATAATCGGCAATCGGAAAAGGCAATTGAGATGTAACATAAAAGACAATAATGTACGCTCTCTGATTCTAAACTGTCCTGATATCTTCTGTTGCCATTTTTTCTCTCTCTCCTATTTTCTTTATTTCCTTTACAGTACTGCCAACTTTTTTCTTAAAGGAAGAAAAAAGTGATTGCTTTGTCAACTATTCCCCTTCTGACCTCGCAGCTCTGCTGCTACACTAAACACTGTAGGGTAAGTGCAGAAACTGTAGCAAAGAGGAAATGGACATCGTAGGAAAGAGAAACAGTTTTAATTTTCCACCCAACTATTTCCAGTTGTTTTCAGCTGTGCAGAATAGTGGAAATACTATTTACTAGTCTGCTAATTTTTCTAATGTGCCACATTTTCTAGGTGCCCAGTAGGTCTGTTCCAGCCTCTGATGGTGCCTCAGGACAAGATTTGCACTATACGATTTATGAAGTTATTCAACACATCCCTGCCCAACAGCAAGACCATCTAGAGTAAGTATGAACTTGCCTTTGGTGGTGCTGCCTTGGAGGGGCTTAGCATTCAGCGCCCCACTTTTCCCAGAACTTACTGTAAGGCTCAGAAGGCAAATATTAAAATGGAAAGTATAGCTTCCGTACACAATTCCCCACCTGAAAATAATCCTAAGAAACAAGACAGGCAAACACACAAGTATCTTCTGGGGCCATGCATCTGTGCCAGTGGATGAAATGGAGAGCTCCAGAACCCAGCATTTCCCCAAAGTGACTCCACAGCTAGGCAAGAAAGCCATCTTCGGTCCAGCGCTCAAGCCACTTTGGTTATCTCGATGATTTTCCAGTGGCTGTGGTGGTTTTAGAGCCAACGATCTGTTGCTATACATAGGACCGGGAAAACAACAACAAAATAACCTGCAAAATGTGCTCAACACTATCACCAGCCAAACGTCACACCTCTTACAGATTCAAAGCCGTCTACTCCCAAGCGAATAGAAGCACAGTGAGGACAGGCCTCGCACCGAGAGCATAAAACCTTAGCTTAGGTCAGTGCCAGGAGACTACTCATCCAGGTGACTTCAGGATTACCACTGAGGAGTCGCCAGCCTTCCCAGCCCAGAGAATCTACACCTACAAGCCTCTGAAATAGTGCAGTGAACTTCCCTTGTGGGCTTCAGCGGCCTGCGGGCATAACTGCCACAAATCATCTCCCATCATTTCTTTATGTGTCATTTATTGACTTTGAAAAGAACACCAATAACCACACACAGGAACTTCCCCTCTGGCAAAAGAAACCCAGTCCAGCAAAGTAATTCATGCACACTTCTGGGTAAATACCAAAAATAACAGCCGGCAGTGGAGGAAGGCCTGGGAAACCACCTTACAGGGCAGAGACTGAGTCTGGGGAGCAATGCCGCCAGGGAAGGGCTGCATAAATGGCAAGAGCGCCTCTGAGGACCCTGTAAGTGCATGCCTTCTCGTCCCAGGGAGCCTGGACAAAAGGGAGTCAGGTAAATTAGGAGGAGACCCTGATGAAGCTAGGAACTTTCAGTTTCAAAAGAAAATTGTTTTAAAGCGTAATTTTAATCTACTAAAAGACAACAGTGGAATTCCATGATAATGTTTTAAAAACTCTCTAAAATGATACCTAACCCTCTTTAGTTTCTGAAATAGAAAATTAAGGGGTATTTTTCTTTGTTTACTATAAGGAATAGAAGAATTTTTGAGAGTATGTCTGCTTCCTAATTTTTTTTATCCTTGCTGGAGGACATGCTTACTGATTTTAAGAGAGAGGGGAGGGAAGGGAGAGAGGGAGAGAAACATCGATGTGAGAGAGAAACATCGATCTGGTTTCTTGTATGCACCCTGACCCTGGAAAGAACCTGTAACCTAGGCATGTGCTCTGACTGGGAACTGAACCCACAACCTTTGGGTTTATGGGACAATGCTCCAACCAATTGAGCCACACCAGCCAGAGCTGTCTGCTTTCTAATTTCAAGATTGTATCCAATTAAACATTATGTCCTATTTAAATTAATCTATTTTTCTATATGTCCTTTATTCTACATACCTAGTTTTTCAATTAGAATGCAAACAAATCAAATTAAAACTTGAGATTTATATTTTAAGTCTCCTCATCATGAAATAAATCCTCATTTTATTTTTTAATATATTTACTGATTTTAGAGAGAGGAAGAGAGAGAGAGAAACACCAATATGACAAACATTGATTGGTTGCCTTTTCTTACATGCCCTGACCAGGGATTGAATCCACAACCTACCTATGAGCCCTGACCAGGATTCAAACCCCTAACCTTCTGGTTCATAGGACAGTGTTCCGACCCACTCACCCACACCAGTCAGGGCGTAAATGCTCATTTTAAACTGTGGAATATGACAGCTGCAACTTCAGAACACAAACTGGTTAAGCAGGTTTTTTCAGAAAAAAACTAATCCCTAAATTTAAAAACCATCACCCTCTGAAACAAGAATGCTTTCAGATATGAGCACTATCTCTACAACTTTTTGGAAATACAAACCTTTATTTCAGAAACAAACTTTAAAGAATGAAAGTAAAACAGAAATGCTCTTTTTCAAGCATGTAAAGGCCTATTCAAAGCTGCTTTTGAGAACACGCGTCTTCCAGGGAGAGTCAACCCAAGAACACACGCACACGCCAGGCCCTAGGGACCTCCCCAACCCCGCAGCCTCTCTCTTCTCACCAACGTCTTCCCCGCTGAGCCCTTGCTTCCCTTTGCGTGCCTTTGTCTTGCAGTGGCGCTCTCCCTCACATTACCGCCATCCTTCCATGTTGGCCCTCTCTGATTCTGCCCTTTTCTTTCCTTCTCCCCCGCTGTAAGACTGTCTCCCTTCTCTCAAACATCTCTTAAAATTTGCTTCTTCTGTCTCTCTTCCAACCCATCTGCAGGGGGAGCCAGTATGTTTTACAGTGCAATTTTCCTTGAATACAGATTTATGTTACCTCTTCTAAATTTTAAAAGCAAATGAATTTTTATTTCATCACAAACTGTTTTGCACTTATTTTATTTACAGTCAATCCACAAGCATTTCCAGGATATTAACCATGTGCTACTCAACAAGACTCAGTCTTTTGAGGATTTCATACTTTAGTGGGTTCCTATTTGCTTATTTTAACTAAAGACTAGTGGTTCTTAGCAGAATAAATATTCCTTGGTAGAATAAACATGGCCTAAACGTACCGAGACCATTTCTCTCTCCTGGTTGCCTGTGGTTTCATGCTCTAGGTCCAATTAAATTCGAAGATCAATTTCATGAATAATGCAGCATTACTTATGGTTAGTGAATGTCTCCCACCCCCATTCCCAAAGTGAATGTGCCAGCTCTGGGTAAAGATTCTTAATTCACTGCTTTCTTTTACCTCTATGTCACAGTTGCTTCCAAGATAGGTAAGACAGCCAAAAAGATTTTTTTCTTCAGCTATTCTAGCAGTGTAGTTTTTGTAACGACATGTGTTTATTACCTAATTGGACTGGTGTTTAACAAATTGGTAAGTTGACCTGTGTTCATATCCTAGTACCCAGACCAATTATTTGTTCATTGAACTTATGGCTGTATTTATTTAAATGCTGTCTGTTGACTGGCTGTTAGGATCTAAAAACAGGACATTCAAGAAAGTAAACCTTTAGTTTCAAAAGGAAAGTATCTACAGAATTTACTGGCTGCTTATTCTTTATGTTCATTAGTTTATAAATGTAATTTACTTTGAACTAGTTCAAAACACTCATGTTATTTGAAGCTATGGAAAGGAATAAAAAGATGTAAGTTTCCTCTACCTTTATAATTGGAAATCTATAGAATAATGGCATGTCACATATTAACATCTCTTTGCCAGGTGAACATTTGTGGGCAAGCAGTACACTAAAGTGAAATGATAAAGGAATGTTTTGAGGAAAAACAGTGGAAATGTATATTCATTCGGAATCAGTGAAGAAATCAAGCCCATCTAGCTCATTAGAAAAGTCATTTATACAAATTGGACTGCGGGTTTCCTAGTGCACACAGAATGCAGTGTGCTACTGGAACAGCACACGGCTGGGAAAACGCCCTCGGTGGAGAGTCTTGATCATGCTGACCCAGAGAAGGAAAAGGCTGGGACTTTCCAATTTGTCTCTTTGTATCAAGTTTCTGTAAAAGGCTCGATTAGTTCTAACCCATACTTTCACTTTCATCTACACTGATACTGTTATATTGAACCTACAAACGTGGAAACTTTGTATTTGTAAAATTTTCAGCAGCTTTGTTTTATTAAATTCTCATTACTGTTAAGATTGCTATATTTATTTTTTTACTTTGTTCCCAAATTTCCTTCTTGCTATTTGTACCACAAAATAATGATGGTTGCCACAGAAGCAAGACTGTGCCTTTTCCTAGGTTGTCAATCACCAGTGGTATTTTTGGAAAGACATAAAACACTGAAGGAAATGACTCATCCAAGTCTTATTTCTATTTTTGTTCAAGAAAAGATGGATTCTAATAAATTATTCTGTTTGTGCTTTTGTATGGCCTTGATTCTTTGTCTTATAAAAACTTTACATAAAAGGCAGATTATAGAATTAGATTTCTTTTCCTTATTTCTCAAATGTGCAATAAAGTGTAGATTATAGAGAACTTCTAAAGTAAGAATCCTGCTCTCTCACAGCTATTTTTTTGTTTTAGACTTGAAACTTTTACTGTATTGAATTGTTGATTCTGGTAAGATCTTCTTCCTTCTATGTTACAGTATTTTAAAGAATCCATTAGAAACTGAATGGTAGAATTAGTTAACACCATTTCACAACCCCCAAGTGGAATAAATGATTCTGGTAACAATCATCATTAGGCAAGAACCCTAGATAAAAGGTACCAGATAAAACTACTCGGTAACCAAGGGTCAGGCTGTAGAAACTGTGAGAGGAAGGTGGGCTGAGGCCTAGGGAGAAGCAGGTATACGAAGTGACAATAGCCAACTGTTCAGGGTGCAGTGAGCTCCAGGGAATGGGGACAGAGCAGTCATCTGAGTCTTGTAGCTCTGAAGACAAAAGATGAATATTTATGTTTAATCACATTAATGTTTATGTTTAAACACATTTATGTTTAAACACATTTATGTTTAATCACAAAACATGCGAACAGTCTGACCTGGCAATGCCACCTTTTAGGGTTTTGTCCCAGCCAAATAAAGGTAGAAACAACCCAAATATCAACCAGGGGATTTTAAAATGACATTAATGACATTAGATTCATACAACGGCTCATAATGCAATTATTAAAAAAGAAGTTATATGACTATATTTTAAACTGACTTTAAACTATGTCTCATGGCCTATTGTTTTATACAGAAAAAACAAATAAAAAAAGAATAGCATTTCTCTTTTAGAGTGTTTCAAGTGAACCACTATATTTACACTGTACCTCCAATATTTTCATAGAAACACATGGTAACAAGAAAATTAAGAGTAAGTTTCACAACCCTTTCTGGTCTTCTTTCTCAACCACACTTACATATTTTCTGCTGCAAAAGTCTATCAGTCCTATCACAAATGTTTTCTTCTCCAATTACTAAAAAAATATTTTATCTAATTAGAAAAGGAATTCATGCCCATTGTAAAAAATATACAAGGGGGAACCCAAAAAACCAGGACTTTATAAAAAATTGTGTATTTAATCTTGGCTGGTGGCTCAGTGGATTGACTGCCAACCTGCAAACCAAACGGTTGCTGGTTCGATTCCCAGTCAGGGCACATGCCTGGGTTGAGGACCAGGTCCCCACTAGGGGGCGTGTGAGAGGCAACCACACCCTGATGTTTCTCTCCTTCTCTTTTTCCTTCCCTTCCTCTCTCTCTAAAATACATAAATAAAATCTTTTTTTTAAAGTACACATCTTATTTAAAAATACTTTATTAAAAATGTGTATCTATTCTTACATGTTTAAACTTCAGTCACCTTCAAATTACTCTCCATTTCATGCAATACACCTATCGAGACTTTTTTCCACTGCTCAAAACAGGTTTTGAACTTGTCAATTTTAATGCCTTTCAGTGTTTCTGCTTTTTTTGTTGTTTTGTTTCACCTCTTCCACATCAGCAAAATGTTTCCCTTTGAGGAATTTTTTCATCCAGGAAACAAAAACAAAGTCTCATAGGGCACGATCAGGTGAATAGGGAGGGTGGGGCACTAGGGTCATGCTGCTTTTGGTCAAAAACTGATGAACACTCAGCACGGGTGGACAGGTGGGCTCGTAAATCAGCCGTCATGAAATGGGCACACTCACCTTGTGGGAGAAGCCTGTACCACAGGGGCCCAGAATATAATTCTAGGGTTTTTTCGGGGGGGGTGGGGGGGTGTCTCCCTTTGTATAGATACAAAGAAATGCAGAAGGCTAACCATATGACAATTAAAATCACCAGTAGCAAGTAGATCTTAAATATTCTCATAATCAAAAAAAATTATAATTATGTGAGGTAATGAATGTGCTAACTAACTTTATTGTGGTAAATACTGTGCAATATATAAATATACCAGATCTTTATGCCTTAAACTTATACAATGGTATATGTCAATTATATCTCAATAAAGCTGAAAAAAATATAGTATCATTTGTAATCTCTCCTCTCAAAAATCATCTTTTCACATTTTCCTATATTAGGTATGCATATGTTTATTTATATTCATTCCAGTTCCAGGAAAGATTTATGGTAACTCATACACAAAATACACCCCCAAAATATTAAGTTGACAAAGAGAACAGGATGAAGGAACAATGAGTGTTCACAAAGGCGAGGTGAAAGCACCAATGATGTTAATAACCAGGATGAATTCCCCTTCATCTCTGAGCACGGTTTCATACCGCTGAGATCACGCAGCTTTCACAGGTATGTGTCTAAGCCGAAAGCAATTTGTAAGTATCAGAGCCAAAGAAAGGTGGTAACTCCACTGCAGGGCCAGGAGAGCACAGGTCAGCTTCTCTGGTCACCCACTTACCCCAGGTCCATCCACCTCTCCCTCCTTTCTCAATCTTGAATCTCTACCCCGCACCACCCAGGCCCTTCCACCTGCAGGTGGAGGGTAGATACCGACCACCATGAGCCATGGCTGCTTCTCCACGTGCCCCTTCCTGGACCCAACCCTGGAACACTTTAAACCACAGACGATCTCAAGCAGCATTTTCTTGAGTAGGTAATAATACATCCGCATGATTCACAAATCAAAATCCTATAAAAAATTGCACCAAGATAGTGGTTTTTATTAGTTTTTGGTTTGGCTACTTTTGTGTAACCCTCCAGAGCTTCATACCACAAGCCGAAGGAAATTCAAACACATATTCTTATTTTCTCAAACTCATTTTAATCACTTGTAATTCCTGTCATTTCTGTATCTCTCTCACACACACAAATGCACAGACTGTCCTAGCGCATGGTTTCACTCAGGCAGCGAGGGCTGATGAAGGGAAAAACGTGAAAGGATCTGGAATCCAATTAACTTTGCTGTCATTGCTGTGTAACAGAGGACGACTCACTGCTTCTTTAGTAAATGGGGATGAAAATCTCATAAATAAATCAAGGTTTCTAAGGGAAGTGACAAAGTGAACCCAGATGTTCACCTAATTAACAAATTAATCTTTAAAAACCAGCCTAAGTTCTTTTCTGATTACTAAACATAATCATAGTTGTTGTTACAGCTTTAACTCTGTGTTACTGATTCTAACTTGGAATAGAACTGTATTCCCAGAGAATATTATTGTTAAAGAGTATATCTCACTGATAGACTTCTTGTTGTTGTTGCTGGCTGTAACATTGCTTTCATTTGAGATGAGTGTGGTGCAGAGTGGGGGGGGGGAGGAAGATATAAAAACAAGGAAGGGTTGAGTCATTTTCAGGGAATTTACTTGAGTTATTTAAGGACAAATGTAGCCTATTACATATTTTCTTTCATTCTGAAACAAAATTGAACTTTGACCAGCTTAGTCCAGGGGACAAATTGTGACACAACCATTTAGACTCATGTAGCACAGTGGTGGGGCGCTACAACGGAATGATCCCTTTCTCGGAACTGTGTTTGGCGGGGAGGGCCGTGTTTGTATGAACTTTTGAACTTTACTCTTTCATTCAAGTGTTAGCTCCAGGCAAGATAGCCCACAGACCCCAAATTATAATGTTATTATTAGCTCTCAGACGGCATACACCACAAAAATGCAAACATGTTCTAAATAAAAGGCAGAGGTTTGTTAATTTCATTGTCGATTCCCCCATGCAAGAAAACAATATAGCTTTTAGCTAGAAAAAATAATAAAATTATAATATTTACATAAATTGTGATTTATTTTTATTTTTATTGCTCTTTGTCTTAATATGGAGATACTACAGTCTTCCTGCTATTTGGAGAGAACAAACTGCCCTCCAGCGTAATTCCACTCAGCTTTAATGCCTGAGTTCAGTTTCATGCAAGTAAATGCTACATTCTCTAACTAGAAAAAAATGAAACAAATAACCTGCAGGAGTTAGTTTAAGAATACACCGTAATCTAAGATGAGCGGTGTTTTTATAGAAAACCCAGACCTTTATGTTGCAATCTAAATGGGAGGCAATCAGGCTTGTTTTTATTAGAAATTAGTACATAATGTTAGTTTAAAAGGCTTAAAAATTAAAAAGTAAATCATAAATATGAGCTCCATTTTAAAATAAAGCAGCCCCTACTGCTCTCAGCCTCCCTGCCCTGTGTGTAGTAAGCGCATCCCACATCACTTGAATCATTAGTGTGCACCGGACCTCTTCCAACCGGGGAGGTGAATAAGTTTTTCAAAGGATTTTATCAAATATCTGCCTAGGTGTGTTTAGATACTATATGAACATGTATGTTTTAGTTGAAAGCAAAGGTTTCTTTCTCATAAGCAGACAAAACAGACATAGCACTTGGATTTAACACTGTTAGTCTCCTTCCTTCTCATCTGCCAAACACATTGTTTATTGGGATTACCATGTTAACCTTGAAATTTATAAACAGTTTCACACCCTTTATCTCAAAAAGCTTGTGGGCTACGACAACCATGGCCACTTTACAGATGAAAGAACAAAGATTCAGGAAGTTAACAGACTTTCCTAACGTCACCAAACCAGTGAGTGGCTGAGCTGACCCTTAAAGAGCACCTCTGGCTCCAAGTCCAGGGTCAATTCCAATGCACCACACAATTTCTCTGGATAGAGAGTGCATGTCAGTTTTTCTTCTCTCAGCCTTATCTTGAGAACTTCACTAGTGTCAGTTAATATTGGTCACCCAGAAAACATTAATTTATTTGTTTTGTGTTTGTGTCGGATCTTTCTCATAGGAATATGCTCCTAGGGAAGATGATGGCTGTATTGTTCACCACACAGTAAGGCACAAACTGCCAGATTGCTTCTTCCCTGCAGCAGAATTCCTCTTCAGGTTAATGACAGAATCAGTCGGAAGCTCCAGAGAAGCAGCACCTTAAATTCTACAAACACCAGTTGTCCCAGGAAGTAAGGACTTCGGAGACCCTCCATGATAGCTAGCTCGTCTGAGTGTCCCAAATGGCATCCATCCCATCGTACATACCTTAGAACACAGACAATAAATGATTTTTGAATTGTACTGCATTAGATTACCTGCCCTCTGTATATTTAATGAAGACACTATCTATAGGAGGCAAATAAATTACTCTGTTTCCATTAACCAAGTTCCTTTGAGACTGACCCTCAGGAGCACTTGATAACTTTGGGTGCTATTTTTCCTTGCAGTTCACTAAGACCCTGTCAAACTGTCCTTCAGAAAGTAGAGTTGTAACAGTGTGATTGTATCTATAAAGTTTTATCCTCATTACTTATAAAATAACTGATACTTTATGACCCACAGGTCACTTGTCAGGATTTAGGATTCCAAACAGAAATAACTGATAGGTAGTTTATATACAAAATGAGAACTTCAATGAAAGATCTGAGTTTAAGAAATAAATATGAATCATGTTGTTATTTACAATGCTTTGGCAGCAAATCACAGAAAACTCTGATTAAAACTGACTAAAATAATAATTTATTATTTCAATTGACAGAAAGTTCAAATGCATGGTGGATTCCAGGACTGGCTGCTTTAATGACTCAAAAATATCATCAAGAATCCAAGTTCTTTTCCATCTCTCAGGCCTCATGGTTACAAGATGGCTGCAGCAATACCAGAAATTACATCCAGACACCACAAAATCCAGAATATGGAAAAAGCCATCTTTTCTTATGTTATTTTCTTAGGTATAAAGAAACCTTTCCCAGCAGCCTCCACCAACATTCCAGTAGTGTTTCCTTGGCCACACTACATGTTCTCTCCCAAGGAATCACTGGCAAGAGGAGTGGGATTACCTTTGCTGATTCGATACTCAGAATTTACTCCCCTGGAGATGGGGATAAAGCCCAGAATTACATGGCTAGGTGGAAGAAGGGTGGGTGTCTGAATAAAGCCAAAATTCTCATGGAAATGAGAAACAAGTGGAAATGGGTGCGAGAGGATGCAATTGAAAGCAAATAAAGAGGCAAACATCAACTTCAGGAAATCAAAGAGGACCCAGAGAAGGTTAAGAGGCAGTAGTTAAGGGACTAAAAGAACTTGGAAAGAAGTATTAAGGATGTTGTGTGTAGATTTAATATGACTTTGAATCCATTTGTTTAGGACTTAAGTGAAGTAGTTTTAATCCACTTTTTATGACAAAGACAAATTTAAAAGTTGTTTTGTTTGAAGTATGAAGTCAGTCTTGCCAGCATATAATCATTCTACATCTGTTGTCATTGATAAGCAACCAGTAACCCAGCTGCTGAGGAGCCACAATGGGGGCTTATTAATAAGAATGTGCAATGAAGTGTCTATGGCAAGGGCATATTTAGACTTTAAATACTGAGTTTGTAAGGACTATTTGAGAGTTTTTGTTTATGGGAGGTGACTCTTTCCTAACTGGAAAACTCTCTGAAGATCCTTGGGGCATTTGCTCCTTTATTGGGAAGACACTCCATAGGCAGTGGTGGTAACCACTCAGCCCACCTACCAACACATTGGCATTTTTGTTCCCTAGCAACATGATCTAGCAACAGGGGACTTTTACTTTTGCATTGGCAACTGGAAATCCAGCACTTGGTTGGTCACAGACTCTAGAGGTGCTGCGTGTTATGAAAAGGTACATCTCATATTAAATTTGGGTTTTATTCCTTCACTGCCCCTTGCCTGAAACACTAATGTGATTAATCTGTCATTTGTTTTATGTATATTATTTCTTTATTTGACTTAAGAAATAATATCCTGAATGCTATTAGCTTATTATTATAATTCCCACCGCAAACCTGTGCTAAATAAATTGCTGGTAAAGACAAAATCAGTGTCTGAGCATAACTTTTGCTGCCTCCTCAGAACAGAAACACAGGATAATCTGTGCCCACTGAAAAGAAGGCAGGGAGAGAGAGAAACTGGACAGCAATTCTACTGTCGTGCGCCCATAAATATCTAAGACAGAGGGTGTCCCATACATTCTAGCTCCTGATGAGGGAGGTTCCTGAGCTTACAATGACCACTACTCCAAACCACATGTTCTTAGATAGTCTTATTTCAGTGAAATTGTATTAGTCTAATTAACACACACTTGATACATCATTAAATTAAACTTTTCACTTTATGATTTTTTATAGGAAAAAACTTACCAACTGGGAGCCCTGATCCTTAGACTCAAAGCCTCAATAGTAGAGATTGACCTGCCAGCAACCGTAATTGGATGCTACCAGGCAACTAGATTTGCTTGGTTCCATGTCCCTCAGACAACCTCTGACTTTGATTTAGTGTCCCAATCCAGGAAGGAAATTGCCTATCATCTCCCCACTGTTCCGACACATGCACTCAAAATGCATTCACTTCATGCCTTCTGGTCTCAAAGATGTCCCAATTTGAACAATAATAGCAAGCTCTGTCCTCCTTGTCCTTCTGGAAAATTCTACTTTATTCCTCTTAACTGTTAAAGCCAATAACACCTCTGACACAGAGCAACCCCAGTAATGCGCTTGTATGTGGTGCCACAGTGATGCCCACAAAACTTTGTTGGAGCCCTGGTCACTGGCCACTTCCCCCTACCAGACTGTGGATGAAATAATTTTAAGTAAATGAAATAACATTTAGTCCCTAGGTTACAAATGTAGCAATGATATTAGCATAATACTAGTGCGTATTTCGCAATATACATGCAAAACCAAAACTGCTTTTAGTACAATCGTGACCATCCTTTTCGTCTAATCTGCAATATGAGAGGATAGGACCAAAGAGAGCCTTTAATTTCTTCAGATCCCACCCCTGTGATTTCATTAATTTACTGAAAATATCTGTATCTTCTTTGCAGACAGATATTTCAAGGTCCAAATCTTTTAACCAAGCTGCTGCCTTTGCTTAAATAAGTGAACCAGAAATCAGACATAAAAGGGTTTTTTCCCCTCATTTGGGAGCTCAGCATGGCATCTCACTTGCGTCCTTACCATTTTCATGCAGCACTACTTAGTGGAAGCACCAGTAACTACACAGTGTGGTGTTATGTCAGTAAAATGTTCACACCTTTTCCAGTTAGTGTTTTTGAAGTTTTTCTTTTTAAAATTATCCACTTAAAGACAGTGAACAAGAAACTCCCAGATAATGCAGGAGAAAACCAGGATGAGCTCAGGTATAACAATGACTCTTCAGATATGACGCCAAAAGCATGATCCATGAAAAAAATGAATGGATATGCTGGACTTCATTAAAATTGAAAAACATTTGCTCTGGGGAAAATAATATCAAAAGAATAAGACCAGCCACAGATTAGAAGAATGTATTTGCAAAAGACATATCTAGTAAAGGACTGTTATCCAAAATGTACAAAGAGCTCTTAAAACTCAACAAGAAAACAACCTGATTATGTAAAATGGACCAAAGACCTTAACAAACACCCGACTAAAGAAGATACATAAATGAAAAATAAGCATACAAAAAGATGCTCCAGCACTGGCCAGGTGGCTCAGTTGGCTGGAGTGTTGTCCTGTGCACCAAAAGTTTGCAGATTCAATTCCTGGTCAGGGCATGTAACCTAGGTTGTGGGTTTGATCCCGGGTCAGGATGCATATGGAAGGAAACCAACTGATAATCAATGCTTCTCTTTCACATGATGTTTCTCTCTCTCTCCCTCTCTCCCTTCCTCTCTCTCTAAAATCAGTAAACATATCCTCATCTGGAGATTAAAAATAAAAACATACTCCACATGAAATGTCATCAGGAATGTGCAAATTAAAATAAGGTAACACCCATTAGAATGCCCAAAGTCAAGAACAGTGACAGCACCAAATGCTGGCGAGGATGTGGAGCAACAGGAACTCTCATTTATTGCAGGTGGAAATGCAAAATGATACAGCCACTTTGGAAGATAGTCCAGCTTCCTTACAAAAGTAAGCGTATCATCGCAATTTATTGTGCAAGATACGCAAAACTCTGTGCAACTCTGTATTTTGGGTGCTTAAAATATATTCTCCTTTAACCCTCAGAATAATAATATAAAGCATTATCAGTACTTTATAGATGAAGAAACTAAGGTTAAGAGGAGTTAGGTCACCCCTCCGATGTCACCAACCCCAACTAAGGAATGCCTGTGTCGCTCTCAGCTCCCTCCAGGCCAATTCGGCAAAGACTGCTTTGGGAAATTATGTGGCAAAGGCCTCTAGGCTTTCCAGAGTCAAATAGCTGTAGAACACCAACCATTTAATTGTTTAGTGCTCAGGTGGGTTCCACTTTGCAAATGGAAACGACACAAAAATGGCAAATCTTGTTTTTAAGCAGAACAAACTAGAATCAAAAGTAGTATGTCACTCCCAATGTGTATATAATATATACTCATATATACGTATATATATGTATATATACATATTTATTTCTGTATGTATGTATGTAAGTATACATTCAGGCAGTGTTTCCACTGCAGTGAGGCAGACTGCAAACTTCTTTATCTGCAAAGAAAAATAGATAAGGTAGTATTCTTGACATTCCTAGCAGTGGGTACCCAGAATTATAACTCATATATCTGATATGAAGCTGATCCCCAAATGCTGTCTGTGAGACCTTTATATGGAAACAAAAATGCCCAGATGAAGGAAGAGTGTGTGTGTATGTGTGTTTAATGTCTCTCTCGAAGGTCTTTGAAGCCATGAGTACTTGTTTAAACTAGTGTTAACTAGTTTTAACAGTTCGACCTACTTCATCTAATGTATTTTTAACCTGAGTGGCAAGTAGTAAGGGTTAGCATTTTGTAACATACCTTTAAAAAGGCACCAGAGTGAATGCTTCTCTTTACTTCTCCCCCCTTCCAAATCTCCCCACCGTAAATTGGGAGTGATAAAAACATTTTCTACTGCCATTGCTAAAGGACGTTACAGAGGGAAAGCTAACTCCCATATTTTCACTTCAAGCTAAGTCAAGGCAAGCAGTATATAATGTATGTTTCATCTGTACCAGCAAGGGCTGTTTGGTCTTGCAAGAAAACCAGGCACCCTGTGAGCCTGTTTGCTTCTCAGTCACTGGTCTATGAAATCTCAGGTGTTGAGTAAGAGGTCACGTGAATGGCAAGAATAGCCATTCCCGCCAACACTGCAGTGGACAGTGGGGGCATGCTACATGCTAAACCATCTCTACCAGGACTTGTCATTTTGGCATTTGTATATGTTTTTTAAAACACAATTTTCATACTGAAAACTTAGAAAGGCATCAAACAAGAGTTCTTTACCTTTCTGACTCATGACTATGTTTCCTTCTTTTAAAAAAAAAGTTATAGAAGCAGAGTGAAAGGTTCTGCATAAGACAATTGATGTGAAAGCACAATTTGTAAGTAATGTGATGAAGCATATTCCACAGCCTAGAGGACAAGATAAATGTAAATGGGCTTGTACTGTTACAGAGTCTTAAGTGTGAGAGACAGTTAAGACTAAAAGTATAAGGCCCTGGCTGGTGTGGTTCAGTGGATTTAGTGCGGGCTGTGAACCAAAGGGTTGCCAGTTGGATTCCCAGTCAGTGCACATGCCTGGGTTGTGGACCAGGTGCCCGGTAGGGGGCGTGTGAGAGGCAACCACACATGGATGTTTCTCTCCCTCTCTTTCTCCTTCTCTTCCTGCCTAAAAATAAATAAATAAATAAATAAATAAATTTTAAAAACACTAAAAGTATAAGATTATAAAATGTAACTAAGGTGATTTACACATAGTGTTAACAAGAAAAAGGATTATTTTTCTGGAATTGTTTATTGCTTGTCTGCTAAAAGCAGATGGCTGAGAGGTCCCTTCAAAACCCCTTCCAACCTAGGAATCTGGCTCCATTCCTTCATCCTGTAGTGCCACCTGTGGTTCCAAATAAGAAAGTGTCAGTTTCAAACAGAAATTCTAGATACTGTGAACAGTGCCCTGGTTTAAATATTATCGTAGTTATCATTCAATTATATTTTGTCTTTGGGGTTTGACCAGAATATCATTGTGGAGGGATTTTACATTACACATTAAGAGATTTTAAAGCATTTGGATTCTTTAACCCAGTCAGCTGTGTTTAGGAAATGATGAGAGACATAGACACATGAATAAGAATATTTATTACACTAATGTTTAAAAGAACTTAATGCTTAAATGATTATAACACATATACAGGATGAAATATGATACATTCAATTATAAATATGTAAAAAAAGAAAATTACCTTTAGTCAATTTCTATAATTTTTCTTTCTTTAAAAGAGATTTTAGGTCTTTTATAAACTATCAGAACCCTGAAGAGATGTACAACTTTACATTGTGCAATAGCATACTAAAATAATGTAATTCATAACCCACAAAACTAAACAGCTATGTGCCTAGAATACAGAATGTATAAATATGCTGGAATTGATTATTGTCTTTTGCCTATTTACCAGTCAAGTCAATGAGATAAAGTTCCTACTTTGCAGGGGAAAAAAAAACCCCAAAACATACGTCACTAACTAGATGGAAATTCCATCTTTCTAAAACAAAACATACACACTTCCCTTGGGCTTCTATCCTGGTCTGAATCTCTCTATGGATCATAACAGGGCCTGCCTAATTTCTTCATCTCTGCTCTGGGATCTACCTCATGTTGCCTAATCAAGAATTTGCACCATCCAATATCCCTTTTTTCTCTTTTACATATACAACCTTTCTGTTCAACGTGTTCCACCAGCTTTAAACTATACTCAAGTGTCTATTACCTAAAATAATAATAATGAATAATCCTTCATGCAAACCCATGTCCTCCACCTCCTCACCTTCAGCAAACTGTAGTCCTATCTCTAACCCTCACTTCACAGCCAATCTTTTTAATTTTTATATTTGTTATCATAATTTTCAAACCTGCTGCTCAGTCCTAAACTCACTCCAGTCTGGTATATGCCCCCATCACTCCATTAAAACAGCTTTCTATAAAATCACCAGTGACCTCCATATTACTAAATTCATGAACTTTTTCAGTATTCACTGCAGTGTCTCAGCACTAGTCAACAGTCTTGACCTACTTCTCCTCCCCCCTTCTCTAGTCACTCCTCTGTTTCTTTTGCTTCTCATCCTCCTCTTCTTCCACATTAAATATCATAGCTTGGTCTTTGGCCCTCTTCTCATTCCTTAATCCCTTCCAAGGCAATTTCTTATTAGCTATAATTTCAATTACCACCTATACACAAATGAGTCACAAACCCTAATTTCTAGCCCAGTGCTTTCCCCTGAGCTCCAGGAACACGTCTAGATAGATAGATAGTTAGATAGACAGACAGACAGACAGTTTTCTTCACTTGTTAGAGGTCTCTAAGGCATCTAAATTTATACAATGATATATTAAATTTCAATGAAAAAAATTAACTACAGTTACAGCAATGTGGATAGATCTCAGAAGCAATGCTAAGTGTCTGAATACATAGAAGCCAGTTCCAGTAAAAAAAAAACTAAGCAATATATGGCTTAGAAAATGGGGAACACTAAACCTATTTATATACTGATGAGAAAGATGCCATTTAAGTGGGAAACTGAAAGTATAAAGATAAGAAGGGAGTTACTCTGAAGAGAATGGACTTCAAAAATTACCTCTCTTTTATTAGGGGTTCAGAGTGTTGTGATACCATTATTAACTGTGTAATCTCTTTCTAATTTTTTAGTAGGAAGTATTGTACAAGGACAAAATCTTTCACTGAATAGTTTGAGTTCGTTGTCCAATCATCCTCCAACACTTCAGTGTGTATTTTAACAAACAAGGACATTCTAACCACAATAACTACAACACAATCATCAAAATCAGAAAATTAACATGATGTTTGTTAATGTAGATGTTAATGCTGATCGAAGCCTCACACTTCCTTCAGGATTCACCAGTTGTCTCAATAATGTCTTTTATAGTAAGAAGGCCCACTTTGGAATCATAAGTTTCCTTCAGTCTCCTCATCTGGAATAATTCTTCAGTCATTCTATGATACTTATAACCTCAGCACTTTTTATGTTTATGGACAATTATTTTCTAGAATGTCTCTCAGTTTAGGTTTGTCTAATACATCAAGGTTCTTAGATTTAAAGCATGCTTCTTGGCAGGAATGTGTCACAGGAGCGATGTTGTGCTGTCATTGCATCCTCCCAGGTGGAACAGATCAATAGTTCTTACTTGTCCCATACTGATGATGTTCACCTTGATGACTTGAAATATAACTGAAAAGGCATGCTGGCCAGGCTTCCCTACTCTAATATTAGCCTTTCCCCCCTTTTTCACTAGTAAGTATTTTGTAGGGAGGGAATTTGAAAAGTTCTAAAAATATTATTTCTCACTGAACTTTTCATTTATTCGTTTGTTTATATCTGTGTGGACATACAGTTTTCTAATTCATTCAGTGGCTTACAATGTACTTCATGATTTAATTTGATGCCCAAATTACCTAGATTTGGATAGCAGGGGCCTATTCAAGTTAGCTTTTGAGACCTTTAGACATGTCCATGTTTCTTTGTGCCCTTCTTGCTTTCTGACACAAACACTGTTCCAAGTTTATCTTATACTTTTTCTGACCCATTCCTGGAATCAGCAGTTTTACCAAGGTTCCCTGGTTCTTTATAGAGAGAAAAAGGCAGCATTTAGATGCCATGATTGGTGTGCTACTGGTGTTCATTGCTATTGAGGTATGTCTCCTCCCCTCTCAGTGAACAATCCTAAAAAAGACATCCACAGCCATACTTATTTCTATGCTTAAATATATTGAAAAGCAGTAGTTCACACTGATACCTCCAATTTTACTGTCATATCACAAATACAGGTTACTCTCCTTCTGCATTTGTAACTCACTTCCCCATTAATGAGAAACTGGCTTTCATTTCGTTATGTAATCCTTTATTGGATCAATTCCTCACTGTAATCCATCTTCTACCTCAGCACTGCAGTCCCCTGCCCAGTACAGATGCCCTCCTTTCTTCACCCAGCTCTGACTCTTGATCAACATGGCCTTGATTATCCCCTCAGCTTGACTAACCTGTACAGGCACCTGGCTAAAGGCCTCCTTCTTCCTAGAATGCTTACTTTAGAAAATTTGTGATTTCCAATGCTTTCTCTGCTTATTTCAATTGCATGTAAATATTCTCCCAGATTGTTGCCAGGTTTACAACCCAGAATTATCACTCTCAAGCACCAGGGAGCCATGTCTTTGAAATGTCAACATCAAAGGAGATAGCACCCCTATCTCCCAGTGTCTGTGGGAAGGTGAAACCCTGACTTAAATGGGTGCCAACTAGCAAAACCCTGATGGCCTAATGGTGAAGATAAACATTTGCAAATTCAGCAGTTACCCATATTGCTCCACACACTCCACTGACCAGCCCACTCCCTGGTAGTTCAGTATTTTCCCCTTACCATGTACTGGAGAACCCCACCCCACAAAGTGAGGAAGGGTGGGGAAGCTGGGAACATGGGGCATGCTTATGTTGCCCCAGAAACACACCCTCCCATCTACTTCCACTGCACAGGGGATTATGGGGAAGTCTTTAAAACCAGAGAGAGCAGAAATGCTGCCCACCTGAGCTCTCCCCTCTCCTGGCTGGCTTTTGGCAGATGGGGGCTCAGGCTCCTGAGCTAGCAGGCCTTGCTGGGAGTAGGCTCCATGCCCGGAGTAGGCCCAGTGTGGCTCTCCAAGTGCTCCAGGGCCTGCCTGGTCAGGAGCACAGTGGGCTCCGGTAAGAGGGGACGGGAGGGGAGGAGACTCGGGCCAGAGGGTCGGGAATATTGTCATGCAACAGGGCCCACAGCCCTTCCACACAAAAACAGTCCACAGCGGCTGCTGCCGACACACAGTTCATGCATCCAGTGTGGGCCAGGCAATCCCATGCCCCTTCCACAGATGAAGCTGCGGCAACTGCTATCCGCCTGTGGCTGGTCAGAGGGCCAATGTGGATGAAGGACAGGACTGCCTACCGCTCACTCTTTCCTCCAGCAGGAGCCTGGTGAGTTTCTGTGATTTGTGGAAGAGACTGGGTTGGAGCAGGGGGTTCCCTACACACCAAAATTGGGCCACTTTTAATAAAAACATTTTCTTCTCCACCAATCTTCACGTTATTCTTGTGCAAGGCAGCAGGCGGCTGAGTACCACTTTGTTCTGTAAGCATCAGATGGGCTTTCTCATGTGCTTCATTTTCCAGATCCTCAAACTCACCTGCATTCCTACATTCACTCCTTTTATTTGCCCCTAACAAGCAGCGGTTCTCAGCACAAAGTAAACTAAACATCACCTGGGGAATTTTCAAAAGAAGCAGATGCATAAGTACCTCCTGGCCAATCATATATCTCTAGGAAAAGAACCAAACAAAAGTAATTTTAAAAAACTCCCTAAGCATTTCTAATGTACAGCCAGAGCACGAACATCTGGAATACAATAAATGAACTCTTCCTTTTCCCCTTTTGTCCTCTTGCTTTCTCCTTTGTTTTCAAACAGTTCAGTCCTACAACCACTGGATGGGCAGGAAATGGTAGATGTCTGGTGGAAGAGAAGGAAAGTCTCCATGGCCCAGACCAGTAAGTCAGGGCCCAGGAAGGTGGTCCTACAGAGGGGTGATCTTGGGTGGGGAGTCGGAAGCTGGACAGTGTGAAAATTGTATCCACCTGCAGGGGTGACCCAGAGTGGGGAGTCAGAGCCAGAGTGGGTGAGGAGGCTATACAAGCAAAGTGGCAGCCCAGCATGGGGTGACAGAGCTCAAGCACCATGAGCAAGGTGTCTAAATGGAGGGCTGGCCTGGCGTGGGAAATCAGAGCCCAAGCAGAATAAGAAAGTGTCCATCTGGGAGAGTAGCCTGAAATGAAGAGTGTCCACAAAAAGTTCACTGGACAAGGTTAAATAGGCAATTAAGACCTTATTCAATACTATGGCAAAATGGGGAGAGAGATTGAACTCAATGGTACTGAAGCAAAAAGTGGAAAGGTTTTGAAGCCTTGGGGTGAGCTAATGGGAAAAACACTGAACTGCCATGGGGAAGGCTGGTCAGTGAGAAGTGCGGAGCATGTTAACTCCTGAGTTTGCAAATGTTTTTCTGTGTCATTAGGCCATCTGGGTTTGCTAGTTGGAATTCATCTAAGTTAGGCTTCCACATTTGCACAGAGACTGGGAGCTCCCTGCCTCCAGGGAGCTGGCAGGCCCAGCATCTGCCTTTCTCCTGTTGTGGCATGCCAGGCTGCTGGGTTCTGGAGCAACCTCCCCCTACAGCCCTTCCCTTTTCTGGGGACGGCAGGCTTTCACACCTCTTGCAGCTTCAGTTTTCAACCCCACCACCTTGTGCTTCTCCATCCCTCTTGGGGTCCCCCCAGGGAGTGCAGGCTCTCATGTGGCCATCAAGGCTCCCTCCACTGCTCCCAGTGATCTGAATTAGATCCCCCCTGTTACATGGTGTCTTGAATTTTTCCCTTCAGGTAGAAAGAAATGTCATCAGGTGAACAAAGTTGTTAGGGGGTAGGAAGCAGAGAATTATGACTACACTTATTCAGAGAGGGACATGAAACTTAATAAGGAACTATAGACACTGGGCAAAGTTCATTGCTTATTTGAACTTTTAAGCTTCGGGACTTGGTAAAATTTCTAAATATTAAATACATATTTTTAAGTGTATGTACAGAAAAAAGTAAACAAAGGAAGAAAACAGAGATTTTGTTTGGATGATATGGTCCCCCCTTCTTTTTACATTTAGTATATCTTAAGTTTGAAAATGAACTCTGTATTCATAATGGAAAATGTAATGTTTTACTTTTCAGAAGATAATGAAATGAATGCTGATCCAGCACAAAGAAGAATTTAGGGGCACTATTTTACTTTGCTTGAGCTAACTAGTATAGTCATCTCTCACTATACCATGGTTCACTTATTGCAGCTTCACTGTATCACAGTTATTAAAAAATATATATATCTAATTCTGTATTGTGAAGTTTTCACTATATCTCAGGATTTTGAGGTATATAATATTTATATAATATTTATGATTTTAATTATCTTTGCCTAAAAATTTAAAATATAAGAAATATAAAAAATGTTAATTCAAACATATTAGAATATTAAATCAAAATAAAATACAGTATTTCATCAGTGGATGAACACCTTACTGTACACAATGGAAATGCAGTATGCCACTACTGCCTGTGCAAGTTTACCAACATGAGAGTGTACACAGCACAGTATTGGCTGATGGAATGGAAGGGGACCAACCACAGCACTGTGTTCTGTATCCTGGGCACTGATTGACTCAGGGACCATAGCATCTGTCTGTTTGCTGTCCCGCACTGTGCCCACACATTCAGCCTCTCTCCTTGTCCACTTCACATCGCCGTCTGATCGCTGCGCGTAGTGTTGCTCTGTGGTGTTGTGTTTCTGTGAAATTTTCATAAAAATTTTAATTTATTTCAAGCCCTATGATGCCACCCAAACACTCTGCACCTTCTAAAACTTCTGGCAATGAACCCAAGCGCCAGAGGAATATGCTTACCATCAAAGAAAAGGTGGAACTTCTAGACATGTTAAAGGAAGGCAAAAGCTACATGGCTGTAGGCTGCCATTACGGGATCAACGAATCTACTGTTCACTACATAAAGAAAGACGAGAAGAATATTAGGTCTGCGGCAACAATGACTTTTAACAAGACTGCAGAGAGGGTGGCCACTTCCCGCAATAAGGCCATTGTGAGGATGGAGTCTGCATTGGCCCTGTGGATAAATGACTGCAGGAAGAAGAATATCTCGCCGGATACCATCACCATCCAGACAAAGGCCAAGAAACTTTACGATAGTTTTGTGGAAAGCATGGACGTCCATGATGGTGACGAGGATGACGACACAGAAGCAGGGCCCTCGAGTGCTTCTCCCACCAGACTGACCCCATTCAATGCCAGCAAGGGCTGGTTTGACAAATTTCAGAGACGCTTTGGACTCAAGAGCGTTTCTCTGCATGGAGAAGCTGCCTCTGTGGATAAAAAGCAGCACCAGCAACTCCCCATAACTATGTTCATCATTCGGATGAAGAGATCAGTTACACCTACGCCTTTAGCGGAAATATAAGTTACAGCCCAGGGCGAAGATACTGCACTACCCGATGAAGCGCCTGATGAAGTGATGCCATCGGAAGAGCTGTAATGCTCTTCTTGGCTGTGCAGTACATTCATCTCATCGTCATCACCTTCATCGCCATCAGTACTGCACAGCTACCTAATTCATGATCTTCATCATTCAAGTTGTAGTACACTTCACTGGTGAGTACCCATACAGAAGTTTATATGTTGTTAAAATTAGGTAGGTTTAAGTGTAGAAAGTGTTTAAGAGCATATGAAGTGTTTATAAGAGTGTGGGAAAGGTTAATGAGAGAGGGAAAGGTTTATAGGAGTGTGGGAAGGGTTTATAAAGCCTTAAAAATATATAAATAATAAAATAAATATAATGCCGCTACTTCATGGATTTTCACCTACCGTGGGGGTCTCTGGAATGCAACTCCCGTGATAGGTGAGGGATCACTGTAACACAGACTTGCTGGCTTAAAAATCAGAAATTTATTTCCTCACAATTCCAGAGGCTAGAACTCTTGAGATCAAGGGGTGGCAAAGTTGTGTCTTCTGAGGCCTCTCTCCTTGGCTTAGAGATGGCATGTTCCCCCTGTGCCCTCACCTGCTTTTTCTGTGTGTGTCTGTGTCCCAATCTCCTCTTCTTACAAGGACATCATTCATATTGGGTTAGTGTTGACCCTAGAGCTCACTTTATCTTAATTACCCTTTTATTTATTTTTATCTTTTTATTGTTGTTCAAGTACAGATGTCTCCATTTTCTCCCCACCACTCCCCCTCACCCAGCCAACCCACCCCTATCTCCCACCCTTGAAACTACCCCCTTTGGATTTGTCCATGTGTCCTTTGTACATGTTTCTTAACAGGCCTTCCCCCATTTTCCTGCATTATCCCTCACCCCTCTCATGCTTGTTCATTTTGTTGATTAGGTTCCACTTACAGATGAGATCATATGATATTTGTCTGTCACTGCCTGGCTTATTTCACTTAGCATAATGCTTTCCAGTTCCATCCATGTTGTCAACAACGGTAGGAGCTACTTTCTTTCTGCTGTGCAGTGTTCCATTGTGTAAATGTACCACAGTTTTTGGATCCACTCATTTACTGAGGGGCACTTAGGTTGCTTCCAGCACTTGGCTATTATAAATTGTGCTGCTATGAACACTGGGGTGCATAGGTTCTTTTGAATTGGTGTTTCAGGATTGTTAGGGTATAATCCCAGCAGTGGAAATGCTAGGTCAAAAGGCAGTTCCATTTTTAGTTTTCTGAGGAAATTCCTACTGTTTTCCATAGTTGCTGCACCAGCCTGCATTCCCACCAACAGTGCACTAGGGTTCCCTTTTCTCCGCATCCTCACCAGGACTTGTTGTTTGTTGATTTGTTTATGATGGCCAATCTGACCAGTGTGAAGTGGTATCTCATTGTAGTTTTAATTTGCATCTCTCTGATAGTTAGTGATGCTGAGCATCCTTTCATATGTCTCTGGGAATTCTGTATGTCCTCCTTGGAGACGTGACAGTTCAGGTCCTTTGCCCACTTTTCAATTGGGTTTTTTGTCTTCCTGGAGTGGAGTCATGCGAGTTCTTCATATATTTTGGAGATCAGACCCTTGTCTGAGGTATCATTGGCAAATATGTTTTCCCATAGAGTTGGTTCTCTTTTCATTTTACTGCTGTTTTTTTAGCTGTGCAGAGCTTTTTATTTTGATGAGGTTCCATTTATTCTTTTCTTTCCTTTATGTCCCTTGCTCTAGGTGACATATCAGTGAAAATATTGCTGTGTGGAATATCTGAGATTTTCCTACTTATGTTGTCCTCTAGGATTTAGCATAAAATGGAGTAAAAACAGCCTCTTCAACAAATAGTGTTGGGAGAGCGGGACAGCTACATGCACAAAAATGAAATTTGACCACCAACTTAAACCATACACAAAAATAAATTCATGCTCTTGCTCTTGTCTTTCTCCCCAATCTCAGCAAGGCCTGTGCTCTTTTCTGAGAATGTATCACCAATACACCTTGTTTGCTCGATAAAAATGAAAGAAAGAGAAAGAAAGAAAGAAAAGAAAGAAAGAAAGAAAGAAAGAAAGAAAGAAAGAAAGAAAGAAAGAAAGAAAGAAAGAAAGAAAGAAAGAAAGAAAGAAAGAAA
>CM052549.1:27800589-27830850 GCA_028533065.1 Trachops cirrhosus
TCCCATGTGGGGGCTGCTACGTGGGGAACCTGGTGCCACCTAAGAGGTGACAGCGTTCTCTCACTTCCTTTTGCTCAGATTCTGCTAATATATACCAGGAGACAGAAAGACTCTTCTCTGTAATATCATTGACATTTATTCTCTCAACTCTGTAGCTTTCTTTGTATTAAAAGGAAGAGGTGACAATATCTTGGCTCAAAATAATATAGTAAACTATGCAATAATCCCCTTGGACTGATAATAATGTCAAAAGTTTCTCAACTCCCTTCTCCGCTAAATGGTAGCAGTTGTGAGCATATAATGATTTCCACCTATTATATTTAGTAATGCTTCTGAAATAGTTTGTACTTCATCAACTTTAAGGAAATCTGCTGTTGGTGCTGATTAAAAATCAAAATCACCATGACTGTTGTGCACAATTGAAAATGACTTGACCTAACACTTGGCTTCTTAGGGGCCCTCAGCCTCCTGTTTTGAAAACACTGTGAACCTAAATTTTATTGGTAGTAGTAACATTAATTATTGGCAAAGGAGTGGCAGGATGCTATTTTGGAGTGATTACTCCAGATTTCTCTCTTTACTTATTGCCCCAAAAGTACCAAATTAGCAGAGCTCTTAGGAACAAGTGCTCGTACCCACCCACCTTCATCTGGGGGAGGGTCCTCCGTAGCACTCCAGACACCCCTTCCCTGTGGGATTGTTCTGCTTGGCAGGATCTTGCTGTTGATAGTGGGGGAAAGGCATTCGGGAAATCCTGGTTCTTGCCCAGGAAGACTACATGCACACTCCTTTAATGGTCTGCAAACTGAAACTACACCCAAACAAGTTAAATTTCACTTCCTGTAGTTGTTTTCATTTTAGTGTTTAACTAAATTGCTGTATGAGATGGATTTGAAAGAAACACATAGAAGAATAGCCTCTGCTGTACATCTTTGATGAAATGTGAAACTGTTAACAAAACCAGAGTTGAGTTCAGCTGCCCATTGCCTCCAATAGGCCAATTCTAGAGATAGAACCTGGTGTGAAAGGAGGGAGGTTTTTATTCAAATGCCGCACAGTCTGGGGGAATGGCAGACTCTAGTCTCAAAGCCCATCTCCTCCAGAAAACCCGGAGAACAGCCCAGCTGTTATCAGCCAGATCAGAACTTAAGGCAGTGTCCAGAGTTCCTTCTCTCATTTAAAGTACCACAATTTGGGAATTGAAGGCAGTCACTGAGTGATCATCCAGGCACCTCAGCTTTTCCCACAGCCACTGCCCAGCTTCTGGTTCCCTTTTGGGACCCACATGTGGGTCCAGTGCCACCATTTGTCATGTGGCTTCCAGGTCCGGATGGTCCCACAAATGTACCAGCAAGTATGATCACAAGGTGATGTCCCTTCCTTCCTTGGGTATTATAGTATTTCGGGTGTGGGAGGGCCCAGATGCTTTCTGAAAATGTCCAAATAATATCTAAACTTCCACTCACTCCAGCGGGGTCTGTACCCCACCAATTCCTTCTTTTCCTCAGGCCAGACTGACAGGTGTCTCTGTCTCGCACCTACCCCTGCCACAGTGCTGACCTCTAAGGTGCATGCTCCTGCCTTTCCCTGGTCCCACCCCAATCAAGTACTGTAAGGGCGTAGGGTGGCTTCCTCTCGCTATTCAGTTTTCTCACTAGCCTTGCATGTGCTCAGTGCAATGCTCTCTTTTGTTGCCATCTTGCCTAGGTGCAGGAGATCTGCCACCAAGCCATCAATATCAAAATTTTTAATCTGAAGTTAACATGAGAGAGAGATTTATATAATTGCACAGGACCTTGGTTCCTCCACAATTTTTAACCTTATATTTTTGAACTTATTCACATTGTTTCTCTAATCATCTTTCACAGTCTGTACACAGACAAAAACAGTCTCATGACTCTAAGTACACTTAAAAACTTAGCCTCAGTTAAATACATTGATATGTATTTTGCCCTTTCATAGTTCTAATTAATCTCAGTATTTTTACAAGTCCTGTTTTGTATACAAACACATGTATTTATATAAAGGCTACAGCTGGAGTTTTAAAAACTTGCTGTCCCCTCATAAGCATAAAAATAAGGTTTGATTCAGCAACTTACCAGGATTTTCCTGAAAGCTTTCTCTTTTTATATCAAAAACTTGAAACAGTTTCTTTTAACCTTGGTTTTCTTATTCCTCTTCTGATGTCTAGGAGACAAATACTTGTAAATATCCTTATTTAAAAATTAAGCCATTGAGTTGTGAAGTGTTCTGTGTCCCGATGTGCAGACTCTGCCTGAGGGTTGGGAGAGGTGCGGGGCAGCAGAATGAGGAAGCAGAAATGATGCTCTGACTCTGCCTGAGAGTGTATGAGAGCTGCAGGGCAGAAGCAGAATGAGAAGCGGGAACAGGAAGTTTCAGTTTCATTTGAGACGTATTTGTTTGGATTTGGAAGCATGTAAGATATTTAAAAATTGACATCACAAAAATTATCAATAAATTTGAATGATTGCTTAGAAACTATTCATTCACCAGACAGAATTTAAGTCATAAGAAACTGGCCAGGGGGTGTGGAGGGGAGAAATCTACAGAAATAAAGAAAACAGAAAGACCTAGAGAAAATTAAAATCTCAGTGTGATTTAATCAGCTGTTATGGGCTAATTGTGTCCCTGAAAATGCTGTGGTGAAGTCCTAATCCTCAGTACCTCAGCAGGTGACTGTATTGGGAGACAGGGTCTTTAAAAGGGTAATTAAGGTAAAGTGAGCTCTTTAGGGTGGACTCTAATCCAATATGATCAGTGTTCTTGTAAGAAGAGGAGATTTGAACACAGACACACACAGAAAAACCAGGTGAGGACACGGGGAATATGCCATCTATCCATATAAGCCAAGGAGAGAGGCCTCAGAAGATATAATCTTGCCACACCTTGATCTCAGTCTTCTAGCCTCTAGAATTGTGAGGAAATAAATTTCTGATTTTTAAGCCAGCACATCTGCAGTTCTAGTCAGCTCTAGCAAAAATAATATAGTGCCCCTAAATTATTCTTTGTGCTGGATCACCATTTATTTCATTTTCTTTTGAATAGTAAAACATTAATTTTTCCATTATGAGTGTAATTGATAGGGGAACTCAAGAGTTAAATATTTTCTAGCTTTAGTTGATAGGCTTAAGTGATTAAGGCAAGTTGAAAGCTGTGGTTCCAGGAACTGGAATGCTTGACCATGTGACTCCAGGAGGTCCACAAGCATTTCCACTTTTGTGCCCCAGGGAGTCTGCAGTCCATGAAGATGGCAGCTGAACCACTGAGTTCCAGGGAGAATTTCTGATCAACTATAAAGAAGGACTAGGAAAATCACTGCTGGACTACAACTCTTATCCAATTAATCTTATTTCCCAACCCCTTACCTTCCCTCTCTTCCTTTATAAAAATGTCAGCTTAAAGTGAGATATTAAGATGGTTTTTGAGGGTACATAATGGCCCTCTTCTCAGATCATCAACCATCTGAATGAAGCACCCATAAAGATTGAATATTTGTCTCTACTTGTTGGTTCTGTTAGTGACAGGCAGCATGAATACCAGCTTTTCTTGTTTCAGCATAAGGGTTCATTTGCAAACTTAAGAAACACTGATATACAAAGAAGGGGGAATATCATACTGTCCAAACACAATCTCTGTTTTCCATTGTTTGCTTTTTCTATTTTTTCTATACATACCTTTAAAAATGTATAAATTTAATATTTAGAAATTTACCAGGTCCTAAAGCTTTTAACTTCAAATAGGCAATGTACACTGCCCATTGTCTATAGTTCCTTATTAAGCTTCATCTCCCTCTCTGAATAAGCATATTCATAATTCTCTGCTTCCTACACCCTAACAGTTTTAACCACTGTCACTCTCACTTGATGACATTTCTTTCTACATAAAGGACAAAATTGAAGCCATCAGGTGGGCTTTCTCACATGCTCCATTCTCCAGATCCTCAAACTCACCTGAACTCCTACATTCCTACTTGTCCCTAATAAGGAGAGGTTCTCAGCCAGACTGCAGTTAACATCTGCGAATTATCAGAAAATGCAGATACATGAGTCCTCTATTGGACAAGCATATCTCTCTAGGAAAAGGACCAAGCATCAGTAATTTTAAGGGCTCCCTAAGCATTTCTTTTTTTAATTGTTATTCAAGTACATTTGCCTCCACTTTCACCCCACCACTCCTCACCCACCCCAGCCATCCCCACTTCCCACCCCTGATCCTACCCACCTTTGGTTTTGTCCATGTGTCCTTTATAGATGTTTCTGAAAACCCTTCCCTATTTTCTCCCAGTATCACCTCCCACCTTCCCTCTAAGTACTCTGTTTGTTCTTAATTTCAATGTATGGCCAGGGCAAGAACATCTGGAATAAAATAAATGAATTCTTCCTCTTCCCTTTTCTTCCTCTTGCCTTCTCCTTCATTTTCAAACAGTTCAGTCCTAAAACTACTGAATGGGCAGCAAAAGGTAGATATCTGGTGGAAGAGAAGGAAAGTCTCAGTAGCCCAGACAAGTAAGTCAGGGCCCAGGAAGGTGTCCTCTCAGAGGGGTGATCTCAGATGAGGAGTCAGAAGCTAGACAGTGTGAAAATAGTATCCACCTCCAGTGTGGGGTGTCATAGCCAGAGAGGAGTGAGGAGGGTGTACATGCATGATGGCAGCCCAGCATGGGGTGACAGAGCTCAAGCACCATGAGCAAGGTGTCTAAATGGAGGGCTAGCCTGGCATGGGAAATCTAAGCCCAAGCAGAATAAGAAAGTGTCCATCTGGGAGAGTAGCCAGAAATAAAGAGTGTCCACAAAAAGTTCACTGGACATAGTTAGATAGGTAATTAATACTTTATTCAAGACTATGGCAGTGTTCCGGCCAAGATAGAGTTATAGGTAGAAATGCTTCACTTCTTCACACAACAAAAAGAAAGATGATAACCAATTTAAAAACAATAAACAAACAGAAGTGCCAGAAAATCAAAGTGCATGGAACTCTTGACAACGAAGGAGTTAAAGAAACATTTACCCAGACTGGTAGGAGGGATGGAGGCAGGAGAACGGCAGCCCAGCAGAGAGGACATGCAGCAAGGCAGTGGACTGGGTGAGCAAGGCAGGGCTCGCTGAATGGGAAACTAGACTCAAAACTAGCTGTAAAATACTGTGGGGTTTGCAACAGCAGGGGAAACTCCCAGTCTCACAGGAGAGTTCTCTGGAAAGTGGGGCTAGTGCAGTGTGAGAAAGCAGCATTGCTCGTTCTCTGACCCCTCCCCTATAGACAGCACCACAGTCCAGCAAAGAGGGTTGACAGACCTAAGGCCCCACCCCCTTACAACATAACAGGTGCACCAAGACAAAGAAATATGGCCCAAATGAAAGAGTGAATCAAAACCCCAGAAAAAGCTAAGCAACGAGAAGATAGCCAACCTATCTGATGCATATTTCAATACACTGGTAATCAGGATGCCTACAGAACTGACTGAGCTCAGTGCAATATGAAGGAAGAAATTAAGGCTACCCAAAGTGAAATAAAGCAAAATATACAGGAAAATAACAGTGTAGGAAAGGAAACTGGGACTCCAATCAGTGATTTGGAACAAAAGTGAAAAATAAACATTCAACCAGAACAGAAAGAAGAAACAAGAATTCAAAAAAAAAGAGGAGAGGCTTAGGAACCTATGGGACCACTTTAAGGGCTCTAACATCTGAATCATGGGGGTGCCAGAAGGAGAAGAACAAGAGCAAGAAATTGAAAACTTATTTGAATGAATAATGAAGGAAAACTCCCTCAATCTGGTGAAGGAAATAGACTTCCAGGAAGCCTAGAGAGTCCCAAAGAGATTGGACCCAAGGAGGAACACACCAAGGCACATCATAAATTACATTACCCAAGATTAAAGTAAAGAGAGAATCTTAAAAGCAGCAAGAGAAAAGGAGACAGTTACCTACCAAGGAGTTCCTATAAGACTATCAGTTGATTTCTCAAAAGAAACCTTACTGGCAAGAAGGGACTGGAAAGAAATATTCCAAGTCAGGAAAGGTAAAGACCTATGTCCAAGATGACTCTATCCAGCAAAGCTGTCATTTAGAATGGAAGGGCAGATAAATAGCTTTCCTGACAAGGTAAAGCTAAAGGAGTTCATCATCACCAAACCCTTATTATATGAAATGTTAAAAAGACTCATCTAAGAAGAAGATCAAAAACTATGAACAGTAAAATGACAACAAACTCACAACTATCAACAAATGCATGTAAAAAACAAACAAACAAAAAATCTAAGCAAACAACTAGAATGGAACAGAACCAGAGAAATGGAGATCACATGGAGGGTTTTCAGTGGGGAGGGGGAGAGGAAGAATGAGAGGGAAAGGTACAGGGAATAAGTAGCATAATTGCTAGGCACAAAATAGAAGGGAAGAGGTTAAGAATAGTATAGGAAACAGAAAAGCCAAAGAACTTATATGTACGAACCATGGACATAAACTAAGGGGGGATGCTGGAGGGTGGGGGTTGCAGGGTGTAGGGGGGATAAAGGGGTGAAAAAAATTGGGAAAACTGCAATAGTATAATCAATAAAATATACTTTAAAAAAGATGATGGTAAGAGTGGGGAGAGACACTGAACTCAATTGTACTGAAGCAAAAGGTGGGAAGGTTTTAAAGCTCTGGGGTGACATAATGGGAAAATACTGAACCACCAGGGGAAGGTTGGTCAGTGAGAAGTGTGGAGCACGTTACCTCCTGAGTTTGCAAATGTTTTTCTGTGTCATTAGGCCATCTGGGTTTGCTAGTCGGAACCCATCTAAGTTAGGCTTCCACCTTCGCACAGAGACTATGAGACAGGGGTGCTAGCTCCTCTGATGTTTATATTTCAAAGACATGGTTCCTGGGTGCTTAAGAAAGACAATCCTTGGTTATAAAACTGGCAACAGTCTTGGAGAATCTTTTTTTATAGATTTTGCTTATTCATTTTTTAGAGAGGGGAACAGAGGGAGAAAGAGAGGGAGAGAAACATCAAATGTGTGGTTGCTTCTTATGTGCCCCCTACTGGGGACCTGGCCTGCAACCCAGGAGTGTGCCCTAGACTGGAAATGGAACCGGCTACCCTTTTGTTTGCAGGCTGGCACTCAGTCCACTGAGCCACACCAGGCAGGGCTTGGAGAATCTTTACATACTTTTTAAATGGACAGAGAAGGAATTTGCAATGAGAGATTTTCTAAAGTAAGTGTTCTAAGAAGAGGGAGACTATTAGTCAGTTGCCTTACAAAGTTAGTCAAGCTGAAGGGATAATTAAAACCCTTTTGATCAAGAATCAAAGCTGAGTGAAGAAAGGAGGGCATTCATACTAGGCAAGGGACAGAGGCATTGACATAGAAGATTGATTATATAGAGGAATAGACCAAAGAAAGAATTATATACATCAGCTTGCAGTCAAGATGGAGATGTAGGTAAAAACAGTTCACCTCCTTGCACAACCAGAGCAAAAATTACAACTAAACTACAAAATAACTATCACCCAGAATTGTCAGAAAACCAAGCTATATGGAAGTCTGACTACCAAGGAATTAAAGAAGTCACAATCATCCAGATGGGTAGGAGGAACAGAGACATAGAGACACAGAATGGGCGGTCCCACACCCATATGTGGTAGATAAAAATCAGGAGGGTTACCTCGGAAGCGAGGTATCCCAGCCTCACACAAGACCACCCAGCCCAGGGTTCCAGTGCCAGGAAGATAAGTCCCCATAACTTCTGGCTGTAAAAACCAGCCCCCAATGGGAGTGGGGGCAGCAGAAGAAATTGTGGGATTCTCAAGCATCTCTTCCTGTAGGGCACACAGTGGACATAGGACTTACACAGACTCACTCCGTCTGGGCTCTAGAACCAGGGTAGGAGCTGGAAGGGCAACAGTGGCATATGGGGAGAAACTGAAATGTCTGGCACCAGGGTGAATGCTGGGGAAGAGCTTCCTCCCAGACAAAACTCCAGAGGCCAGGCAGTGGCCAGTGTCCCTTTTCTGAACCCTTTCCCACACAGAGTCACAGAAGGACAACACCATATCTGAGACTCCATCAACCTGGTTCACACAGGTCGACCCACTCTGCCGATTTCCTAAGTTAGTGCCCCATCCAAAATATGGGTGTACTTTTCTATAATAGGCCACACTCCTAAGACAGAGTCAAAACAGGTCTACCTAATACATAGAAACAAATACAGGGAGGCTGCCAAAATGAGGAGACTAAGACACATGCCACAAATGAAAGAACAGGTCAAAATTCCAGAAAAGGAACTAAATAAAATGTATATAAACAATCTCTCAGATGCAGAGTTGAAAACACTGGTTATTAGGATGCTCAAGGAATTCATTGGGTATTTCAACAGCATAAAAAAGACCCAGGCAGAAATGAAGGTTATGCTAGTGAAATAAAGAAAAATTTACAGGGAAATAACAGTGGAGTAGATGAAGCTGAGAATCAAATCAATGATTTGTAACATAAGGAATAAAAAAAACATTCAATCAGATCAGCAAGAAGAAAAAAGAACCCCCCCCCAAAAAAAAATGAGGATAATGTAAGTAGCCTCTGGAACAATTTCTAATGTACCAACATTCAAATCATAAGGGTGCTAGATGGAGAAAAGAAAGATTAAGCGATTGAAAATTTGTTTGAAAAAAAATAATGAAAGAAAGCTCCCTAACTTGGTGAAGGAAACAGACATACAAGCCCAGGAGTACAGAGTCTCAAACAAGATGGATGAGAAGAGGCCCACACCCAGGCACATTATAGTTAAAATGCCAAAGGTTAAAGATAAAGAGAGAACCTTTTCTCTCTTTACAGATAAAGAGAGAGAAAAGCAGACAATTACCTACAAATGAGTTTCCATAAGACTCTCAGTGGTTTCTCAAAAGACACTGTGCAGGCTAGAAGGGATTGGCAAAAAGTATTCAAAATCATGACAAGCAAGGACCTACAGCTAAGATTGCTCTGCCTGGCAAAGTTATCATTTAGAATTGAAGGGTAGATAAAGTGCTTCCCAGAGAAGAAAAAAGTAGGAGTTCATCATCACCAAGTCACCATTGTATGAAATGTTGAAAGGACTTATCTAAGAAAAAGATGATCTAAACAATGAACATTAAAATTACAATGAATTCACAACAATCAACAAATGAATCTAAAAAAATGAACTAAGCAAACAAACAACAGAAACAGAATCATAGATATGGATATCATTTGGTGGGTTATCAGTTAGTTGGGAGGGGGAAGAGAGAGAATGGGGAAAAGGGTGCAGGGAATAAGAAGTACAAGTTGGTAGGTACAGATGAGACAGGAGTTAAGATCAATATAGGAAATGGAGTAGCTAAAGAACTTATATGCATGACTCATGGACATGAACTAAAGGGGGGGAATGCCAGAGGGACTGGGGGATATTGGGTGTGGGGAGTACAGGCAGAAAAATTGGGACAACTGTAATAGCATAATCAATATGGTATATTTTAAAAAGATAGAATTATGTAAAGAAATGAAAGCTGATTTCTGATTAATAGAGAAGTGTGTTACAAATAGGATAAGAGAGTAACTTGTGATATGGTACTACAATTGGAGTATCAGTACAAACTCATGCTTTTCAATATTCATGATACAAGAATATATTTAGATAATAGGAATAAATATAGCTGTGAATGTATTGTCAAGGATTGTTCATTAAGAGGAGAGGAGAGATACCTGAATAGCAATGAACACAGCCAGCACCCAGATCTTGACTCCTAAATGCCTCCCCCCCTCCCCCCACTCTCTATAAAGAACCAGGGAACCTTAGAAAAATGGCTGATTCCAGAGACGGGACTGGAAAAGTATAAGATAAACTTGGAATGGTGTTTGTGCCAGAAAGCAAAGAAGGGCACAAACAAAGCTGCTCGTGTCAAGAGGTCCCAAAGACCAACTTGAACAGGCCCCCACTAGCCAAATCTAGGTAATTTGAGCATCAAATTAAATAATGAAGTAACATTGTAATCCACTGAATGAATTAGAAAACCCTATGTCCACACAGATATAAACAAATGAACGAATAAATGAAAAGTTCAGTGAGAAATAACATATTTAGGACTTTTCAAATTCCTTCCCTACAAAATACTTATTAGTGACAAAGTTTGCATTTTCAGCAATATTTTCAAGTCATCAAGGTGAACATCATCAGTATGGGACAAATAAGAACTATTGATCTGTTCCACCTGGTAGGATGCAATGAGAACACAACATCGCTTCTGTGACACAGTCCTGCCAAGAAGCATGCTGTAACTCTCAGAATCTTGAGGTATGGTTCCAAATTGGGTCTTCTTGCTATAAGATACATTATTGAGACAGTTGGTGAAACCTGAATGAAGTGTGAGGCTTTGATCAGCATTAACATCTAAGTTAACAAACATCAGTGTTAACTTCCTGTTATTAATGTTTGTGGTATGGTTATGTTCTCTTGTAAAGTGGTTAGAATTTCTTTGTTTGTAAAATATATTTTAAAGTATTGGAGGGTGATTGGACAACTTACTCAAATTACTCAGTGCAAGATTTTGTCTTTGTATTGTACTTCCTACTAAAGAGGTATAAAAAGGATCATACAGTCAATAACTGGATAACACTCTGAACCCCCAATAAAAGAGAGAGGTAATCTTATGAAGTCCATTCTCCTCACTCTCAGGAATGTAACTTCCTTCATATCTTTACACTTATAATTTCCCACTTAAATGGCATGTTTCTCACTAGTGTATAAATAGGTTTAGGGTTCCTGATTTTCTAAGCCATGTAATTGCTTAGTTTTGTTTATTTGAACTGGTTTATATGTATTCAGGCATTCAGCATTTCTTCTGAGATCCATCCACATTGGTGTCACTGTAGTGAATTTTTTCATTGCTATTTAATTTTCCATTGCATGAATTTGCCACACCTGTCTTATCCATGCTTCTGTTGATGAATATTTGGCTTATACCAGTTCTGAATATTCTTGTCCACATCTGGTATATTTGAGCAAGAGGTAGTCTAGAGAAGGTTGCATAGAAGGCACGTGCTATTTGGTGATCAGGCACATGATCAGTGTTCTCAGTATTGCTAGACTATTTCCCAAGTTGTCATTACCAGTTTTCACTGCTGTGAGTATTGGATTAAGAGTTCTCTGAATCCATGCCAACTCTTGGTATTATGAGACTTCTAAATTTGGCCATTCAGGTGGTATGAAATTGCATCTAGTTGTGGTTTTAATTTCTGTCTTCCTCAGTACTTATGAAGTTAAAGTTTTTTTCAGACTTTTAGGCTTCCTGTTTATGCTTCTTCTATGAAATTCTTTTTCATTTCTTTTATATATTTTTTATAATATTGGTAATGATTTGCTTACTTGTTTTAGAGTGTTTTAATATGCTCTGTACCCTAATCTTTTATTCACTGTATTTGTTTTAGGCATCTTTTAGTGTGGCTTTAACTTTGTGGTGATAAAACGAAGTTCTTAATTTCATGACTATTGTAGTTAAATTTATGACTATTTTTCTTATGGTTTCTGTTTTTAGTGTCTTACTAAGAACATCCCTACTTTGAGGTCATAAGATGTTCCTCCACATCACTTTGTAAATGCTTTCTAGTTTTGCCTTCTACTGTGACTTGATTTATGTATACATAAATCATGTGTACAGGATGTGATGAGGTAAGGGGTCCTATTTCATTTATTTCCACATGGTTAACAAATATTCTCAGCACCATGTCTTTAAACATCCATACTTTTCTTACTACGCTGCAAAACCATACAATATATTAAGTATCAAAATATTCATTGACCTACTTCTGGGCTCCATATTGTGTTTCATTGTGTGTTGACTACCCCTGTGTGTAAAACCATTCTGACTTGATTTTGATCATTTTATAAGTAAGTCAGTGTCAGGTAAGGAAAACACTTATGGCTTGTGTCTGTGTGTGTGTTTTTAATCTTCTTAGCTATGCTTGGATTCTAATTCTTTTGTGTTAAACCAAATTAAAGAATTTTCCTTCCCAAAACCTAACAAAATGAATAAAAGATAAGATAAAAATCAGAATAAAAAACCTCTAGCCACATTCAAACAAAGGTTGGGATACAAGCTTATTCCTTAAACTTAAATTAATCATAAAAAGATACAATAATCCAAAAATCGACATGTGGCATTGACTTTCAAAATTCAAAATGAGGGAGAAGTGACTAAACAGAATCCTGGAAATTTTCAAATATCCTTGGTTTGTAGAGAAACCTACCAAATGGGTCACTGGGCAACAAAAAGGAGAGAGGCACATACTCCTTGAGGATAGAAATCTTTTCCTTTCATCTCAGTGCCTCCACCTGCATCCTAATCAGAGTAAGGTATAAGAGAGATGGTAGAAAACTAGGATTTTCCTAAAGCAAAATATCTCTAGCAATGAAGGCCAAAAAAGAAGCAGGTAGGTAAGATCCATGGAAAGGATGACAAGCTAGAGAGTGTGAGACATGGGAGCTTCTGGTTAAGTCTGTCTTTTCACAGTAGTTCAAATCAGGAACATAACTTACAGGTTTCACTTCTTTTTCCCTCTCTTTGTGAGAAAAGAATGGGAACAGTTGCTGAAGAGGTAAGTGGAAGAAAAAAAAAGACACTTTGAATTATCTTCCCAAATTATCTAAAAAAAAATAACAAGAAATACGTATATACTTGAAATACAGTAACTACTGGATCTATCTCAGGGTACATGGGGGTGGGGCTTGTGGTTTCTCTTGGAATCAGTGTTTCTAAGTTTAACCTGATTGGGACAATATGTTAATGGTACCTTTTCTACATGGTCTTTGATACATAACAGGCTCCCTGATATGGGACCAAGAAAAATTAGATGAGATAAACTTCCTTACATTAAACTATGTACCATATGACTCAGTAATTTAAATGTGATAAATTCATTGGGTTCTGGCCAAGATGGAGGTGTAAGTTGAAACCCTTTGCTTCCTCTCACAACCAAAAGGAGGATAACAACCAATCTAAAATCAGTAAACAACCAGAAGCACCAGAAAATCAAGCTGCATGGAACTCCAGCAACCAAGGAATTAAAGAAAAAATCAGTCAGAACAACTAGATCAGTAAGGCGGACCCCACGGGGCAGGGGACTCAGAAAAACTATGGCAAGGTGGCTGAGGGGCAGGGCTGACTACCGAGCTTGGCTGAGCTGTGCAGGAGGGACTGACTTAAGGGGGAAACTGAGACTCAGAGCTGACTGTGGGCTACAGCTGGGGTTGCTGCGGTGGGAGATACTTCCAGTCTGACTTGAGAGCCTGTCAGAAAGTGCACTAGAGATGAGCAGGCAAGCTGCATTGCTCCCTCTCTGGCCCCTCCCCCACAAACAGCGCAGCAAAGAGGGTTGCCCTGCCTGGGTGAATACCTAAAGCCCCACCCCTTACAACTTATCAGCTGTGCCAAGACAAAGAAATATGGCCCAAATGAAAGAACACAGCAAAACCTCAGAAGTAAGTGATGAGGACATTGCCAACCTAACTGACGAAGAATTTAAAGCCCTGGTAATCAAAATGCTCCCAGAACTGAGTGAGCTTGGTTGAAAAATTAAAGAACCAATGAACAATACCCAAAATGAAATAAAGCAAAATATTCAGGGAACCAACAGTGACAAGAAGGAAACCAGGATTCAAAGCAACGATTTGGAACAAAAGGAAGAAATAAACATCCACCTGGATCAGAATGAAGAAATAAGAATCCAAAAAAATGAAGAGAGGCTGAGGACTCTCTGGAACAACCTGAAATGTTCCAATATCTGAATTATATGGGTGCCAGAAGGAAGAGCAACAGCTAGAAATTGAAAACTCATTTGAAAAAATAATGAAGGAAAACTTCCGCAATCTGGTGAAGGAAATACACTTCCAAGGAAGTCCAGGAAGCTCAGAGAGTCCCAAAGTAGTTGAATCCAAAGAGGAATACACCAAGGTACACCATCATTAAGTTACCCAAGATAAAAGATAAAGAGAGAATCCTTGAAAGCAATAAGAGGAAAGGAGACAGTTACCTACAAAGGAGTGCCCACAAGGCAATCAGTTGATTTCTCAAAAGAAACCTTGCAGGCAAGAAGGGGCTAGCAAGAAGTATTTGAAGTCATGAAAGGCAAGGACCTACATCCAAGATTACTCTATCCAGCAAAGTTTTCATTTAGAATGCAAGGGCAGATACAGTGCTTCCCAGATAAGGTCAAGTTAAAGGAGTTCATCATCACCAAGCCATTATTATATGAGATGTTAAAGGGACTTACCTAAAAAAAAGAAGATAAAAAATATGAACAATAAAATGTCAACAAACTCACAACTACCAACAAATGAACCTAAAAGAAAAGAAAAACAATAAAAACAAAACCAAGCAAACAACTGAAACAGGAACAGAACCAGAGAAATGGACATCACACAGAGGGAGTTCAGTGGGGAGGGGGAAGGGAGGAATAGGGGGGAAAAGGTACAGAGAAGAAGAAGCATAATTAGTAGGCATAAAATAGGTAGGGAAAGATAAAAATGGTATAGGAAACAGAGGACTCAAAGAACTTATATGTACAATCCAAGGACATGAACTGGTGGGGGGGTTGCTGGAGGGTTGAGGGGGCAGGGTGGAGGGGGAATACAGGGGAAAAATTGGGAAAACTATAATAGCATAATAAATACAAATACTTAAAAAAGAAAAAATAATACCCATATGTGTAAAACTAGCTGAAATATACAATAAAATTTTAATAATAAAAATATGATAAATTCATTGATACACTTTTAGAAAACATGGCCAAGTTTAAGAAATATTAAAGTGGGAAAGGAATACAATATAAACTCCAAAACACATACAGAGAACAGGTAATAAATTTGAGTTGCATAAACATGGAAATCACTTTGCAAATTATATCCTAAAATAAGCCAAAAGAGTACTGATCAACCAGGGAAACTATGAAGAACTAATTTTCTTAATTTATAAATGATCTGTACAAATCAGTGAGGAAAACCCAGAAGCTTAATTTAAAAAAATAAGCAAAGGATATGAATATTTACAAGAAATAAATCATTAATAAACATAATAAATTCAGCCTTATTCATAATCAAATGTTTTAATGCAGAACACAATAAAATATCATTTTATCATATGTTACCAAAATGAAAAATTTAAATAATACTTGGTATTGGGGTGAGGATGAAGAATTAAACTAAGTCATAAACTGTAGATAGAAGTGCTTGAGAACAATCTTAAAAGAAATTCAGTATTATCTATCGAAACTATAAATACTCAAAGCCAAAGTAAAGCTTAAAGAAAAAATTGTAAGTTCATAGTGATACAGGCCTGCCTAAAAAATATAGCAACATTCCAAATAAAAACCTAACCCTACATGTACAATAACTGGAGGAACAACAACAAACAAAGCCCAGAGCAAGTAGAAGGAAGGAAATAACCAAGATCAGAGAAGAAATAAATGACATAGAGATTTAAAAAACAATTGAAAGGATCATATAATCCAGGAGCTGGTTCTGTGAAAAGATAAACAAAATCAACAAGCCTTTCACCAGACTTTCAAGAAAAAAAACAGAGAGGACCCAAATAAATAAAATTAGAAATGAAAGAGAGATTATAACTGATACTACAGAAATACAAAGAATTGTAAGAAATAACTATGATCAACTATATGCAAAGATATTTGACAATCTGGGTGAAATGGACAAATTTCTAGAAAAATATAATCTTCCAAAACTAAATGAAGAAGCAGCTTAGAAAGCCTGAACAGACCAATGACAGAGAGTAAAATAGAAACAATAATCAAAAAACTTCCAGCACACGAAAGCCCTGAACCAGATGGTTTCACAGGAGAATTTTACAAAACATTTCATGAAGACCTAACCCCTATTCTTCTCAGACTATTCCCCCCATCAAAAAAAAAAAAAAAAAACCCAAGAAGAGGGAAGACACCCAAGTGCTTTTTATGAGGCCAGCATCACCCTAATCCCAAAACCAGATAAATAACACAATAGAGAAAGAAAACTACAGGCCAATATTACTGATGAACATATATGCTAAAATCCTCAACAAGATCTTGGCAAACTGTATCCAGCAATATATAAAAAGAACATACACCATGATCAAGTGGGATTCATCCCAGGGGTGCAACAATTGTACAATATTCACAAATCAATAAACGTGATACATCACATAAGCAACAGGAAAGACAAAAATCACATGATCATATCAATAGATGTGGAAAAAGCATTTGATAAGGTACAGCACCCATTTATATAAAAACATGCAACAGAGTGGGAGTAGAGAGAGCATTCCTCAACATAATAAAGACTATATACAAGAAATCTACAGCCAACATCATACTCAATGGGAAAAACCTAAAAGCTTTCCCACTAAGATCAAGAACAGAACAAGGATGTCCGCTTTTACCCTTCTATTCAACATAGCATTGGAAGTCCTACTCACAGCAGTCTGACAAGATAAAGAAATAAAAGGCATCCAAATTGGAAAGGAGGAAGTAAAATTGTTATTGTTTGCAGATGGCGTGATAGTGTACATAGAAAACTCTATAGTCTCCACCAAAAAGCTGCTCTACTCAATAGGTGAATTTGGCAAAATAGTGGGCTACAAAGTCAATATTCAGAAATCGAAGGCATTTTTGTACACCAACAATGAAATATCAGAAACAGAAATTGGGGGAAAAATCCTATTTGCTATAGCAACAAGAGAAATAAAGTATCTAGGGATAAACCCAACCAAGAAAGTAAAAGATCTGTATTCAGAAAACTAAAGAACACTGAAGAAAGAAATTAAAGCAGGCACAAATAAAGGGAAGCATATGCTGTGTTCATGGATTGGAAGAATAAACATCCTCAAAATGTCCATACTACCCAAAGCAATTTATGGCTTTAATGCATCCTTATTAAAATATCAGTGACATATTTCACAGATATAGACCAAACATTTCAAAATTTATATAGAACCACAAATGCCCCCAAATAGCTGCTGCAATTTTGAGAAAGAACAAAGGAGTGATCGGCATACCTGATATCAAACTATATTACAAGGCCACTGTAATCAAAACAACCTGATACTGGCATAAGAACAGACACATAGAAAATGGAACAGAATAGAGAGCCCAGAAACAAACCCATATCTCTACGGTCAATTAATATTCAACAAAGGGGGCAGAGGCATAAAATGGAGTAAAAATAGTGTCTGCAACAAATGGTGTTAGGAGACCTACGCAGCTACCCAACGAAACTCAACCACCCACTTACACCATACACAAAAATAAACTCAAGATGGAAAATGAGTTAAATATAAGAAATGACACCATAAAAGTCCTAGAGGTGAATGTAGGCAGGAAAATCTCAGATATTACATGCAGCAATATTTTCACTGATGTGTCCCCTAGAGCAAGGGACATAAAGGAGAGAATAAACAAATGGGACTTCATCAAAATAAAAAGCTTCTGCACAGCTAAAGAAAATATCAGCAAAATGAAAAGGGAATCAACTGTATGGGAAAATATATTTGCCAGTGCTACCTTGGACAAGGGTCTGATCTCCAAAATATATAAAGAACTCACATGACTCCACTCCAGGAAGGCAAACAACCCAATTAAAAAATGGGTAAAGGACTTGAATAATCACTTCTCCAAGGAGGACATACAGAATTCCCAGAGACATATGAAAGGATGCTGAGCATCACTAGCCATCAGAAAGATGCAAATTAAAACCACAATGAGATATCACTTCACACTGGTCAGATTGGCCATCATAAACAAATCAACAAACAACAAGTCCTGGTGAGGATGTGGAGAAAAGGGAACCCTAGTGCACTGTTGGTGGGAATGCAGACTGGTACGACCACTGTGGAAAACAGTATGGAATTTCCTCAGAAAACTAAAAATGGATCTGCCTTTTGGCCCGGCAATTCCACTGCTGGGATTATACCCTAAGAATTCTGAAACACCAATTCAAAAGAACCTATGCACCCCAGTGTTGATAGCAGCACAATTTACAATAGCCAAGTGCTGGAAGCAACCTAAGTGCCCACCAGTAAATGAGTGGATCAAAAACGATGGTACATTTACACAATGGAATACTATGCAGCAGAAAGAAAGAAGGCGCTATTATCCTTTGCAATAGCATGGATTGAACTGGAGAGTATTATGCTAAGTAACATAAGCCAGGTGGTGAAAGACAACTACCATATGATCTCACCTATAAGTGGGACTTAATCAACAAAACAAACAAGTAAGCAATATATAACCGGAGACATGGAAATAAAGAACAAACTGACAGTAACCAGAGGGGAGGGTGGAGGGAGCTAACAGGGGAAAGAAGGGAAAGTGTCATCAAGGAATAGGTATAAAGGACCCATTGTCAAACCAAAGGGGGTTAGGATTGAGGGTGGTAGGTGGGTGTCAACAGGGCTGGGGAGTGGAGTGGGGGGAAAGGGAGACAACTGTTCTTGAACAATTAAAAAATTGAATTAAAAAATTCTAGGAGAATATGAAGGTAGGTAAAGATATTTTAAACAGGACAGAAGAGTGCTAACAATAAAGGAAAAATGAATTAAAAATACATATTAAGATCAAGCAACTAGAACTCTCATATACTGATTGTGAGAGTGTGAATGCATATACATCCTTCTTGGAAAACTGTTTGACTTTATTCAATCTGAACATTCTCAGTATATCCAAGAAAGATGAATGTGTGTGTTCACCAAAAGACAGGTACATACAAGAGTGTTCATAGGAGCTTTATTCATGATGTATCCATCAATAGTACAATGGGGAAATAGTGGAAGAGTTATATGATGAAGTACTAGATTGTGATTAGAAAGAGTGAACTATTGTCATCTGAAGCAGCATAATGTTGAATGAAAGGACACATACAGGAAAGAGTATATATGCTATCATTTACTATTTATATAAATGTCAAATACAGACAAAATTAATCTGTGGTGGGTGAATTCATGATAGTGGTTACCCTTGAGAGACAGTTAGGGGCTTGGAGGGATATATATATATATATTACAAGGATATATTCTGGGATGCCATCAGAGTGCTGGGTATGGACTGCATGCTGGCTTCATAGCAGTGGTCACATGGTGAAAATTCATAAGCTGTACACTTTTCATAATTGCACATTGCATATATGTCATTTACTTCTATTAAAAGCTTACTTAAAAATACTAAATTCATACTCGAAAATATCCAGTGATTTTCCTGCTAAGACTTTATGTTATGAAAAATTTCAAAAGCACTCCAAGATATTTATACAAATCTATTTACTGAGGCATTTTGCTAATATCAAAGAAACCTGTCAATAACCTCACTGACCAAAAAGAGGAACTGGCAGTATATTCAGACAACTGAAATACAGCCATTAGAGATCATTTGAGTACTTCCCTATTGAAAAGGAATGATTTCCAGAATCCAAGGGAAATCGTTCAGGGGTAGAATGGGTTATATTGTATAATCCCACTTGTGTAAATTTTTAAAAATTATACAAGTGTACATAAACATAGATTCTGCACTCTCACATGTACACAGAAGCTGGTAGATGCTGGAAACTTTTTTGAAAGGTAGCAGGGACAGACATGATTACTTTTCAGGAAAAACACTGGGGTTAAGGATGAGAAGAGATATAACTTTAATTTTATTTATTTTATTTCTTTCTGCTCTGTTTGACTTTTCTTATGTCCCTGAATTACTTTTATTTATATATTTTATATTTATGAAAAAGTTGTCCTTGTTAGAATGTGTGATGTAGATACAGAGTATATGAGGGAGAGGGAGAACTTTTGGCTCATTCTTAAATTTTTAAATGTGAGAAACAGGTTGAGTGGTGGTCTGTTAAATCAAGGTAGCAAATACAGGGGAGAAATAAAAAGATTATGAGTTCAGATTCAAGACTGTTGTAAGCCTTTGTCAATTGTCCACTCTGTTCCCAAAGCCAGCACACTTTCACTTATCCATTAAATTGACCAGTTAACACATTTCCCATTTTCTGGGAAAATGATTTAAACTGTTTCTTTTGTATGTAATATATTCTCTTTTGGAAAATCTACCCTTGAGTTCATCTTAGCTTAGCTGTAGTATCAGGGAAATAAATTGAGGAATTTTTTGCCCACTACTCTTTGTGATAGAAAGTGTAGAATTTAATATTAATAGTGCATATTAATGCCAGTATATCAAATAGCATATTAGCTAATTTGCTCTAACAGTGACCCAAAGTAGCAGTGGACTAATAAGGATAGAAGTCTATTTTTCTTTCATGAGAAAGTCCAGGTAGATAGACCAAAGCTTATGTGAAAAGTCCACAACTGTCATGTCCCAAGCTTCTTCCATCATGTTATTCTGTCATCTTCAATACGGCTTCTGACTTGTGGCCCACGACGGCTGCTCTAGCTGCTGCATGATGTCTTTGTTACAGCCGTGGAAGATGGGACAGGGAAATGGCAGGCATTCCTTTATTTTGAGACCACCACACAGAAGTACAAAAACAGAGTTATAACTAGCAGTGTAGCTCAATATTCTATTGCTGCATATCAGGGGAGGACAGATATTGGAAGATATTTAGCCAGCCTGCCACTAATGTCTATTTGCAGTTCTCATTCCTAAAAAGATATATGTATTCCCTTAAGTGAAACTGGAATCTATGAAAATAACTTCTGTAGACTTAAGAGTTGTCAGGTCCAATGTGCTTTCCTGGCATAGTAAAAAGTGGGAAACATGACAGAGAAAGAGCTGAGGCTTACACAATGAAGCCTTTCAAAATATGGGAAGATTTTGGTTCTGAGCTGTCAGCAACAAATATCAAAAAGGAAACCATTTGTTTGTTACATGTTCAAACCCACATACATTTATTAACTGTAGGGTTTGTCAGCTTTTCTAAAAAGAGCTTGGGATTTCAGTTCTTTAGTTAAAAATGTAATCCCTGGCTTTGGAGACAATCAGACATAAAAACACAGAATATTTAACAAGAATATATAGTGGTCATAATTTCAAGGACTTCCTTAGCAGCTTGTCTGTCTTTGTCATTCTGTCTGTGGTCTGTCTCCTATCTCTATCTAACATTAATCTCTGAGGATCTGTTGGGGAGTCTTATTTTCTGGCTGCTGCCTACTCTTTAGAGAGACGGAGAAGGTATCTTTGACTAATGCAAGGTACATCTTTATATTTTCATGATATTTTCTTTCTGAAGATTCTAATGCTTTGGAGGATTTCATCAATAAAGGTGCTTCTAGTTTAAAATTGCATCTTTTGTGGAATGTTATGATTCATGGTTCAAATATAAAGCCTACTTCTGTCACAGCAATGAAGTCTAGAATGTCTAGGATTAAGTAATTTTTTTTTTGTTGTTTGGGGATATATTACAATTTTCTAATTAAAAAGTAAATCCTGGCTTCTGGCCAAAATGGAGGCATAGGTCGATAAGCCTCACTTCCTCACACAACCAAAAGAAGGATAACAACTAGTTTAAAGATAAAAAACAACCAGAACTTCCAAAAAAACCAAACTGTATAGAACTCTGACAACCAAGGAGTTAAGGAAGAAACATCCCTTCAGACTGGTAGGAAGGGTGGAGATGGGCAGCCAGGGTGGAGAGGACATGTGATAAGGTGGCACCTGGTTTACTGGGTGAATGAGGTGGCAGCTATCAGACCAGGCTGTCCTACATTTGCATGTGGATAAACTGGGAGGAACAAATGGGGAGCAAGACCCATGGTTCCAGCATGGGAATAGAAAGCCTCAGAACCTCTGGCTGTAAAATCCTTGGGGGATGTGGCAGCAGAAGAAACAGCCTCACAGGAGAGTATGTTGGAGGGGCCCACGGAGTCCTAGAATGTACACTAGCATACCACCTGGGAATCAGCACCAGAAGGGCATAATTTTCTTGTGGGTAGCAGAGGAAGTGACTGAAAGGGGCCAGAGCCCAGGAAGTGGCAGTGTTCCCTTTCTGACTTCTCCCCCACATATAGCACCACAACACAGCAAGTAGGTTTCCCTGCCCTGGCAAATACCTAAGGCTCCACCCCGTACAAGATAATAGGTGAATGGAGACAAAGAAATATGGCCCCAATAAAAGAACAGATCAAAACTCCAGAAAAAGAACTAAGCGACAAGGAGATAGCCAAAGTATCAAAAGTAGAGTCCAAAACACTGATAATCAGGATGCTCATAGAAATGATTGAGTACGGACACAAAATAAAGAAACAGTGAAGGCTATACAAAGTGAAAAAGAAAAATGAAACAGTCAGTGAAGGGAAGGAAACTGGGACTCAAATCAATAATTTGGAACAAAAGGAAGAAATAAACATTCAATGAGAACAGAATGAAGAAACAAGAATTCAAAAAATGAGGAGAGGCTTAGGAACCTCTGAGACAACTTTAGACATTCCAACATCCAAATCATAAGGGTGCCAGAAGGAAAAGAGGAAGAGCAAGAAATTGAAAATTTATTTGAAAAAATAATGAAAGAAAACTTCTCTGGTCGGGTGAAGAAAATAGATGTGCAAGTCCAGGAGCCTCAGAGAATCCCAAAGAAGTTGGACCCAAATAGGAACACACTAGAACACATCATAATTAAATTACCAAAGATTAAAGATAAGGAGATAATCTTAAAAGCAGCAAGAGAAAAGAAGACAGTTACCTACAAAGGAGTGTCCATAAGACTATCAGCTGATTTCTCAAAAGAAACCTTGCAGGCAAGAAGGGGCTGAAAAGAAGTATTCCAAGTCATGAAAGTCAAGGATCTACATCCAAGACGACTCTATCCAGCAAAGCTATCATTTAGAATGGAAGGGCAGATCAAGTGCTTCCCTGATAAGGTCAAGTTAAAGGAGTTCATCATCACCAAGCTCTTATTATATGAAATGTTAAAGGGACTTATCTAAGAAAAAGAAGATCAAAACTATGAACAGTAAAATAACAGCAAATTCACAGCTATTGACCACTGATCCTAAGAAAACAAAAAAACAAACTAAGCAAACAACCAGAACAGGAATAGAATCACAGAAATGGAGATCACATGGAGGGTTATCAGCAGTCAGGGGGAGGGGGGAGAATGGAGAAAAGGTACAGGGAATAAGAAGCGTAATTGGTAGGTACAAAATAGGCAAGGGGAGGTTAAAAATAGTATAGGGTCTGGAGAGGCCAAAGAATTTATATGTACAACCAATGGACATGAACTAAGGAGTTGGGGTTCCAGAGGGAAGAAGGGTAACAGGGCGAGGTACATAAAGGAGAGAAAAAGTGGGACAACTATAATAGCATAATCAATAAAATATACTTCAAAAAAGGACAGATTCCTTTCTATTCACTAAGATGCTACTGTAGATACTAATAATAATGTTGATAATAGATAATGTACTTACCCAGATTGTCTTGCAAATTTCTTCTACATAAATAAGGGGAAAACTACATATTTCAGTGCAGAAAATGTCTAACATCTGTGTTTTGTTCCTCCCACGATGTCAGAGAAAGACATTTTCTTCTTTCCAGCTTCTAAGGAAGTTAATTTATACTCTGCTTTTATCTCATTGCTAGCTCTGCCTCCGAAACAACAGTGTGTGAGTCTCAGAAATGGGTGTGTCAAAACTGGCAGGAAGGGGGAGGATCTGCTATTAGTTTCATTTTCCTAGACCTGAGTTTATTTATAGAAGTGATACTGCATTTTTCTAAAATGCATTTTTTTTGTAAGCCATTACTCTGCCACCTTCTGGTCTGTCGGGATAAAATCCAAAGGTTTCAAATCCGTTCTCTGCTTCAGAGTGTCGAGGACTGCAGAGAGCCTGTTGTGGTGGCTCCAGACGAACTCTGGGGCAGGCTGAGTGGATGCTCTGGGAATACCCGTTTTCACTGTGGTTGGGAGCCTTGCGGAGCTCCGGGTAGGAAACTGGCTTTCTAGAATGAGCTAACTTACACCCTTATGTTTTCCTAAAGTGTAAAGGAATACGAATGAACATTGAATTGTGTACTTTAAAGGGGAGAATTTTATGGTATGTGAATTATCTCAATAAAATGTTTAAACTTACCTGCTAATAAGAGCCTACTGAGTGGCAGACAGGTAACTTACGCTGTCTGGTTTCATCCTCATCAGACACTTGCAAACCAAGTTTATTTTCTTCATCTTACAGATGAGAAAACCAGAATTCTCCCTGACCTGTGTGCACTGACTAGATGAATGATTGTCACCATTAGGCTTGCATTGTAAGCCTGCCTAATTTCTAAGTATGAACTTTTCCCATTGGTTGTCTTTATTCACCCTGTTTCCACATTGTAAGACCTACTGGGGTAAGCATTTCTCGTGCTGCTATCATTTGTGAGTTAATTTACCTTCGAGGGTAGAGCTGGTGGTTTGTGCAGTAGGTGGAGCTTTTAACAGGCTGCGGATAACCTTCATGAGTAGGGAGTTGAGGAAAGATGTGGTAGGGTGAACACACAGTATCAAAAACAAGTAGTTAATGCTACAATTTTTTTTTTACATTTTCAAGTGGCAATTAAGAAAAAAAGAGGAAAGGGAGGGAGTTTGAAGAAAAGAACTAGCTAAAAATTATTGTTTTAATTTTTAATGGCCTTCCCTGAGCAGAAGTTGGATGCTAGTAGAAATACAGATTGTGAAAATGGGATGAACTGGAATTGAAGGCTAAGTTTTCCTGTAGGTAGAACACAAGTTCACCTTTGAAGAAAGATGAGGCATTTTGCTTTTTTGGAAAAGCACTTCAGTTGGCTCTTTGACTCTAGAAAAGTAAAGCCCAGAGTACCTTCTGAAATGGGAAGTTGAACTTCTCTGGATAATGATGTAGAACCTTGTCCTCATTGTGGGTGGGGTGACATTCCTGCAGTTTATATTTCTTTTCAGAAGCATAGTTCTTTCTGGGGCCCTTAGAGGGTTGGCACCCTAGTCTGTGAGTGAAGGATTCCTGTTTAGGGGTTGTCTCATCTGGGAGAGTTGAGCCAGGGCTGCCCTACATCATGGCTGTTGAAAGGGGCCTGAGGAGAGGGAGGCCCCTTGATAAACCGTGTATGGGAGCTGGGCCTGTAAACTCGGAGGGAAGTCATGGATAACAGGAACACATAACAGTTTTTCTTCCTTCTCTTGTAACTTTGTTTCCTCTTATGTCAAGCCTTCAGCTAAGTGTTGGTAAGTACTGTAGCCTGGTCTTAACTGAGTTTCCATCCTGTTGAGGTTTGTCTGTGCTTCCGCGACATGTATGTCTACTTCACCAAATTAGGGAAGTTTACTTTCTTTATTTTTTCAAGTATATTTCCAATTTCTTGCTCTTTCTTTTCTCCTTCTGGCATCTGTATGAAGTGAATGTTGGACCTCTTGAAGTTGTCCCAGAGGCTGCATGTGTTATTCTCATGTTTTTGGATTCTTTTTGCTTCTTGGTGTTTGATGGATTGTTTTTTGCTTCCTTATGTTTCAAATCATTGATTTGATTCTTGGCTTCATCCACTCTACTATTGTTTCCCTGTAAATTATTCTTTATTTCAGTTAGTGTATCCTTCATTTCTGACTAGATCTTTTTATGCTGTTGAGGTCCTCACTAAGTTCCTTGAGCACAACCAGTGTTTTGAACTCTGCATCTGATGGATTGCTTATCTCCATTTTGTTTAGCTTTTTCTGGTGTTTTGATCTGTTCTCTCATTTGGGCCATGTTTCTTTGTATCCTCATTTTTGCAGCCTCCCTGTGTTTATTTCTATATATTAGGTAGAGCTGCTTTGACTCCATGTCTTGGTAGTGTGGCCTAATGTAGTAGGTTCCTGTAGGGTCCAGTGGCACAGCCTCCCCTATCACCCAAGCTGGATACTTGAGGGTGTCCTCCATGTGGGCTGAGTATATCCGTCTCTCGTAGTTTTGCCTTAGTTGCTGTTGGCAGGTCAATGGGAGGGATATATGTAGGCCAGTCAGTGGCAAACCTTGTCTGTGATCACTTAACACTATCCTCCGCACTCTGTGAAGGATCAGCTGTGCAGGGACAATGGGGTGGTGCTCTATGTGGTCTATAGCTGTCCACTGGGTGTGCTGGCCCTGGGGTTTCCTGGATGGTGCAGGCCAAGGTCAGATCCCACCACTGTTTTACATGGGGTCACCCTTCCTGAGCTATAGAGCAATTTGAGATGGCTGCTACTTGTGCTGGGCTTAGAGATTCCCAGTCAGAGCCAAGGTGTGAATATAGGTTGGCTGTTACTAGTATCAGTCCTAAGACCAGCTGTTGCTAGTTTGATAGGATTTTAGAAGTTGTGAAACATGAGCCAAGACCAGCCATTCATATGGAAAAGTATCTTGTGTGGGCCTATAAGTTGGGTGGGGCAGAGTCTCTGGGGATCTGCAAGGTGGGTCTAACAGTGTTAGCCAGGTTGATGAAGTCTCATATATGGCATCAGCTTGCTGGCTGTGTATGGGGAAGGTTTAGAAAAGGGACAGTGGCCTCTTCTCACCTTGATGCCAGACATTTCAGTTTCTCCCTGTATATCATGGTGCCTTTCCAGCTACTGCCCCAGTGCTGGAGCTCAGAGGGAGTGAGTCTGGGTAAGTGAGTCTGTGTCGGGGTTCTTTAAGATGAACTGCTTGGGGCTCCATCAGTGTCCCCACTACATTACCCCTGCTGGTGCTTGCAGCCAGAAGTAGTGGGGACTTTCTTTCTGGCACTAGAACCCTGGGTTGGTGGAGCAGGGGGGACTGGTGTGGGGCTTGGACTCCTTGCTTCTGTGATATTTTTATATACCACTTGTGGTTGTGTTACTGTCCCATTCTCATCTGTGCCCCTCCTACCAGTCTGGATGGATGTGGTTTCTTTCATTTTGAAGTTGTCGAACTTCCACTCAATTTAATTTCTTTTTAAAAAATATTTTATTTATTTGTTTGTTTATTTATTTATTTTAGAGAGGGGAAGGGAGGGTAAAGAGAGGGAGAGAAACATCAATGTGTGGTTGCCTCTCACATGCCCCCTACTGGGGACCTAGCCCACAACCCAGGCATTTGTCCTGACTAGGAATCAAACTGGCGACCTTTTGATTCACAGGCTGACGTTCAACCGCTGAGCCACACCAGCCAGGGCTCAGTTTGATTTCTGAAGGTTCTGAGTGGTCGTTTATATCTTAGTTGTAATTTTGATGTGGTTGTGCAAAAAGGTGAACCATGTCTACCTACATATAATCTTGACTAGAAGTCCCCAGATTGTTCCTAGTAGTAATTTTAAAAAGCCTCCTAAGCATTTCTAATGTACAGCCAGGGCAAGAACATCTGGAATAAAATTAGTGAACTCTTCCTCTTCCCCTTTTGTCCTCTTGCCTTCTCCTTCATTTTCAAACAGTTCAGTCCTACAACCACTGGATGGGCAGGAAAAGGTAGATGTCTTGTGGAAGAGAAGGAAAGTTTCGGTGACCCAGACCAGTAAGTCGGCCCAGGAAGGTAGCCCCTCAGAAGGGTGAACTCGGATGAGGAGTCAGAAGCTGGACAGCGTGAAAATAGTATCCACCTGCAGGGGTGACCCAGTGTGGGGAGTCAGAGCCAGAGGGGGTGAGGAGGCTATACAAGCAAGGTGTGACTCACTCCAGCCCAGCATGGGGTGACAGAGCTCAAGCACCATGAGCAACGTGTCTGTCTAAATGGTGGGCTGGCCTGGCGTGGGAAATCAGAGCCCAAGCAGAATAAGAAAGTGTCCATCTGGGAGAGTAGCCTGAAATGAAGAGTGTCCATACAAAAGTTCACTGGACAAGGTTAAATGGGCAATTAAGATCTTATTCAATGCTATGGCAAAAGAGGGAAGAGAGATTGAACTCAATGGTACTGAAGCAAAAGGTAGAAAGATTTTAAAGCCCTGGGGTGCGCTAATGGGAAAATAATGAACTAGAAGGGGAAGGTTGGTCAGTGGGAAGTGTGGGGCATGTTAACTCCTGAGTTTGCAAATGTTTTTCTGTGTCATTAGGCCATATGGGTTTGCTAGTTGGAATTCATCTAAGTTAGGCTTCCACATTTGCACAGAGACTGGGAGCTCCCTGCCTCCAGGGAGCTGGCAGGCCCAGCATCTGCCTTTCTCCTGTTGTGGCATGCCAGGCTGCTGGGTTCTGGAGCAACCTCCCCCTACAGCCCTTCCCTTTTCTGGGGACGGCAGGCTCTCGCACCCCCATGTGCCTTCAATTTTCAATCCCACCAACTTCCGTGCTGCTTCGTCCCTCCTGGGGTCCTATGGGAGAGTGCAGGCTCTCGTGCTCCTTTCAGGGATCCTCCCCTGCTCCCAGTGATTTGGTCAGATCTCCTCTGTTACATGATGGCTCCACATTTGTCCTTCAGATAGAAAGAAATGTCATCAGGTGAGAGTGATGGGGGTCAAAGTTGTTGGGGGTGGGAAGCAGAGAATTATGAATATGCTTATTCAGAGAGGGAGATGAAGCTACAGACACTGGGCAGTGTGCACTGCCTATTTGAACTTCTAAGCTTCAGGACTTGGTAAAATTTCTAAATATTAAATAGATATATTTTTAAAGGTATGTATAAAAAAATAAACAATGGAAAACTGAGGTTGTGTTTGGATGGTATGATTCCTCCCCTTGTTTTGTATCCTTAGTACACCTTAAGATTCAAAATGAACTCATTATATTTATAATGGGAAAAGTAATTTTTAATTTTCAAAAGATAATGAAATAAATGGTGATCCAGCACAAAGAAGGATTTAGGGGCACTATATTACTTTGCTAGAGCTAACTAGTACCACAGACTTGCTGGCTTAAAAATCAGAAATTTATTTCCTCACAATTCTAGAGGCTACAAGTCTGAGATGAAGGTGTGGCAAGGTTGCTTCTCCGGAGGCCTCTCTACTTGACTTATGGAGGGCATGTTCCCCCTGTGCCCTCAGCTGGTCTTTGTGTGTCTGTGTCCTAATCTCCTCTTCTTACAAGGACACTGATCATGTTAGATTAGGGTGCACCCTGATTTAACTTTACCTTAAAAAATCCTGTCTCCCAATATAGTTACATGCTGAAGTACTGAGGATTAGGATACCAACAAAGAATTTTGAGGGACGTAATTCAGCCCATAACAGGCATTTACATCTCACTGAGATTTTAATTGCCTCTTGGTTTTTCTGATTTCTTTTGCCTGTAGATTTCCCCCCACCACACTCCATGGCCGGTTTCTTATTCTTGTGACTTAAGATTTTGTCTGGTGAACAGTTTCTAAGCAGTTGATCAAATTTATTGATAATTTTTGAGATGTCAATTTTTAAGAATTTTACATTCTTTCACATTCAAATAAATGTGGTCTCAAGTGAAAAAGAAACTTCCTGTCTCTCTGCTTCCTTGTTTCACTTTTGCCCTGCAGGTCTCCCAGAGTCTGAGCATCCAGAGACAGAACACTTCACAACTCATGGCTTAATTTTTAAATAAGGATCTTTACAGTGTCTGCTATCCATCAGAAGAGGAATAAGAAATGAAGGTTAAGGGCAACTGTTTCAAGTTTTTGATATAATAACAAAGTTTTCAGGAAAATTCTGGTAAGTTGCTGAATCAAACTTTACTTTTATGCTTATAAGGGAAAGCCATTTTTTATACTCCAGCTGTACTTTTAAATAAATACATGTGTTTGTACACAAATCATGATATGTAAAAATACTGAAATCAATTAGAAATACAAATGGACAAAATACATATCAATATATGCAACTGAGGCCAACTTTTTAAGTGTACTTAGGGAAATGAGAGTGCTTTTGACTGTGTATGGAGTGGGAATAACCATTAGAGAAACAATATCAGTAAGTTCAGGAATTTAAGTTATCAGTGTTACCAGGAAGACTGAAGTTAGGGTGTTCCTGCATCTTGGTACCTGTCTTACTCTAGAGATGAAGTCAGCCAAGACATAATTTGTATAGTAATGAAAGAGCAAGTTTATTTAATGAAATACACTTGAGAAGAAACTACAAGCAGGCACCCAGCTAGTCTGAATGCCCCAACTACTGGGATGTTAGGGCTTTTATGCTTGTAAACAGATTCTAGGTTTCCCCCATCCTCTCCTCTCCCAACCTTGGGATTAATATACAGTTTCAAAGGCTTCCTTTCCCAGATAGTGGAAATGACACATACAGAATTTTTTTTCTTTTTTTAAAAATATATTTTATTGATTATGCTATTACAGTTGTCCTATTATCCTCCCTTCCTTCCCCTCCACGCTGAACACCATCTCCCACCCACATTCCCCCCTTTAGTTCATGTCCATGTGTCATAAGTT
>CM052549.1:27831350-27905071 GCA_028533065.1 Trachops cirrhosus
CCTTGCTCTAGGGGACATGTTGGTAAAAAAGTTTCTGCGTGAAATATCTGAGATTTTCCTGCCTATGTTCTCCTCTAGGACTTTGATTGTGTCCCGGTTTATATTTAAGTCTTTTATCCATCTTGAATCTATTATATTTCTGTTTTCAGTTTAATTTATTTCTAGTCTTTATTATTTTTTCCTTCTGCTTGTTTTATTTTTCTCTTCTTTTTCAAAGTTTTCTAAGTTTCTGAGTTGAGCTTAGATTATTGTTTTGATAGTTTTCTTCTTTCCAATATATGCATTTATTACTATAATTCTTTTAACACTGCTTTAACTGTGTCCCACAAAACTGCAATATATTTTTTTACTTTATTTGAGACTTTCTTTTGGTCCATGAATTACTTAGAAATGTGTGGTTTTAGACTTTAGTGATTTTCCTCTTACCTTTCTGTTATCAATTTCTCATAAGATTCCATTGTATTTGGCAAATATACTCTGCATTATTTCAATTCTTTTAAATTTGTTAAACTTGCCCTGGCTGGTGTGGCTCAGTGGATTGAGTGCTGGCCTGTGAACCAAAGGGTCACGGGTTCAATTCCTAGTCTAGGGCACATGCCTGGGTTTTGGGCCAGGTTCCCAGTATGGGGCATGTGAGAGACAACCACACATTAATGTTTTCCCCTCCTTTCCCCTCTCTATAAATAAAGTAAATAAAATCTTTTTAAAAATAAATTTGTTGAACTTCATTTTATCATTTAGGATATGGTCTATCTTGGTCACTTAAAAAGAATGATATTCTGCTGTTCTTGGACAGAGTGTTAAAATGTTGGTCAGTGGTATTAAATTTTTCTACACACTCACTAATATTCTGTCCAGTTGTTCTATCAACTGTTAAAAGATGTTGCAACATCCAACTATAACTTTGGATTTTCCTAAAACGGAAAAGTTTCATCAGTGTTTGCTTCAAATGTTTTGCAACTTTCTCGTTTGGTACAAACACTTCTAGGATTGCTCTGACATCTTGTTGAATTGATCTTTAATCGTCATATAATACTCTTCTGTCTGGGGTAATTTTCTTTCTCTGAAATCTACCTTATCTGGCATTAATATAACTACTCTTGTGTTTATTAATATTTATATTATATATTTTACCTATACCTTTATTTTCAACCTATCTATACTGTTATATTTCAAGTGAGAGTCTTGCAGACAGCATATCTTGGGTCATGTTTTTAATCCAGCATACCAATTCTTTCTTTTAATTTCTGTATTTAGGCTCCTTATATTTAATGTAGTTATTTATAAATATGTTAATACTTATGTCTCCCATTTTATTTTTTGTTTTTTCTGTTTTTCAGTTCTCTATTACATTTTCCTGACTTAGTTTGCATTATTTGATATTTTTTTACAATTCCACTTCCATCTACAGTGTTTTGAGTGTCACTTTGGATAGCTTTTTCTAGTGGTTACTCTAGATGTTGCATTATATATATATACACAACTTATGACAGTCTAGTGGTATTATTTTACTGGTTTGAGTGAAGTAGAGAAATCTCAGTTCCTGTATATTCCTTTACCCTAGCTACTTATAATCTTTACTTCTTCCAGTACATACATTTAGAACCATATCAGACAGTGCTTCAACAATCAATTTAGAAAACCAAATAGGAGAAACTCTATCATATTAACCAATACTTTTGCTTAGCAGGTTATTTTGTTCCTTCTTAATGTTCTGAGTTCCTTCTCTTACCACTTCCTTTCTATTTAGAGAACTTCCCTTAAACATTCTTTTAGGGTAGGTTATGTAGGTTGCACCATTTTACATTCCCACCAACAGTACACAAGAGTTCCTTCCAATTTCTCCACATCTTCGCCAATACTTGTTATTTTTAGGGGTTTTTTTTTAGTAGTCATCACAATGGTTGTGAAATGATGTCTCATTATGGTTTGGATTTGCTTTTCTCAAATGATCAGTGATGTTGAGCACCTTTTCATATGCTTGTTGGTCATTTGTGAATCATGTTTGGAGAAATATGTATACAAGTCCATTGTTCATTTTTTAATTGGGTTATTTTCTTTGCTGTTGGTATTGAGTTGTAGGAGTTTTTACTATATTCTGGATATTATCATATCAGTTACATGATTTACAAATACTTTCTCCTACCCCATCACTTGCCTTTCCATTCTGTTGTGTCCTTTGATACAGTGTCTTAGGTTTGATGTGGTCCCAGAAAAGGGGCTTCCTATTTTTTAATTTAATCTTTATTGTATATTTTTTCCATTACCATTTAGTCCCCTTACACCACCTCCCTCCACAATCCCCACACTGTTGACCATGTCATTGAGTCCTTTTTCCCTTTTGCTCAATCCCTCCACCCCCTAACCTCCCCACTCCCCACTAGCTGTCATCTGTTCTCCATCTATGAGTCTGTCTCTGTTTTGCTTGTTAGTTCAGTTTGTTCATTAGATTCCACATATGAGTGAAATCATATGGTATCTGTCTTTTTCTGACTGGCTTATTTCACTTAGCATAATGTTCTCCAGGTCCATCCATATTGTTGCAAAGGGTAAAAGTTTCTTCTTTTTTATGGCCAAGCAGTGTTTCATTATGTAAATGTCCCGTAGTTGTTTTGTCCACTCGTCTACTGATGGACACTTGGGCTGCTTCCCTATCTTCGTGATTGTAAATAACACTGCAATGAACATAGGGGTGCTTATGTTGTTTCAAATTAGTGTTTTGGGTTCCCTCAGATATATCTCCAGAACCGGGATCACTGGATCAAAAGGCAGATCCATTTTTAATTTTTTGAGGTACCTCCACACTGCTTTCCACAGTGGCTGCCCAAGTCTGCATTCCCCCCCCAACAGTGTGAAACGGTTCAAAGGGCTTACTTTAAAGATTAGTACACCTAAGGCAATTTCCCCCTCCACTCTGTCTCCTTTCCCAGATAATTTAAAATTTGAACTTCTTAATCTCTATAGGCCAAATTACTGAAGGAAACTTCATCTAATTCACTTCTTTAAAGAAAGCATCAAATCTTCTAGGTTTCTAATTGTCATAGTGTTGTATGGGAGTAATATTTCCATCATTTTTGCATATTTTTGCCTATTTTTGTATTACTATAGCTGTAAGATATGTTTTTTATTCACTTTCTAGGCATACAGGAATTACTAACGAAAAATAATAGTTTTAAACTTGGACCACTGCTCTGGTATCTTTATATCAGGAAGGGAAGGTAAATCCTAATCATGAATTTTTATTTACCACTGGGAGGCAATATTCTTGTGAATTATTTCATAAACGTGTGTCTATATAATCTATTTGCCACAATTTTTCCCAAGCTTATCTCCTCTGTTAATTTATTTCTCCCATGATAGAATCATTAGAATGGCTTGTGTTTGGGGGCCACTTTGAGATTGTACTTAAAGCTATTATTATTTGGATTTCATTTTTTTCTAACCATTACTATATTTCTGTAACCCATATTGTCATGAATTTTACAGACAGAAGTCTGCCAATTTGCAGACTGAATAGTAATGCCATTCATTACTATTCTCCCAGGAATGAGCTATGATCAATTATTATGTAAAAAATTAATATAATAGTAGCTTCCAAGTTCTCTACCCAGCAAGCTATCCTAGAAGTCACAGAACAGAATAGCTCCCACACCAAATAAAGTTGCTTAAGGCACATGCCTTATTAAATAAGTTTAAGTACACAACAAAAAGCATGGAGAAGATATGGGTGACACACTTTGGATCAGATACAAGCAGGGTGGAACCTTATTATCTGAGTAATGCAAGATCATCTATCCTCTCTCCCTCTCTGCTGTATCAGCATTCTCCACTGATTGTGTAATTCTAAGAACCCAAGTTGAGGTCTGTTTAAGGGGGATCAACATATAGTACATACAATGGGCCAACCACATGTGCTTCCTCTAGCCAGAGAGATGCCTGACCACAGCTATACCTCATCAATTAGCTTAATAAGCTACTCTGGATTTTATTTATGCTTCTTGAGTAGAGGACCCAAAGGATCAAGTGGATGTTACCCAATTAAGACCCAGTAAGAACTCAACAATATCAAGTGTCTCAATTGTGTCTTAAGAATACATAATATCTATTTGGCTTTCTATTACCTCCTACGTTTAACACTCATATGCTCTGTATACTCTACACCTATCATAACGTGCTTCATAACTACTTGATTCTATACTTAGTTTCACATGTCCTCTTTATTTTATACAGCCTTCTCTATTTAGTTTCATATATCCTCCTTTGTTTCTCTTATTTTCTATAACAGAATTGAGTATTTTAACATAATGCAGCCGACACACATTATAGCAAACAACCATTAATGAGAATGAAACATCTCTATATATACTGACTAGAAGTGTCCTCAAGATACAGTTAGTGAATCAAGCAAGGTGAGAAATGTGTATACAATGCTATTACTCCTGTGGGGGAAAATGTGCTTGCATTTAGTAACATTTTTCTGGCGGGACACAGAAGAAACTGCTAATGGTAATTTCCTCTCAGGAGAATAACTGGATGGCAAGCATATTCTTTTGAACTTTTAAAACTGCATGAGACATACATATTACCTATTGAAAAATTAGTTACTTAAAAATTTACTCATAAAAATACTAAATTATTTTTCCTTTTCTATATATAGATATCAGAATGGCAGCACAACTAAATCTGCCAGAAAATACAGATGACTGGACAAAAGAGGATGTAAATCGGTGGTTAGAAAGTCACAAAATTGACCAAAAACACAGGGAAATATTGACCGCACAAGATGTGAATGGAGCAGTCTTGAAGTGGCTAACTAAAAGTGACCTCATTGATATGGGCCTAACACATGGACCAGCTATCCAAATAGAACATCTATTCAGAGGACTGCAGAAAATACGCTCTGAAGATCCTATTCAGGCATGTAAGAAGAAAAAAGGCAGTAAAAATGTTCCTAAATCACAAGCTGTGATGAAAGAGGAAAATGAAACTTCAAAGCAAAAACAAAATGATAAAGAGAAATCAGATATGCCCAATGCTTCTACAGTTACTACAGTTTCTGAGTCATTAAAAAATGAATCCATGTTAGATGAAATAGATGGAACAAAGGAAAAGCAACCATCCATAGAACTGACATGTGTACCATACCCTTTTGATGAATTCAGTGACCCATATCGTTACAAAGTAGATTTTTGTTTACAGCCTGAAACAGGACCACTCAATCTCATTGATGCGATACATGAATTCAAAGCCTTCACAGATACAAAAACAGCCACAGAAGAGGACATTAAAATGAAATTTAGCAATGAAGTCTTCCGATTTGCTTCAGCTTGTATGAATTCACGAACCAATGGCACCATCCATTTTGGAGTCAAAGACAAACCCCACGGAAAAATTGTTGGCGTGAATGTCACCAATGTCACCAAAGAAGCCCTCATTGAGCACTTCAATCTGATGATCCACCAGTATTTTGAAGACCATCAGGTCCAAATAGCAAAGAAATGCATTCGAGAGCCAAGATTTGTAGAAGTTTTACTGCCAAACAGTACTCCATCTGACAAATTTGTTATTGAAGTGGATGTCATTCCAAAATACTCTGAATGTGGACATGATTATTTCCAGATTAAAATGCAAAATTGCAACAACAAAATATGGGAACAAAGAACAAAATTCTCGGTCTTTGTGCGAGATGGGGCCAGCACTAAAGATATCATTAAAAATAATGCGGAATTCAAAGACTTTAAACTAGGTTTAAAAACACTGGCAAAGTCAAGAAAAGAAGCAGAAGAAAAATGCAGAGTAAAAACAAATAAAAAAGAGAGTGAGGGACCAAAGCTTATTCAATTGTTGACAGGAAATCAGGACTTGTTAGATAATTCATACTATGAATGGTACATTCTTGTAACAAATAAATGCCACCCTAATCAAACAAAAAACTTAGATTTCCTAAAGGAAATTAAATGGTTTGCTGTGTTGGAGTTTGATCCTGAGTCTGTAAGCAAGGGTGTAGTGAATGCTTACAAAGAAAGCCGAGTAGTAAACCTTCACTTGCCAAGTCTGTATACAGAGGGAAAAACCACAACAAATGAGAAGATTTCTGGTCTGAATCTTTACCAACAACCCAGCTGGATTTTCTGCAATGGCAGGTTAGACCTTGACAGCGAAAAATATAAACCCTTAGATCCAAGTTCCTGGCAAAGAGAAAAAGCATCTGAAGTCAGGAAATTGATATCATTTCTTACACATGAAGACATAATGCCAAGAGGGAAGTTTCTGGTGGTATTTCTATTACTCTCCTCTGTGGATGACCCAAGAGACCCCCTCATTGAGACATTCTGTGCTTTCTACCAAGATCTCAAAGGAATGGAAAATATATTGTGCATTTGTGTACACTCACAAATATGTCAGAGATGGAAAGATCTACTTGAAGCAAGATTAATAAAAAAACAAGATGAATTATCAAGCCGATGTATTTCTTCTTTAAGTCTTGAAGAGATAAATGGTACTGTTCTTAAACTAAAATCTGTGACTACATCTTTAACGAGATTTTTGCCATCTATTGGTTCATCTTCTGTCCTTCTGAAAAGGGAAGAAGATATCATGACTGCTCTGGAAATTCTCTGTGAAAATGAATGTGAAGGTACACTCTTAGAAAAGGACAAAAATAAATTTCTTGAATTCAAGGCTTCAAAAGAGGAAGACTTCTATCGAGGTGGTAAAGTATCCTGGTGGAACTTCTACTTTTCTTCTGACAGTTATTCACCTTTTGTCAAAAGGGATAAATATGAAAAACTTGAAGCAATGATTCAAAGCTGTGCAGATTCTTCTAAGCAAACATGTGTTAAAATTATTCATCTGTATCATCACCCAGGCTGTGGTGGGACTACTCTGGCTATGCATATTCTCTGGGAACTAAGGAAGAAATTCAGATGTGCTGTGCTGAAAAACAAGACAGTCGATTTTTCTGAAATTGGAAAACAAGTGACTAATTTAATCACCTACGGGGCAGCAAACCATCAAGAATACCTACCTGTACTGCTTCTTGTTGATGATTTTGAAGAACAAGGTGATATCTATCTTCTGCTGGCCTCTATTCAAACAGCTATAGCTAGTAAGTACATTCGATATGAGAAACCTTTAGTGATCATCCTAAATTGCATAAGATCACAGAATCCTCAAAAATCCTCTGCAAAGAACTCAGACAGTATCGCCCTAATACAACAACTATCTTCCAAAGAACAAAAAGCTTTTGAGCTTAAATTGAAAGAAATTGAAGAGCAACATAAAAACTTTAAAGATTTTTATTCCTTCATGATCATGAAAACTAACTTTAATAAGGAGTACATAGAAAATGTGGTCAGGAATATCTTGAAAGGACAAAATATTTCCACCAAGGAAGCAAAGCTCTTTTCTTTTCTGGCTCTTCTTAATTCATATGTGCCTGATACCACCATTTCACTTTCACAATGTGAAAAGTTCTTAGGAATAGCAACCAAGAAGGCTTTCTGGGGAACAGAAAAATTTGAAGACAAGATGGGCACCTACTCTACAATTCTGATAAAAACAGAGGTGGTGGAATGTGGAAAGTACTCTGGAGTGCGCATTATTCACCCTTTAATTGCCACTCGCTCACTGGAAGAATTGCAGATAAGCTATCATTTGGATAAAAGTCAAATTATTCTGGATATGCTAACAGAAAATTTGTTCTATGATACTGGTATAGGAAGAAGCAAATTTCTCCAAGATATGCAAACACTGCTGCTCACAAGACAGCGCAATGAACGTGAAAGTGAAATAGGAACTTGGTTTTCCCCATTCATTGAAGCATTACATAAAGATGAAGGGAACCCAGCAGTTGAAAAAGTACTGCTAGAAGGTATTCATCGGTTCAACCCAAATGCATTCATTTGCCAAGCCTTGGCAAGACATTTCTACATTAAAGAGAGGAACTTTACCAGTGCCCTTCATTGGGCAAATCAAGCAAAAAAGATAGAACCTAGAAATTCTTATATCTCTGATACACTGGGTCAAGTCTACAAGAGTAAAATAAGATGGTGGATAGAGAATAAGGAAAGAAGGAACATTTCGGTTGCTGATCTAACTGATCTTTTGGATTTAGCAGTACATGCCTCAACCGCATTCAAAGAATCTCAACAGCAAAGTGAAGATAGAGAGGATGAGGCCACAGGAAGGTTTTCAAAGAGGCGGTATGATACTTACAATATTGCTGGTTATTATGGGGAGATAGAAGTTGGGCTCTACACAATCCAGATTCTCCAGCTCATTCCATTTTTTGACAATAAAAATGAACTATCTAAAAGAGAGATGATCAATTTTATATCAGGAAGTAGTGATATTCCTGGGGATCCAAACAATGAATTTAAATTAGCCCTCAATAACTTTATTCCTTATCTAACTAATTTGCGATTTTCTTTGAAAAAGTGCTTTGATTTTTTTGATGATTATTTTGTCCTTCTAAAACCCAGGAACAACATTAAGCAAAATGAACAGTCCAAAACTCGGAAAAAGGTGGCTGGATATTTTAAAAAGTATGCAGATATATTTGGTCCCTCAGAGGACTCACAAGACAAAAATCTCAGATCAAAGCTTAGTTTGCCACTTCAAATAGAGCGGTGCTGGAAAAGCCTAGAAGTTTTAAAAGCAGACAAGTTTTCTGGGCTCTTGGAATACCTAATCAAAAATCAAGAAGAGGCTATTAAACCCATGGAAGATATAGTGAAACAATACACTTTTCTCTTTGAACAATGCACTGTCAGACCCCAGTCAAAGGAAAAGCAAAATTTCATCTTGGCCAATATCATTCTCTACTGTATTAAACCTACCTCCAAATTTGTAAATCCAATTAAAAAACTGAAAGATCAGCTTCGAGAAGTCTTGCAACAAATAGGACTGCATCATCGATTTTCAGAACCTTATTTCCTAGCTTCCCTCTTATTCTGGCCAGAAAACCAACAACTAGATCAAGATTCTAAACAAATGGAAAAGTATACTCAGTCACTGGAAAATTCTTTCAGGGGACAATATAGACATATGTATCGTACAAAGCAACCAATTGCATATTTCTTTCTTGGGAAAGGTAAAAGTATGAACAGGCTTGTCCACAAAGGAAAAATTGATCAATGCTTTGGAAAGACACCTGATAATTCCTTGTGGCAGAGTGGAGAGGTATGGAAGGAGAAAAAAGTCCAAGAACTTTTGCTTCGTTTAAAGGGACGAGTCGAACATAATTGTTTATACATAGAATATGGAACCAATGAAAAAATCACAATACCCATCACACCTACTTTCTGGGGTCAACTAAGAAGTGGTAGAAGCATAGAAAAAGTGTCTTTTTACCTGGGATTTTCCATTGGAGGCCCACTTGCTTATGACATTGAAATTATTTAAGAGTCTGATATTCTCTCTCCAGGAATGTGGTCTCAATACCACTTTTTCTGAGACCCAAGACCTTTACTTTAAATTACTCTTTAGTATGTTATGAGTCCTACACAGACTGTAGAGAAAAAAATATGGAAAGTATCAAATATCTTACTTGGTTTGGATAACAGCATCAAGAACAAGATAAGAAGGAGCTATTTATGAAATCAGGACAAATGAATGTAATACATCAGACACAGCCTCATAAAACTTCCTCCAATTACCCAACTAAGGCCATGAACTGAGAAAGAGTGTCTCCTTTCTTCCCAATTGTAAAAACTTTTCAGAATAGGAAAACATAGTTATAATTCCAAGACATGACAATATCTAGGAGACCATTTCATTAAAAAATGAAATCTTCTCAAGCTAAGGAGCAATATTTATTCTTACCAAGCACACCAGGACTCAAGGATCTTTCAAAGCAGAAGGAGCAACCAGTTCACTGAAAGTCAAACCCATAGAAGCCAGAAGATCTTACCAAAGTAGGCTGGAAAATTAGACTGCCTTTTCATGCAGTAAAAGGCAGTTGAGCAAAAGTGAAAAAAAAACATGAGTTTATAGACCTCTACACAAACAAAAATACACTCAAACTCCAAAACTAACGAATAAAAAGGACTCTTGTGAAAAAAGACTAATTTGTTCCCCATCCAGAAGGTCCTAACATACTGGCAAGATATACATATAAACTATGGATTGAATAAGCACAACCAGTAAAATGTAATCAAAATGCAATTTTTCTCTAATAAAATTATGAACATGGACAATCACCAACAATTGCCAAAACAAGTAAAAAGCTGATAAACAACTTTAGGCAGATAAATCAGACTTTCCTAAATCCTGATCAATATTAACAGAAAAAGCTAGACGTTATGGGACTACCAGAGTGCACACATCACCCATGACATAGTCTTGCCAGGTAACTGGACTTGAACCTGACCAAACCTCTGGATCATTCTTCCAATTAAAAGAAAATACAGATGTTGGATATGCCTCAAAATAATTCCATGTGTAAGGAATGGAGATGGTTAAAGGACAGTAGATAAACAGTACAGCTGCAACAAGATTGGACCTGAGTTAATCACTGCATGATGGATATATAGAAATTCATTATACTCTTTTCTTGTCTTTGGACTGTGCTTTTGAAATTTTCTGTTAGAAAAACAAAAAATTCAATTTGTTTTTGTCTTCATAATTCCTTTCAAATTTTTCACTGCGGGGATAGAGGGGGGGTGGCAGCAGGTAGGCAGTCTCTTGCTCCTGAATAAAATTTCAGCTGCCTAACTTATCAGCTCATTCTTGGTTTTAAAAAAATCAACTGGTCAAACATTCTTAATTTCAAAAAATGAGAATGTTGCCCTGCCCAAGTGTCTCAGTTGGTTGGAATGTCCTCCCATATACCAAAAGGCTGCAGGTTTGCTCCCTGGTCAGGGCACATACCTAGGTTGCAGGTATGATCCAAGTCAAAGCATGTATGGGAAGAAACCAATCAATGTCTCTCTCGCCCTCTCTTCCTCCTTTCTTGCCTCCCTCCCTCCCCACCCTCTCTAAAAATCAATGAATATATCTTCAGGTGAGGATTAAACAAAAATAAAACAAAAAATGAGAATGCCCAGTCATATTTTTCTCTGGGGACATTTCCCACAGCCCAGGTTTCAGTCTACTCTACACAGAATTGTCTTTGTTGGAGTCCTCCTGCTTTACCAGATGATTCTGTTGAACTCAAATTAAACCAGCTTAACAGGTGCTCTCTCTCCCATGACCTACCTTCGGTGCACAGGAAACACTCATGAATGTTTTTTTCTACCACCCGGCAGGGAGTACAGCGCATTTCCAGTCTTGGGAACAACTTGCCCCATAAAGTCAGAAAGACACAGGTCAAACACTCCACATAGACCTCTTGAAGTCCTCCACCCCTGTTCCCCACCCCTTCTCTCTAGGCTGAAGATGAGATGCTCATGGTGTTTGGGCAAACTTTTCCCAACAAACCTCTTCATAAACACCTCTCTTCCGGAATGCCAGCAGTGGGCAAACTATAGCCTATAGGCCAAATCCAGCCTATCTTTTAAATAAAGTTTTACTGGAACACAGTCACAGTCACTTGTTCAAGTATTGACTGTGGCTGCTTTTGCACTGTAACAACAGAGTTGAGTAGTTGTAATAGAGACCATATAGCCCTCAAACCTAAAATATTTACTATTTGGCCATTCACAGGAAAAATTCACTAACCCCTGCTCTATATTATCAACTCTTGTCTTTTTTGTAGGTCAGCTGTCTAATAGGTTCTTAAACATTTATTTTGAAAATATGCATTTTCATTTATCAACTAATTTGATATCTAATTTCTATCATTTTAAGGCCAAAGTTAAAATTTAACAACCCTGCAACATAAAATTTATTTTTTACATTATAATAATCCAGGTTGAGGGAGCTCCTACCCTTTTCGACAGCATGGATGGAATTGAAAAGCATTATGCTAAGCAAAATAAGCCAGGTGGTGAAAGGCAAATACCATATGATCTCACCTTTAACAGGAATCTAATCAACAAAACAAACAAACAGGCAAAATATAACCACTGAAGACACTGAAAGACACTGAAATTGAGAACAGGCTGAAAGTGACTAGAGGGGAGAGGGAAGGGAATTTCAGGGGGGAAAGGGCAACAGTTTGCAGGAACAAATATAAAGGACACATGGACAATAACAAGGGGGGGTGGAAACGGGAAGGAGGTGAGGTGGGCTGGGATGGGGGTAAAAGGCAGAAAACTGTACTTGAACAACAATTAAAATTTAAAAAATGAAAAAAAAATCCAAGTCTGCCTTTCCAAGGAATAGCAGAGTAATACATACATGTGGGTTTTCCTTTTGAAAATAAAAATACAGCTAAATTATGCTGGATAAGTTTGACAAGCTCACTGATCTGTCATAATTCTTTTTACCCATTTAGCTTTATATTTTTCTTAGGTCCACGGAATTTAGTCTTGAAAAATATAAGTTTGGAAGGTGAGATTTAAATATTAATGATCTCTGACAGTAACCAGAGGGGAGGTGGAAGGGGATAATGGGGGGAAGCATTTACAGGAACTAAAGGACACATGGACAAAACCAAGGGGACGGGTAGAAGCAAGGGAGGGAGTGGGGTTTGGCCAGGGTGGGGGGAGCAGTGGGAAGGAAATGCAGACAACTGTAATTGAACAACAAAATAATTTTAAAAATAAATAAATGAATAAGTATTAATGATCTACTCTTTCATAGGCCAGCAGTTCTCAGTTGAACAGAACCCCTCAAGAGGTCTTTCCAAGCTATATATTCTACCTCCCAATTCAGATAGAGCCTAGAGTAAAAGACAGCAACAATTTTTTCAACCACCCCGTTGAAAATCATTGACTAAGTCATTATAATGAAGCAGTTTCCCAACTCAGTGTTTAAGAGGAAGTGTTTATTTAAACACTCCCAGACAAAGATGGTGACCTGAGCAAGTGAGCATTGGAAACAATAAAATTCTACTTCTGGCTATTTGAAATGTGGATTACCAAAAACAGTCTCAGAAAGTAATACCTACAGAAAGATCACTTATTAAACAGACTATCTTATTTCTCTTATAAAAATATTTTCTTATTTTATATTATTTTTATGTACCTTGCTCTTCCAAATGTCTCTCTGCTGCACAACTGGGATGTACTAGAAAAGCGTGCACATGCACTTAAATATTTATAGATTTGTTTCACCTTAACAACAAAAAATTCAGCTCCAATTAAAATATGCATACTACTGGTTTGTATTCTTTTCTGTATTTTACAAACTTATATATGTATATACACCATTATTATAATATTGTAGCCTGACAGTCCTACATTTCCCATGAAAACCTTCTACGTATGTAAAAAAGTTCATTTTCTCTCATTAGTGGAAGAAGGAAATTGTTCAGTTTTAAATCCAGAAATCTACCCTTTCATGAGATGCTATCATCATCTCTTCCTAGTTGCAAGAAATGGAATTAACCCATATTTTAGTGTTTCACTTAAGGTCATGATCTACGAGTGTAAGTCCTGGCACAAAGCAAATGGCACATTCAAAAGAAGTCATTTGATGAGAGTTTAATAAAAGAACTATTAAAAAAAAACAAAAGTGTAGGTGGGGTTTATACCAGGGATACAATGCTGATTAAATACTAAAAAATCAATCTTCTATCATATTAACAGGCTAAAGTGGAAAAACCACATGATTATATCAAGTGATAGAAAAAAAGCTTATGAGAATATTTAATATCCATTTGTGGTAAAATATCACAGAATATCAGGAATGGAGAGGGGAACTTCCTCAACTTAATAAAGAGCATCTACAAAAAAAACCTACAGTTGAAACATAATGGTAAAAGACTGAATGCTTTCCCTCTAAGATTGAGAACAAGGTCAAGATGCACAATCTCCCCACTCTTATTCAACACTGTAGTGGAAGTTCAAGCTAATGCAGTAAGGCAAGTAAAGGAAATAAAAACAAACAGATCAGAAAAGAAGAAAAAGAGACTTCCGGCCAAGATGGAGGCATAGGTAGACACGCTGTGCCTCCTCGCACAACCAAAAGAAGGACAACAATTTAAAAACAAAAAACAACCAGAATTGACAGAAAATCGAACTATATGGAAGTCTAACAACCAAGGAGTTAAAAGAAGATACACTCATCCAGACTAGTAGGAGGGGCAGAGACTGGTACGCAGAGAGGACTCGCAGCAAGGCAGTGGCTAGAGGACTGGGCAGGCAAGACAGCAGCTGGCAGACTCAGTGCCAGATTGTGGAGCAGGGCATGCAAGGCTGCCACTGGCCAGCAAGGCTGCAGTGGTGAAGGTGGCTGGTGGAGCAGGAGGTCCCACATTCACACACAGATAAACCAGGAGGAACAACTGGGGAGCAAGACAGACCGTGCAACCCAGAGCTCCAGCGAGGGGAAATAACGCCTCAAACCACTGATTGAAAACAGCTGTGGGGGTTGAGGCAACAGCAGGAGAAACTCCCAGCCTCATAGGAGAGTTTGTTGGAGAGACCTACAGGCCCTTAGAATGTACACAAACCCACCCACTCAGGAATCAGCACCATAAGGGCCCAATTTGCTTGTGGGAAGCAGGGGAAGTTACTGAAAGCCAGCAGAGAGTGGAGCAAGCGCCATTGTTCCCTCTCAGACCCCTGCCCCACATATAGCATTACAACCCAGACACATATTACCCCTCTTGGGTGAATACCTAAGGCTCCACCCCTCACGATGTAACAGGCATGTCAAGACAAAAAAAAAAATGGCCTAAATGAAAGAACAGATCAAAGCTCCAGAAAAAATACAACTAAGCAATGAAGAGATAGCCAACCTATCAGATGCACAGTTCAAAACACTGGTAATCAGGATGCTCACAGAATGGGTTGAATTTGGTTACAAATTAAACGAAAAAATGAAGGCTACACTAAGTGAAATAAAGGAAAATGTACAGGGAACCAATACTGACAGAAAGGAAACTGGGACTCAAATCAATGGTGTGGACCAGAAGGAAGAAAGAAACATCCAACTAGAAAAGCATGAAGAAACAAGAATTCAAAAAAATGAGGAGAGGCTTAGGAATCTCCAGGACATCTTTAAACATTCCAACATCCGAATTATAGGGGTACCAGAAAAAGAAGAGGAAGAGCATCAAGTGGAAAAGTTATTTGAATAAATAATAAAGGAGAATTTCCCCAATCTGGCAAAGGAAATAGACTTCCAGGAAGTCCAGGAAGCTCAGAGTCCCAAAGAACTTGGACCCAAGGAGGAACACACCAAGGCATATCATAATTACATTAGCCAAGATTAAAATTAAGGAGAGAACCTTAGAAGCAGCAAGAGAAAAGGAGACAGTTACCTACAAAGGAGTTCCCATAACAGTGTCAGCTGATTTCTCAAAAGAGACCTTCAGGCAAGAAGGGACTGGAAAGAAGTATTCCAAGTCATGAAAGACAAGGACCTACATCCCAGATTGCTCTATCCAGCAAAGCTTTCATTTAGAATGGAAGGGCAAATAAGGTGCTTCCCAGATAAGGTCAAGCTAAAGGAGTTCATCATCATCACCAAGTCCTTATTATATGAAATGTTAAAGGGACTTATCTAAGGAAAAGAAGCTAAAAACTATGAACAGTAAAATAACAGCGAACTCACAATTATTAACCACACCTAAAACAAAAACAAAAACAAACTAAGCAAACAACTAGAATAGGAACAGAACCACAGAAAGGGAGATCACATTGAGGGTTAGCAACAGGGGAGTGAGACGTGCAGAGAGGGGGAAAAGGTACAGAGAATAAGTAGCATAGATGGTTGATAGAAAACAGACAGGGGGAGGGTAAGAATGAGATAGGAAATGTAGAAGCTTAAAGAACTTATGACACATGGACATGAACTAAAGGGGGGGATGTGGGTGGGAAAGGGTGTGCAGGATGGAGGGGAGTGAAGGGGGGGAAATGGGACAACTTTAATGGCATAATCGATAAAATACATTTTTAAAAAGAAAAGAAGAAATAAAACTCTTTCCATTCAGAATGACAATTTTCTAAGTATAAAATCCAATAGCATCTACAAAAAAATCCATGTGGAACTAACAAGCGAGGTCACAGGATACAAAATAAATACAAAAAATTCAATTTTCTTTCACATATGAGCAATGAACATTTGGACACTAACATATCATTTATAATAATTCAAAAAATGAAATATTACATATAAGTCTAACAAAACATGAGTATAGCTTTGCTGACAATTACAAAATGCTAATGAAAAAATCAAAGTTCTAAACAAATGGAGAGACATGTCATGTTCATGGACAGAATACTCAGCACAGTGAAGTATCTATTCTTCCCCACATGATATACAGTGTTAGTGCTGTTTTCTATTAAGAATTCAGAAAGATACCTAATAGATACAGACAAGATTATTGTAAAATTTATATGGAAAGACAAAGGAAGTAGAATAGCTAAAACAACTTTTAAAAAGAAGAATAAAGTAGAGAAATCAACACCTGTTTTCAATGTTCTCCATTTGTATAATTTTGTCATTTCAAGATTGTTGTTGCCAGGAGTTAAGTTCCACTGTGGAAAAGTAGAGAGAAAGATGGGTGTAGTTATAAAAGTGCAATAGAAGTGATCCTTGTGGGGATGGAATTATCTGTATTTTGACTGTATCAATGTTAAAATACTGCTTGTGGTTTCATACTTAGCTTTCCAACATATTACCATAGGGGGAAACTAGCCAAAATATACACTGGATCTGTCTGTATAATTTCTAGCAATTGCTTGTGAATCTACAGTCTTCCTCTCAAAAGTTTTTTAATTAAAAAAAAGTTAAATGATACTATCAATAATTTATACCAAAAACTTTGAAAACAAGTAAATTCACATGTTTATGAATTTGTATTTATAAATGTGCATATACATAGTGTGCATAACATAATATATTAAGCGACGTATATAAATATATGAATAAATAATACATATGACTTAAAAAACTGTTAACAGCCCCTGGCATGCTATAGCATTGCAGTCACAAGATTTTCATCTGTGGTAAATCTGAATGGGGTACAGTGGAAGGAGACACACTGACCTATGTAATACTTCTGGCATTTGTGACTTACAGGAAAATATTAGCTATTAAGCCTGTGAAATTAGTCAGTGGTTGCTAGGCCCTACTGAAGCCATGAAGAGAGGACAACATGCTCAAGTCACAGCAGAGTTGTAGAAGCGGGACTCCATTGTCCAACACCTCAAGGCTTATCAGTTCTCTAATCTGAGCTACTGCTGAAGGTTTTAGAAAAATGAAGAATTGTTACCTCTCCTGTGTATCTAGTGCATTGTTTTGCATCAACCAGGGGTGGAAACATGTTTACAGGTTAGTAGATATTATTCTCCAAAGGTTTTTATTGGTCTGATCTTTCCCATTTGCCCTATAGCTCTACTCTCTTCCCTTCTTCACCCTCTGTTCTGCCCCGGTTGCTCACCTACGTGGACTACAACAATAGGCCCCTCTTACCTTCTGGCTTCCAGCTGGGATTGGCCATTAGGACTCCTTAATAAGAAAATAGGAGAAGAGTAAGGATACTTATTATCCCATCTTCCTCTTTGCAAAGTCACCTTTCTGACTGACATGATGAAGGGTAAAATTCCTTCTTTTTGATGGCTGAGTAGTATTCCATTGTGCAAACGTACCACTACTTTTTGATCCACTCATCAACTGACGGGTACTTGGGCTGCTTCCAGATCTTGGCTATTTAAATAATGTTGCAATGAACATAGGGTACATATATGCTTTCGAATTAGTGTTGTGGGTTTCTTAGAATATAAGTGGGATCTCTGGGTCAAAAAGCAGTTCCATTTTTAATTCATAAGGAAACTCCATATTGTTTTCCATGGTGCCTGCACTAATCTATATTCACACCAACAGTGCATGAGGGTCCCATTTTTACCACATCCTTGCCAGCACTGGTGATGATATACAACTCAACACCAGGAAGACAACTCAATTAAAAAATGAGCAAAGGACTAAATAGACCCTTCTCCAGAAAAGTCATACAGATGGCCAATAGACATTAAAAAATGTTCAACATCATTCATCATCAGAGAGATGCAAATTAAAACCACAATGAGATAGTTTACGCCAAGATGGAGGTGTAGGTAGAAACTCTTTGCTTCCTCACACAACCCAAAGGAGGATAACAACCAATCTAAAATCAGTAAACAACCAGAAGTGCCAGAAAATGAAACTGCATGGAACTCTGACAACCAAGGAATTAAAGAAAAAGTCAGCCAGAACAATCAGACTGGTAAAAACCTGTGGCAAGGCAGAGGACCATGCAGGCAGAGCTAGCTAAAGGTGAAACTGAGACTCAGAGCTGACTGTGGACTATGGCAGTTGCCGCAGTGGGAGATACTCCCAGTCTTACATGAGTTCCTTGGAAGGTGCACTAGAGCTGAGCAGGCGAGCCACACTGTTCCCTCTCTGGTGCCTCCCCCACAGGCAGCACTGCACCACAGCAAGGACAGTTCCCCTGCTTGAGTGAATACCTAAGGCCCCGCCCCCTTACAACCTGTCAGGTGCACCAAGACAAAGAAATATGACCCAAATGAAAGAACAGAGCAAAACTTCAGAAAGAGAGCTAAGTGATGAGGAGAGAGCCAACCTATCTGATGGAGAGTTTAAAGCCCTGGTAATCAAAATGCTCACAGAACTGATTGAGTTTAGTTGAAAAATGAAAAAAAAAAAAATGGAAGATACCCAAAATGAAATAAAACAAAATATTCAGGGAACCAACAGTGACAGGAAGGAAACCAGGACACAAACCAACAATTTGGAACAAAAGGGAAAAATAAACACCAACTGCAACAGAATGAAGAAACAGGAATTCAGAAAAGTGAAGAGAGACTTAGGAACCTCTTGGACAACCTGAAATGTTCCAATATCCAAATTATAAGGGATGCCAGAAGGAGAAGAACAACAGCAAGAAATTGAAAACTTATTTGAACAAAAAATGAAGGAAAACTTCCGCAATCTGGTGAAGGAAATACACTTCCAGGAAGTCCAGGAAGCTCAGAGAGTCCCAAAGAAGTTGGACCCAAAGAGGAATACACCAAGGCACATCGTCATTAAGTTACCCAAGATTAAAGATAAAGAGAGAATCCTTGAAAGCAATAAGAGGAAAGGAGACAGTTACCTACAAAGGAGTGCCCACAAGGCAATCAGTTGATTTCTCAAAAGAAACCTTGCAGGCAAGAAGGGGCTAGAAAGAAGTATTTGAAGTCATGAAAGGCAAGGACCTACATCCAAGATTACTCTATCCAGCAAAGCATTCATTTAGAATGGAAGGGCAGATACAGTCCTTACCAGATAAGGTCAGGTTAAAGGAGTTTATCATCACCAAGGCATTATTATATGAAATGTTAAAGGGTATTGTCTAAGAAAAAGAAGATCAAAACTATGAACAATAAAATGACAACAAACTCACAACTATCAACAAATGAACCTAAAAGAAAAGAAAAACAATGAAAACAAAAACTAAGCAAACAACTAGAACAGGAACAGAATCAGAGAAATGGATATCTCATGGAGAGATTTCAGTGGAGAAGGGGAAAGGAGAAATAGGGGGGAAAAGGTACAGGGAAGAAGCATAATTAGTAGGCATAAAATAGACAGGGAAAGATAAAAAATGGTATAGAAAATAGAGAATTCAAAGAACTTATACATACAACCCATGGACATGAACTAGATTGGGGGGGATGCTGGAGGGTTGGGGGGTGCAGGGTGGAGGGGGATTAAAGGGGGGAAAATTGGGAAAACTGTAATAGCATAATCAATAAAAAATACTTAAAAAATAAATAAATAAAACCACAATGAGATATCACCTCACACATCAGAATGGCTATCATCATCCAGAACACTTCTAATTTTTTTAATTTATATGTTATCATGCCATATAAAATCTTATTTCATAATTCATAATTAAAGGACGTTAAATTTTGTCAAATGTGTCTTTTTCTCTTTCTAAGGAGGTGGGCCATATGATTTTTATTTTTATTATACTATTGTGATGTACCCTATTATTGATTTGTGTATGTTGAATCATCCTTGTATCCCAGGGATGACTCCCACTTGTTTATGATGCATAACCCTTTTAATATGCTGTTGAATTTGACTTGCTAGTATTTTGTTGAGAATTTTTACATCTATTCATCAGAAATATTGGCCTATGGTGCTCTTTTCTTATAGTGCCCCTATCTGGCTTTGGTATCAGGATAAGGTTGGCCTTGTAAAAGGAGTTGGGAACAATTCCTGCCTCTTCAACTCTGGAAAAATTTGAAAACAATTGGCACTAATTTTTATATAAATATATGGTAGAATTCACCAGTTATATAAACATTATAACATCTATCTACCTATCTATCTATCTATCTATCTATCTATCCCCAGAAGCCATCTGGTCCTGGACTTTACCTTGTTGGGAGGTTTTTGATTACTGACTCAATCTTCTTAATCATTCTTGGTCTATTCAGATTATCTACTTCTTCATGATCCAGTTTTAATAGGTTATATGTTTCTAGACATTCATTCATTTCTTCAAGGTAATTCAATTTTTTGGCTTATAATTGTTCAATAATCACTTATGATCCTTTGTATTTCTGTGGTATCAGTTGTAGTATCTCCTCTTTATGATTTTAATTGTGTTTTCCTCTTTTCTCTTAGTCTAGCTAAATGATTGTCAATTTTATCTTTCAAAATAAACAAAAGCTCTTAGTTTCATTAATCTTTTCTATTGGTTTTCTGGTCTCCAGTTTATTTCTACTCTGATCTTTTTGATTTCCTTTTTTGTACTAACTTTGGGCTTAGTTTATTCTTCTTTTTCTAGTTCCCTGAGGTGTGAAGTTAGGTTTACTTGAGATTTTTCTTTTTTCTTAATGTAGGCATTCATCACTATAAACTTCCCACTCAGAACTGCCTCTAAGCAGTTCACATCATGAGTTTTCATATATTGTGTTTCCATATTTATTTGTCAAGAATTTTTTTATTTCCCTTTTGATTTCTTCTTTGACCTCTTGGTTTCTCAGGAGTGTGTTATTTAATTTACACATATTTGTGAATTTTCCTACTTTCCTCCTGTTACTGATTTCTACTCTCATTCCACTGTGGTTGGAAAAGATACTTGGTATGATTTCAGTCTTCTTAAATTTGCTAAGATTTATCTTATGACCTAAAATATGATATATCCTCAAGAATGTCCCATGTAAACATAAAAAGAATAGGTATTCTGCTGCTGTTAGGTGAAATGTTTTGTATATGCCTGTTAGGTCCAATTGGCCTAAAGTGTAGTTCAAGGTCTACATTTCCTTATTAATTATATACATGACATAATATATACTATTATGTATAAATTACTTATAATTGGTTTATTTAACAATATTTTATAAAGTTGAAGATGTACATTTTCTAACCCAGCAATCTACTTTCAATTGTATTCCTTTAAAATTGTTGACCTTCAAATCAGAATATTTGTTTTTTAAAAGATTTTATTTATTTATTCTTAGGGAGAGGGGAAAGGAGGGAGAAAGAAAGGGAGAGAAACATCAGTGTGTGGTTGCCTCTCGAGCACCCCCGCACTGTGGACCTGGTCTGCAACCCAGGCATGTGCCCCGACTGGGAATTGAACTGGCAGTCCTTTGCTTTGAAGGCCACAGTCAATCCACTGAGCCACACCACCCAGGGAGAACATTTGTTTTTTGAGGGTATGTGGAAGCATTTCAATGGATGCTAGGTCATAGAACAGGAAATCAGTTTTAGGCTTAATTTTCATATCTACTCTTTCCTAAAAGTTATTTAAACAAAAAAAAAAAGCCTGTCCCATTTCTCCACCCCATTGACAAACACCCTTCTGACTTTACAATGCTCAGAGCATTGAATGACCAGAGCAAACCATTTCAAAACTCTTTTCCCTTTGCTGCAGTAACTGGCAACACCTTGGGTGGAGGCAGCTGTATCAGCCTGGGTCCCACAATGGGGATAATGTACAGCAGAGCCTCAGCTAATCCAAAAGGGCATGTAGGATGAAATAATTAAACTCTGTTTAAGCCACTGAAATGGGATTGTTTCTTACTACCACATAAATTGCTTATCCTGACTGATATAAAGACAAGCCCCTGGCCACTTTACACTATATTATGGTGACTTGCCCCACGGTAAAAACTTTTTTTCAATGAAGAGGGCATTTTTCTTTCTCATTGGTTTTCAGAATATACCTTAAAATGTATATTGACACATATTTGAATTTTTAAAAATGAAGTCACATTTTCTCTAACATAGTTTAATTTTGGGCTGATAAATTTGCAAATTAAATTTTGGGTTGCCATTTTCAATGAATTGAACTAAAATAAATCTATAGTCCTAAGATTTTGATGACAATATCTTTAAAACATGAACACTGCATTTTACAAAAAAATTATTAGCAAAGTTGTATTAAAATAAACAACACACTTATTTTTCCCAAAACTTTCTGATTGTATTTGGTTAAACAAGATGCCTCTAAGTAAAAGAGCAACAAGTGTAATTAATAGTTTTTCCCATTAAAGCCTTGTTGGTATATTTTCCAGAATCTGAGAAAGTAATGACCGTAATATCTATATAATAAGACATTTTGCAAGTCAGGTTGTTTCTAAATCTTTGCTTTCAATAAAATTGAAGACAGACCTAACTGAGCTATCAGATGACAGATGATTAATGTTTATGATAGATAATTATATTATTTTCTCAGTATAAGTTCAAATAATTGATACGGTTTTAGCAAAATACTCCATTCCCATTCACTTTTTTTTTTAATTACCTCCAGTCGGTTTTAATAAGTGATAGCACTTACACATGCCACACAGTTCAGGATTAGAAATTTCTAATAAACCTTCTGAAACTAAAATGCTTCCTTTTACATCTCCCAAAAGTCCACCCCCAGCAGAGGGAGAAGATGCATCCTAAGTTTCTTGGGGGAAATCCAAGTCCATGTGTTGTCTCTCTGCAAGGAGACAGAGCAGGGAGAGCAAGTTCTAGCCCACAAGGGAAGGACTAGCAGGCAGTAAACACACTGTTCCATCTGTCCTGTGAGGCCTGCCTGGCCTTCAAAGGGAACTGTATCCTGCATCGCAGCATTGTTCAGTGTAGCAGTATCTCACACTGTTTCTTGCAGCAGAGAGGCTGGGCTCCTCCAGAAGCCTCTATCCTCCCTCTACGACCAGCAGTTGTGGGCCAGGGCATGGTGGGTATTTGCTATCTTGTGCATGTCATGCTTCCTCTTAACTGCAGGGCACTGGTTGGGAAAAGCCTCCAGCAGCTCACTCCAGCAGCTTCTCTGGCATCATCAATTGTCTACCAGTGCTCCTCCTCCACTCAGTAATCATCCACTTCTTGGCCTCCGGTGGGCTAGGGGCACAGGGACCTGGCAGAAATGGCCACGCTTTCACAGCCCATTCACAGGCTCAGAGTTTTTTAGGGCCTGGTGGAAGATGGTGTAGGGGTTGTGTTCAATGGCTGCCTGTTGCTCTGAAGAAGCAGCAGGGTACTTCTCAAACTGCTTCATTTTCACAGCTTCCAGAGCCTATATTATGGGGGATCTGGCCAGTACTTTGTTTCCTCCTGTCATCATCATGTTGGTGAATGTACTGATCAACAGGTCTTCAAACAGAGAGCTTGTTTTCATCACTGGGGCAGCTCTGATATGCTGAGTCATTCCTGAGTTCCCCATTCAAATTTCTCCTCAGTTTCTGCCACAGGTGGTAATATTCCTTGTCAATCTGAGGATCCCTGTATTCAGGGCCATAGTGGCTCCACTTCCCCTGGGTTACCCCTGGAAACTGCAGGACAGCACTCTACAAACACAGCGCTGGGCCCAATCACCATCGCACTGCCTTCACTGTCCCAATCCACTGTTTTATATGAATAAGATTCTCAGCAGCTTAAATTAGTAATAAAAAGCAGAAACACAATTGATGCTTAATTCACGTTTTACTACTAATTATTATTTTTCATGGATATATAAACTAAAAAATGTACCCAAATATATCGTATCAAGTGTTTCTAATAAAGCTTTTATGTTTATGTTAAATAACTATTCCCCAAAATAATTATGTTGCCTTGGCCAATTTTGTATTACTAATAATGTGCTACTAACTCAGTTCAGAATAAAATGTTTTAACATTCAGAGTCTTTGGTCATGGAAGAAAATCTTTTTAAAATTTTTATTTGTATTTAGTTGTAGAGAAACAAGGGCAATTGAGAAAATATTTCAAACATCAAAAAATGCATTAGGATAAAACTTGATTAGAATGGAAATGTGAATTCAAGAAGAAAATAAAAACAATGTGAAATTTCAGACTATTCTATAATAGATGGGAGAGTTTATGTTTCTTTATACTGATGGTGATGCTGCCTATCAACCTATTTTGATATCCAAACAGTTGTATTTTAAAATATCAATGTTTACTAAAAAAATCACATTTGCCACTATTCAAATGTGAATGAAAAAAGTAATTATTATCTTAAAATTGTGCAAGAATCACACAGTTAAGATTATTGGGAGCACATAAAGAAAAGTTTCTTTAAAGAAATTTTCACACACATGCACTTGGAGAAATGTAAAGGAATATCACTCTAATGTTGTTTGAAATAAGGAAAACTTAGGGAAAAAACAAAATTTCATCAACAGGAGAATGTAGGAAAAATGTGTATATATATGTTATACTACTACAAATACAGGAACTAAAATGATGAACCATATGTATATAAATAAATATAAAGGACTGTCAAAAATATGTTGATAATACATATTATTTATATGTTTTAATCAGCAAAATATTTAAAACTACTGAACTATATTGTTTAACTAGATAATACAGAATAAAATTTTAAAACATTCATGGAATTAATAAACATCAAATTCATGACAGGTTAACTCTCAAGAGAAAGAGAAGAAAAAACAACACTGAGGAGGTTGTACACAGGGCTTCAACTGATTGTCATTGTTTTTCTTACTGAATAGGTCTAAGGCTGTTCCAGCCAAATGTTAGAGTTATTAAAACTCCGTACAGCTGCGAGGTGGACACATGGGTTGTTATGTACTGATATATAGAACTGAGTAATTTCTTAATAAAAATAACTAAAAGTAAAATTTTTTAAAAAAATTATTGGGTTAGCCAAAAAGTTCTTTTGGTTTTAAAGATTAAAAGACACATTTAAAATTAAAAGACACATTTTCATTTTCACCAACAACTTTATTGAACAACGTATTCACCATTTTGTTCCACTACCTTCTGCCATCTTTCAGGTAACTTCATAATTTCATCTTTCCAAAACTTTTCATCTTTTTGAGCAAAGAACTGTTCCAGTACCTTTAGCAGTCTTCCAGGGAATTACAATTTTTTCCATTAAGAGAGTTTTGTAAAACTGAAATAAATGAAAATCCAAAGGTACAATGTCTAGTAAATACGGCGGATGAATCAGAACTTCCCAGCCAAGCTCTAACAGTTTTTGCCTGGTCATTAAACATGCGGTTTTGTGTTATCCTGATGGAAGATTATGCATTTTCTGTTGACTGTTTCTAGACACTTTTCACTGAATACTGCTTTCAGTTGGTCTAATTGGGAGCAGTACTAGTTGGAATTAATCATCTGGTTTTCCAGAAGGAGCTCATAATAGAGAACTTCCTTCCACTCCTACTATATACACAACATCACCTTCTTTGGGCGAAAACCAGCCTTTGGTGTGGTTGGTGGTAGTTCATTTCACTTGCCCCATGATCTCTTCTGTTCCACATTATTGTAAAAGTATTGTAAAGTACTTTTCATCGCCCATCACAATTTGTTTTAAAAACAGAATGTTTTAAGTAGAAAATCACATGCAGAAATACAGTCAAGAAGGTTTTTTCCTTTAACTTATGTAGAACCCAAACATCAAAGCGATGAACATAACCAAGCTGTTGTAAATGATTTTCAACTCTTGATTCAGATATTTTTTTATTTTTTATTCTTGTTTATTCTGTTACAGTTGTCCCAATTTTCCCCCTGTATTTCCTCTGCCCAGCCCATCCTCTGCTTCCACAGTCAATCCCACACTGTTGTCCATGTCCATGGGCCATTCATACATGTTCTTTGTCTAATCCTTCCCCTGATTTGGATATTTTGAGTACAATCATCTCCTGTGTGGTATAACGTTGATTGTTCTCAATTAATGTCTCAATTTGATGGCTATCAACTTCAGCTGATCTATCTGACCGTTGTAGCATCGTCCAGCCAGAAATCTCCAGTATGAAATTTTGCAAACCACTTTTGACATGTTTGATCAGTCACAGCACCTTCTCCACATACTGCACAAATATTTTTTTCACACTGCAGTTGCATTTTTACCTTACTTGAAATAATAAAGCATAATAAAGCAATAATAAAGGCTGAAACTATTGCATATTTTCTTCCGTCTTCAATATTAAAGTGGTCATACAAAAATTCACCAATTTTGATAACTGTTTAAAAATGCATGTTGATATAACAGCTATCACATACAATCTAACAAAATTGTTTCAAGTTAAGTTAAAGACAACTAAGCGCTACTAGAGCCATCTTACAGAAAAAAAGAATGAACCTTTTGGTCAACCCAATATATAAAAGAAAAACTGTAATATATTATCCTAATTCCCCCTAAAGAGGGAAGAATTTTTTAAATTATCAATCTAACACATCACAGGAAAACGAAAAATACAAAAAAATGAACATAAAAGGTGGTAAAAATTTAAATAAATCAATAATCACAGTATATGAAAGGAGAATAAAGTCACTGTTAAAAAACAGAGACCGTCTGGGTTTTTTTGAGGTAGCCATGTAAAACCTACAAAAGACACAACTTAAACGAAATGACATACAAGGGTTAAAGACAAGAAATATCAAGCAAATTCTTTACTAAGAAATGCTATTGTAGATATAATAATATTAGATACAATAAAATTTAAGGCAAAGGGCAGCAATGGGGTTAAACAGAGAAACTACGTAATTATTGTAAAAAGGAGATCAAATAGTCTTAAATTTATGTGCATTTAACAATGTGTACACAAAAAGCAAAAAAAAAAAAAAAAGAACCCTGAAAAAACTGTAAGACATTGACTAATGACAATCACGGAGGAAGATTTTTGTCTCATTTATATCACCATATGATAAACTGAGTAACTTCCCCACCTCCCAAATCTATAGGATACAGAAAACTTGAACAACCAAGTTAGTATTTAGACTGCATAGGTATGCATAGATAGAACCCTGCAAAAACAAAAACAAAACAAAATGAAAGTGCTGTAGCTCCCCCATATCCAAAGGGGATACATTCTAAGACCCCTCCAGTGGACACCTGAAATCATGGATAGTACCAAATGTTACATGTAGTATGGTTTTTTTTATACATACCTACCTATGATAAAGATTAATTTAAAAACTGGGCACAGTAAGAGATGAACAACAACAGCTAATAATAAAATAGAACAATTATAACAATACATATAATAAAAGTTATGTGAATGTGGTCCTCCCTCCATTGTGCTCTCTCCAAATATCACATGGTACTCTACTCACCTTTTACTTACAGAGGCACTTTCCAACTTCTTTTTGGCATAACTCCTGGGCCTTGGGACCACTGCTAAGTAAAATAGGGGTTATCTGAAGACAAGCACTGTGATACCATAACAGCCCGTCTAATAATGCAGGTGGCTGCTAAGTGACTAATGGGCAGGGAGTATACACAGCAAGGAGTCTCAGGACAAAGAGATGATTGACCTTCCAGGCTGCACGGAGCAGGTAGGTGCAAGATTATACTCACAACAATGCCCAATTTAAAATTTGTGAATTGTTTATTTCTGGAATTTTCCATTTAATGTTTTTGGTCCATAGTTGACCACGGGTAACTGAAACCATGGAATGTGAAACCATGAATGAGGAAGATGACTATATATTGTTCTTTCAAGTGTCCACAGGACAACAACAAAATCTAACACGGTTAGCTTTCAAAAGAAGTCTCAATGAATTCTGTCATCACTACACAGATCACATTCCAATATTACAATAACAGATAAATTAGAAAACAATGATAAAATGATCATTTTAAGTACTAACATATATTTGAAAACTTTTGTTTTAATGAACTCTTAAACTAAGAAAGATTCTCAGGTCCTGTCCAGTCCAGTTTATAAAATTTGTACTAGAATTATATTTCCATTTAAGTGCCACCTCAGACAGTGGCAGTAACACAAAGAGTCCACTAGATGTCAGTGTTACTTTATATTTATTCTTCTTTGCCCAAATGGTGCTATACACAGAACTTCCAGTTCAACAAACAAATCATATTTCAGACCCAATCCTAAACCTTTTTAGGGTTGACTCAAATACCTAATAATAAGAAAATAATAATATTTATAGTGAATAATTTTAATGTGCTATAAAATGTAAATTTTTATCACACAATTGTTTCCTAACTCTCAGTATATTTTCTGTGAATTATTTATTACCTTGCTAAAGCAGTTTTGTAAGATTTTATAGGCCTTTTAAGAGACAAAAGCCATACAAACAGCATGTCTTGGCTCATGCTTCAGACTTCACTAAAATTTCTCAAACAAGCAGCATCTGGCCTCAGCATGTCCTGTACCTCTTGCTAAGTGGTCCCGGCCTGGCACCAGCAGCAGCCAGCTTTGGATACAGCTTGGCCTCCACCAGGCACCTCCAAGACCATCACAAGTAGCAGCCATCTGCAGATGGCTTGGTAGCTCATGCCACATGGCCTTGGACAGAACACAGGCAGTAGCTGACCTTGGCCTGCATGTCCTGGGAGGCCTCGCAGCCAGTGCACCCAGTGGACAGCTTCAAACCACATCGAAGCACCACCACCAAACCCTCCTCCACAAGCAACACACTCAAGGGGCAGACTCAGCAAGCACCAGACCCCTGCTGAAGCAAGCTCTGCTCCAAAGGGTTGACCTCTGCACAGCAGCTCCTTCGATGTAGCTGCAGCCAATTCTTCCAGCCAATTGGCCTGGGGGTAAATCCCTCCCACTGACATGCCAACAGTAACCAAGGTTCAACTAAACCAGGAGGGTGTACACAGCTCACACGGGGTGCACCTGGAGTGCCCAGCTCAGATGAACAGGGAGGCTGGGCCATTAGATCCTACAGGACACCTACATAAGGTCACTCTACCAAACCCAGGAGACAAAGCAGCTCCACCTCATACATAAAAACAAATACAGGGAGACTGCCAAAATGAGGAGACAAAGAAACATGTCATGAATAAAAGAACAGAACAGAACTCCAGAAAAAGAACTAAATAAAATGGAGACAAGCAATTTATCAGATGCAGAGTTAAAAACACTGGTTAAAAGGATGCTCAATGAACTTAGGGAAAGAACAGAGGAACTTAATGAGAACTTCAACAAAGAGATAGGAAATGAAAATGGAGATAGAAAACATAAAAAAGAACCAGTCAGAAATGAAGACCACAATAACTGAAATGAAGAATATATTACAGGGAATCAACAGTCAAGTAGATGAAACAGAGGATCAAATCAGCAATTTGGACGATAATAGAGCAGAAAACACAATCAGAAGAGCCCCCACACCCCCCAAAAAATAAAAAAAATTGAGGATAGTATAACTAGCCTCTGGGATAGTATAACTAACCAACATTCACAATATGGGGGTGCCTGAAGTAGAAGAGAGAGAGCAAGAAATTAAAAATGTATGTGAAAAAATAATTTCAAAAAAATTCCTTAACCTGGTGAAGGAAATAGACATACAAGTCCAGGAACCACAGAGAGTCCCAAAGAAGATGAACCCAAAGAGGCCCACATCAAGATACATCATAATTAAAATGCCAAAAGTTAAAAACAAAGGGAGAATCTTAAAAGCAGCAAGAGAAAAGCAGTTAGTTATCTACAAAGGAGCTCCCATAAGACTGTCAGCTGATTTCTCAACAGAAACTTTTCAGGCCAAAAGGGATTGGCAAGAAATAGTCAACACGATGAAAAGCAAGGACCTACAACCAAGATTACTCTACCCAGCAAAGCTATCATTTAGAATTGAAGGGCAGATAAAGAGCTTCCCAGACAAGAAAAAGCTAAAGGAGTTTTTCTTTAAAAGGGGACTTTTATAATCACCAAACCATTATTATATGAAATGTTAAAGGGTCTTCTTTAAGAAAATAAAAAATATGAATGATAAAATGGCAATAAATACATATCTATTAACAATTGAATTTAAAAACCAAGATAAACAAACAAACAGAATAGTAACAGACTCATAGACAGAGAACATTTTGACAGTTGCCTGATGGGAGGGGGTTGGGGAGATGGGTGAAAAAAGTGAAGGGATTAAGAAGTACAAATTGGTAGTTACAGAACAGTCATGGGGATATAAAGTACAGCATAGGGAATTTAGTCAATAATATTGGAATAACTATATATGGCATCAGATGGAGATGAGATTTATCAGGATGATCACTTAGTAAGTTATGTAATGTCTAATCATTGTGTTGTACACCTGAAACTAATATGTCAACTATACTTGAAAAATTAAAAAATTATTTAAAGTAAAAAATAAATAAAAATGGTATTTTTTTTAAAAAGGGACAAAAGCAAAACAAACCAATTTCCTATTGCTTTGGGGGGAAATTCCTCTAAATTGTCTTCAATTCATATATGTACATTAATTGAGTTCCTCTTAGAAATACAGCCCTGAGACAAAGTAATACTAATATTAAATATTAAAAGAAATCTTGAGAAACCATCTACATAACTGCCTGCACCTTAAAAACTGATAAATTGGGAACTATTCTACTTTTAAAGATGGCAGGGAAGGAAATCAGTCAGGAAGTTCTTCCCATCTAATCTAAATCCCTGCTGGTGAAGTTTAATGCCATTTCCTCTAGTGAACCTTTCCAGTGAGGATGAAGGAATAAACTGTCCACCATCCTCATGCAGAGAATAACCCTTTATATCCTGCAATGTGTGTATATAATAAGGCTCTTGTGAACTACAATGTGAATTTCAACAAGGAGGCAGCAATGAGCAACTGTCAGGCAAAGTAATACTAGCCCAAAAGTTAATGGGTTCAAAGAGACTCTCTAACAAAAGTTTTCTATAATGTAGAGACCTGATCTTGAAGTAGACATATGGGTTCTTATTGCCACTTTACTCCACTAGAATTCTGGGTTACCTCAGAGGGTTAAATAAATATAACCATGATTGAGTACCTACTGTGAGCAGGTGCTTTAATTAATTCTTATAATCCTTACAACTGGCCAGCAAGGTAGAAAGGGTTATTATTATCATCGTTACCATTAAGATTATAACCACTCCCAAAGAAGGAAACTGAGGCTCCAGAAGGTTAATTATTTTGCCCAAGGGCACACAGATGGAAGGAGACAGTGATGGGCTCTTAAGTCTGTCAGGACTCCAAGGCTGGGCTAGTACAGTATGCCTCTGTTCTTCAGTTCTTCAAGATTTCCAGAGACGGGATGTAAAAAACAGGACACATAAGAACAGGAGGCGGGTGGGTTTCCTCATCCAAGGTGCTTCTCCTGCTTTAACCTTAACACAGGTAATTAAAAGCTAACACTGTGAGTTAATATACGATGCTCAGTTGTTCTGTTTCTACACTAGGGACAGAGGTACTCAAATATAAGAAAGTAGTACTTTATAGTACAGATTATTATACATGAAAATGGTTACCAAGGGAAGCTGTGGAATCTAATAATTTGCCTTTTAAAATAAAAAAAAATATTTACAAACATCTGGGATGGTTAAATTTAGCCCTACCGAAAGTCAGGGCATAGGCTAGAAAGAATCATCCATCCAAGCCCTGATCGATCTTAAACAGTGATGATCAGATTGTCCTTTGCCTCTACAATACAAACACCTGTTGTCTCCTTTCCCTTTCCTTTCTTTTCTTTAAATTGTTATTCTATTACAGTTGTCCCAATTTTTCCCCCTTTGCCCTCCTCCACCCACCCCACCCCCAGCTCCCACAGTCAATTCCCACCCTGTTGTCCATGTCCATGGGTCATTCGTACATGTTCTTTGACTAGTCCCTTCCCCTTCTTTCCAGTATTATCAACCTCCTCCTTCCCCTCTGGTCACTGTCAGTCTGATTCCATGTCTGTGGTTCTATTTTGTTCGTTAGTTTATTTTGTTCATTAGATTCTTCTTACTGGTAGATCACATGGTACTTGTCTTTCACCAACTGGCTTATTTCACTTAACACAATATTTTCCAGTTCCATCCATGCTGTCACAAAAGGTAAGAGTTCCTTCTTTCTTTCTATTACATAGTATTCTGTTGTGTAAATGTACCACAGTTTTTTGATCCACTCATTTACTGATGGGCACTTAGGCTGTTTCCAACACTTGGCTATTGTAAATAGTGCTGCTATGAACATAGGGGTGCATAAGTTCCTTTGAGTAGGTGATCCAGGATTGCTTGTGTATATTCCCAGCAACAAAATTGCTGGGTCAAAAGACAGTTCTATTTTTCCTTTTCTGAGGCAATTCCATATTGTTTTTCACAGTGGGGGCACCAGTCTGTGTCCCCACCGACAGTGCATGAGGGTTCCCTTTTATCCACATCCTCACCAGCACTTGTTTGATTTATTAATGATGGCCATTCTGACTGGTGTGAAGTGGTATCTCATTGTGGTTTTAATTTGCATCTCTCTGATGGCTAGTGATGTTGAGCATCTTTTCATATGTCTATGGCACCTCTCTATGTCCATGGGACCTCTGTCTGTCCTCCTTGGAGAAGTGTCTATTCAGGTTCTTTGCTCATTCTTTAATTGAGTTGTTTGCCTTTCTGGGGTTGAGTCATATGAGCTCTGTATATTTTGGAGATTGAACCCTTGTCCGCAGTATCATTGGCTAATATGTTCTCCCATACAGTCAGTTCCCTTTTCATTTTGATGATGGTTTCTTTAGCTGTGAAGAAGGTTTTTAATTTGATGTAGTCCCATTGTTTACTTTTCCTTTATTTCCCTTGCCCTAGAAGATATATCAACAAAAATATTGCTATATGGGATATCTGGAATTTTCCTGCCTATATTTTCCTCTAGTGGCATATTTCACAGATCTAGAACAAATATTTCAAAAATTTATATGGAACAAAAAAGACCCTGAATAGCCTCAGCAATCTTGAGAAAAAAGAACAAAATAGGAGCTATCACAATACCCAGTATCAAACTATACTACAAGGCCACTGTAATCAAAACAATTTGGTACTGGCATAAGAACAGACATATAGATCAATGGAACAGAATAAAGAACTCAGAAATAAACCCAAGTATCTATGGTAGATTAACATTTGACAAAGTGGGCATGAGCATACAATGGGGTAAAAATAGCCTATTCAATAAATGGTGCTGGGAGGACTTGACAGGTACATAAAAAAATGAAACTAGACCACAAACTTACACCATACACTGGAATAAACTCAAAATGGCTAAGTCTTAAATATAAGTTGGGACACCATAAAAGTCCTTTCCTTTCTTTTTGTCTTTCCTTTTCTATCTTCCTTTCTTTTTGAAACAACCAGAGGTGGGGTGTGGTGAGGTGGGGAGGTAATGGGAAAATGGAAGCAAGGTGCAGACTTTAGTTATAAAACAAGTAAATTCTGGGGATATAATGTACGGCATGGTGACTCGAGTTAATAATACTGTATTGCATGTTTGAAAGTTGCTAAGAGAGATCTTAAAAGTTTTCATCACAAGAAAAAAATATAACTATGTGAGCTGATGGATGTTAACTAAACTTATCATGATAATCATTTTGCAATACATACAAATATCAAAGCATTATGATGTATACCTTAAAATAATAGTTACATGTAATTTACATCTTATGACAGAAAAAATTAAATAGGATATATAGAAAGTAAAAAATGATTCAAATTCTTATTTGCAAAGTTCTCACTTGCCATCCCTTCACCCCTTTTTTCCAGGTGGTAACCACTGATAATAGTTTGATGCATATCCTTCAGGGCATTTTCTATTCATTTCCAAAGAAAAAGGAAGGAGAGGAGCAGAGACAGAAGGAAGAGAGAAGGGAGGGAGTTATTTTTACAGAACTGAGATAATATTGTTCATATTGTTCTATAGCCTGTTTCTTTCGCATAAAACTACCTCATGTACTTCTAATGTTTATACTTTCTTTTAACAGCTGCACAGTATTTAACATACATGAGCCATAATTTGTTAACTATTGCAAACTACCTCCAATTTGTTCATATTCCAAGCATGACTGCAGTGAAGTCCTTGCCCATTTATATTTTTGCACTTAATGTGAATATTTCTAGGGGCAGGTTTCTACAAAGGGGATTACTGGGTCAAAGATACAGCAGTTAAAAGTTCTGGTAGGCCCTGTGAAATTGTCCTTCAAAGGTTTCAAGGAAATTACAGTTTAGTTTGGATTTAAAAAAAAACTTTTATGTGAATTAGAAACCATTCTTACTTCCACAAAACAGGCAAATAAGAATGAGTTTGATTACTGTTGCTTTAGAGTAAGTCTTGAAGTTAGGTAGTACCCATCTTCAATTTTGTTCTTCTTCAACACTGTGTTTGCTATTCTACGTCTTTTGCCTCTGAATACAAACTTTATTTTTTAAAAATTTTCTGTATTTATTTTTAGAGAGAGGGGAAGGGAGGGAGAAAGAGAGAAAGATAAACATCAATGTGTGGTTGCCTCTTGTGCATCCCCTACTGGGAGCCCATCCTGCAACCCAGGCATGTGCCCTGACTGGGAATCGAAGCGATGACCTTTCAGTTTGCAGGACAATACCCAATCCATGAGCCACCGCAATCAGGGCTAAATTTTCCTTTTCTATTTAGTGCTTTTTTCTCCTAAGAACTCCTTGGCAACCCATGATACTCTCCTATGCTTTCTTCTAGAAACTTTCTAGTTTTAGCTTTTAGGTTCAGATATAAAATTTATCTCAATTTCTGTGTATGGCATGAGATAGGAGCTAAGGCTCATATTTTTCTATACATGCTTCAAATTGTTCTAGTACTATTCATTGCCATAAAGGTAAAATGCTTCCCTACTTTCTTTTATCTACAGTATTAGTCTCTATTTTATTCCTGATATAGGTAATCTGTGCTTCCCTTTTTTCCTAGATTAAACCTATAGTAGTTTGTAAATGTTATTAATCTTTTCAAAGAAAGAACTTTTGGCTTTTGTTAATTTTCTCTATTGGTTTTTGTTTTACTGACATCACTCTTTTTCTATTTCCTTCCATATATTTTTAATTAATTAAATAACTTAATTAAATTATATGTATATATGGTTAAATTTCTTCCTCTTTTATATGATTTAAAGTGAAAACTTACATGATTGATTTTATGTCTTTTTTTCTTTGACGTACAATGGCAACTATGTTTAATAAAAGAATGAAAATTGCCCAATTTGCAAATGAGTAGACTAGACTGCCTTCACTGCTAGTCTGATAAATTATGTAAGAATCAGGATTACAACTCCTTTTCCAACCGACTAAAAATAGAATTCCAGAGGAAAATATGGGAAAGTGTTTTGAAAAATAGTATGGTACTATATAAAAGTAATACAACATGATGATGATATTGTTTCTTCTGATTTTAAAGGTCTTTTTGTATTATGTTTTGCACATACAGTCAGCCTGTAAATATTTTTGGTGATGAATTCACCCTTTTATCAAATATTTCTTACGCCTCTATATTGAGTCAGATGTATTCTCATTCTTTTTTCCTTATTATTCATAACTTTGGAATTAAGATTTATTTTTTTTTGCAGATAAAGGTAAATGACTTTTACTTGACATCATCTTGTTAATTAAGGAAATTGGGAGTTTTCTTTCATTAAAATATAAGCACTTAAAGTTTATTCTATGAACTGACTTAGCTACATTCCACAAATTTTGACACATTGTATGGTCATTATCATTCATTTTTAAATGGTTTCTAATTTCCTTTTTTAATTTATTCTTTGACATAGTTCGTTTAGCAGTCATCAAGATATCCTCTTGATGATATTGTTGTTAAGTTCTAATTTAACTCCATTGTGTAAAAGAATAAACTTAATAAAAATTCAATTCTTTGAAATTCAAGACTTATTTTATGGTACAGCGTATGATCTATCATGATGTACATTCTGTGCATCCTTGAAAAGAACATGTATTCTGAAGTTGTTGGTATGCCATTCTATAAATGCCAATTAGGTCAAGGCAGTTGATAATTTTCAAATATGCTATATTCTTCATTTTTCATCTAGTTTTCCTATCAGTTACTGAGAAGGTGATGTTAAAGTTTCTAACTGTGATTGTGAATTTATTTCTGTCCTTAGTTCTGTCAGTTTTTTCTTCATGTATTTTGAAGCACTGTTATTAACTACATACACATTTATGATTGTATCTCCTTGTTGAATTGACCTTTTTATCATTATGAAATGCTTTTTAATTCTAGTAATATTCTTTTGCTCAACGTCCACATTTGTCTTGGGTTAATACAGAAACATCATATTCCTTCTCCTCACAGTTTGCATGACAGATCTTTTGACTTTTATTTTTTAATTAAATATATTGGGGTGATATTGGTTAATAGGATGACACAGGTTTCAAGTGTACCCTTCTGTGATACATGATCTGTATATTGTACTGTGTGCCCACCATCCAAAGTCACATCATCTTCCATCACCATATATTTGACCCCTTTTCCCTTTACTAACTTCCCACCGTCTTCCCTCTGGTAACCACAATACTGTTGTCTGTGCCTATGACTTTCATTTTTATATCTCATATATGAGTAGAGTCATACGGTTCTTAGCTTTTCCTGACTTATTTTGCTTAGCATAATATTCTCAAGGTCCATCCATGTTGTCTCAAATGGCAGTGTTTCATCTTTTCTTATGGCTAAATAGTATTCCAAGTAGATATGTACTACATCTTCTTTATCCAGTCCTCTAATGAAGGTCACTTTGGTTGTCTCCATATCTTGGCCACCGTAAATAATGCTGCAATGAACACTGGGTGCATATATCTTTGCAAATACATGTTTTCAAATTTTTCAGGGAGATACCCAGAAGAGGAATTGCTAGGTCATATGGTAACTCTATTCTTAATGTACTGAGAATCTGCCAGACTGTTTTCCATAGTGACTGTACCAGTTTACATTCCTGCCAGCAGTGAACCACGGTTCCTTTTTCTCCACAACCTCTCCAATATTTGTTATTACCTGTCTTATTGATAAGGCCATTCTAACTAGTGTGACATGGTATCTCATCGCTTGCATTTGCATTTCCCTTAATGGCTAGTGATCACTTTTATTTTCAATCTGTCATTTATATTTAAAGGGCATCTCTTACAGACAGCATATAGTTGAATGCCATTTTTAAAAGCAAGAATGCTACTCTTGCTTTTTGATGCTATTTGGCAATATCTGTCTTTTAATTAGTGTTCACTTTATTTACATTTAATATTGATATTGTGAGTGTAGGTTTACCATTTTGCTATTTTCTATTTGTCCCATATTTTTTCCTTTGTCTCTCCTTTCCTTGTTATTTTGGTTCAACCACATTTTTAACATATTCGTTTTAATTTCCCTGTGGACTTAACTCTACTTTTTTGAATCTTAAGTGATTGTTCTAGATATTATAATATTCATTCTTAACTTATCACAGCCTACTTGGAGGGAATATATTACCCCTTCATGTAAAATGTAAAAATGAAGCAACAATAAAACTCCACTAATGCCTAATCACACATTATATATCCATTATATTATAGATCCCAAAATATTGTTATAAATTTTACTTTAAACACTGAATTATTTGTTTTAATTGGAAGAAGAAATATTTTATATTTACCCACTTTTAAAAAATTTTTGGTGTTTTTTATTTTTTCTGTTGACTTGAGTCTGTACCTGCTGTCATTTTTGTTCATCCTGAAGTTTCCTTTAACATACCTATGGAAAGTCAGTCTTTACTGTCATGTTTGAAGGATAATTTTGCTGAATGTAGAATTCTGGACTGACTGGGTTTATCGTTCAGCACTTTAAAGATGTTGTGACAGTGTGTCTGTCTCCACTGTCTATTGAAAAGTCAGTAATTATCTATACCACTGTACCCTTATTGTGATGTCTTTCTCCTCTGACAACTTTTCAGGACTTTATCCTTGGTTTTTAGAAACTTGGCTATACTGTGCCTGGATTAGGTTTTCTTTGTACTTACTTTGCAAGGGTTTGTCAGGCTGCTTGGAACTCTAACTTGATTTTTTCCATTAAATTTGGAATTTTTCTTTTCTTTTTTAATTTAATCTATATTATATCTTTTCCATTACCATTCAGCCCCCTTATACTCCCCTCCCCCCAGCAATCAACCACACTGTTGACCATGTCCATGAGTCCTGTTTCCTTTTTGCTCAATCCCTACACCCCCTAACCTGCCCCACCACTAGCTGTCATCTGTTCCCCATCTGTGTATATCCCCATTTTCCTTGTTAGTTCAGTTTGTTCATTAGAGTCCACATACAAGTGAAATCACATGGTTATTTGTCTTTCACTGACTGGCTTATTTCACTTAGCATAATGTTCTCCAGGGCCATTCATACTATCGCAAAGCATTTTTTTTTTTAACAGCCAAGTGGCATTCCATTGTGTAAATGTCCCCTAGTTGTTTTATCCACTCATCTACTAATAGATACTTGGGCTGCTTCCATATCTTGGTGATTGTAAGTAATGCTGCAATGAACATAGGGGCATTTATATTGTTTCAAATTAGTGTTTTGGGTTTTTCGGATATATTCCCAGAAGAGGGATCTCTAGGCCAAAAGGCAGATCTATTTTTAATTTTTTAAAATATTTCCATATCTAAAGACTTCCATATCTGAAGACTAGTGGCTACACTAGTCTTCATTCCCACCAACAGTGAAAAAGGGTTCCCCTTTCTCCACATCCTCACTAATACTTGATGTTAGTTGATTTATCTTTTTTATTAAATGATTTTCTTTCTTTTTAAAAAAGATTTTATTTATTTAGAGAAAGGGCAGGAGAAAGAGAGGGAGAGAAATATCAATGTGTGGTTGCCTCTTGCATGCCCCAAGCTGGGGACCTGGCCTGCAACCCAGGCATGTTATGGGCTCCCCTGACTGGGAATCCAACTGGTGACTCTTTGGTTCACAAGCCAGTGCTCAACCCACTGAGCCACATCAGCCAGGGCTGTTTGTTGATTTACTGATGATAGTCATTCTGACAGATGTGAGATGATATCTCATTGTGGTTTTTAATTTACATTCCTCTGATGATTAGTGACGTTGAGCATCTTTTCATATGTCTGTTGGCCATGTGTATATACTCTTTGGAGAAGTGTCTATTCAGGTCCTTTGCCCATTTTTAAATTGGGTTTGTTTTTTGATGTTGAGTTTTATAAGTTCTTTCTTTATTTATTTATTTAATCGTTCAAGTACATTTTTCTGCCTTTTCCCCCCACCCCTCCCCCCCACTCCAGCCCTCCCTGCCTCCCTCCCCTGCTTCCACTCCCCCTTGTTATTGTCCATATGTCCTTTATAATTGTTCTTGTAACCCCTGCACTTTTCCCCCATTATCCCCTCCCCTCTCCACTCTAATCACTGTCAGCCTGTTCTCAATTTCAATGTCTTTGGCTATACTTTGCTTGCTTGTTCAATTTGTTGATTAGGTTCCTGTTAATGGTGATATCATATGGTACTTGTCTTTCACCACCTGGCTTATTTCACTTAGCATTAATGCTCTCCAGTTCAATCCATGCTGTTGCAAAGGGTAGGAGCTCCTTCTTTCTTTCTGCTGCATAGAATTCCATTGTGTAAATGCACCATAGTTTTTGGATCCATTCATTTACTGATGGGCACTTGGGTTGCTTTCAGCACTTGGCTATTGTAAACTGTGCTGCTATGAACATTGGGGTGCATAGGTTCTTTTGGATTGGTGTTTCAGTGTTCTTAGGATCTAGTCCCAGCAGTGGAATTGCCGGATCAAAAGGCAATTCCATTTTTAGTTTTCTGAGGAAATTCCATACTGTTTTCCATACTGGTTGCACCAGTCTGCAATCCCACCAACAGTGCACTAGGGTTCCCTTTCTCCACAACCTTGTCAGTACTTGTTTGTTGCTTTGTTTATGATGGCAATTCTGACCAGTGTGAAGTGGTATCTAATTTTGGTTTTACTTTTCATTTCTCTGATGGCTAGTGACACTGAGCATCTTTTCATGTCTTTATAAATTTTGGATATTAACCTGTTGTCAGATAAATCGGTGAATATGTTCTCCCATTCTGCAAATTATCTTTTTATTTTGTTGGTGATTTCCTTTGCTGTGCAAATGCTTTTTAGTTTGAGGTAGTCCTATTTGTTTATTTTTTTCTTTTGTTTTCCTTGCCTAGGGAAATATATATGATGAAAAATTGCGACAAGCAATATCTGAGATTTTGCTGCCTATGTTTTCTTCTAGGATTTTTTATGGTTTTGGGTCTAACATTTAAATCTTTGATCCATTTTGAATTTATCATCTATTTTTTAATTGATGTTTTTTATATTCTTTCTTCTAGAAACGTAACTATATGTATGTGAGACTATTTGATATGTTCCCACAGGACCCTAAAGTTCTTTTCACATACTTGTAAAGCTTTTTTTATATTCTTCAGATTGGTAGTTTCTATTGATGTCTTCAAATTACTGCTTTGAATCTTATCTGGTGAACTTTATTTCAAATATTATGACTCTCAGTTATAGAATTTCCATTTGGTTCTTTTTTATAGATTCCATTTCTTTGCTGTAATTTCCCATCTGTCTGCTCATTATTACTTTATTCTTCAAAAAAATATATTATAAATATATCAAATAAGATATTTAAACAAGTATATTAGAGCTGCATTAAAGTCTTTGTAACATCTGGATCATCTTGGGTTATTTACAATTTAGTCACATTTTTCTTTTTCTTCATTATGTCTAGTAATTTTTATTGTATACTAGGCATTTTAGAGGATACATTTATAGACTCTGGTTCCTATTATTTTCCTCTGAACTACACTGAATTTTTTCTAGCTGGCAGTTAAATTAATGGCAGATCATTCTGAACTTGTAGGGGCTTGGTTTGATGCTTCGGTGGGGCCTGTTGCAGTTCTGCCAGTCATTCTATGACAAATCCTTCAATTATGATATCTAGTTTTATACCTCAGGCATGACTTCTAGAGTTCAAGTGGAAGCTTCTTAAACTTGGCAGGACTCAATCTCTAAATTCTGTCTTCATTCAAGGAACTGGAGCTGAAATTTCTGTTCTGCTCTTTTAGTCTCACAGCTGCAGTTTTCCACTGAGCTCCTTGGAGTCTCTCCTGCACATGTGCTGTTCAGAGGTCAGCCAAGGATTTGAGAGGATGATATAAGCAGATTTTGGGTCTACTTCCTCTATGATCTCTCTAAGATTTTTATACCTCAATTTCCAGTTACTAATAGCTCCTAAACACCATTCTTCAAATCCTCAGGCTAATGAGTCTATGGCTTTCTGCTTGAATTTTAGTTGTCCTGCACCAGGTGAGCTATGGAGTATCCCTGGGAAAACCCATACACACATTGATCTTATTTACTGTGGTTCCTTCTTCTAAGGATCAAATTCCTTCCAGCTTTTGCCTGCTTTGGTCTCTCTCCAATACATTTAAATAGTTGTCTAATATTCCGTAGTTTATAATTGATATCTATAGAAAGGAGAGTCTGGTACAAGTTACTCCACCATGACCAGAACCAGAACATACAAAGGTAACTTTTTTAGTTCATTTCACCTAAGTGAGAGCTGCCTTCTTCACATGCAGCATACACTGCAACAGCTTAAAACTTAGAGACCAGCCTTTGATTAATGAGTCATTGCTTTTCACACCTAGATTATCATTGTTTTAAAAAAGTAGACACTCTCGAGAAAAACAAATGTTGTGTTCCCTGAGACTATCTCAAATGAAATTCCATGTCTGCTTCTGTTTAATTTTGTATTTATAATAGAGAGAGACTTAGGACCTCAGCCTAAAGTTTGTCAACCTGAAAGATATGAGTTACTGTCCACATGGCCTTGTGGTTTTACAAATAATTCATTGAAAACATCCTATGACTGACCATTTGTGTAAATAAGGGAATCCTTTGTTTTAATTAGTTTTACTGGGTATACTGGGAAAATTAAGGGAAGGAAAGCCAGGTAAAATAACTTAGTGAGCTGGGAAATGTGGAGTGTTTGTTTTGTTAGGATGCGGTTTAGAGATTCCTGGTTGGAATGGCCCATACCATAAGTGTTCCGGGTGGGTGCCATGCCACACAGGAAACAATTGTCACCTGCCCCTGGGAGTAAGCCAGAGAGCTAACAAATTCAGTGTGCATTGAAATGCTTCATCAGCACGCCTTCTGCAGGGCCTGCCCTTTCTGCTGGGTCACTGACCTTTATAAGTGCACAGTCATGGCCACCGCCTGACAGGCATGAAAAGAAGACAGACAATGGATGAGAAGGAGACATGCACAGAGGGGGAAAATGCACTCATTCAAGGGATTTACTGATCAGGGATGTCATGTTCTATGTCCAACTCCAGAATGCAAGCAACGTATTTAAACCGTGTACATTAGGCTGAATAAATATTAGAAATAATTGTTATCAACATAAAACATGCCTGAAAATAATGATCAGTTTTGTGGCAGCACAGAACAATGTAGAAAGTTGCTCTTGGTTACAAAATTCTCACCAAGTTCTAAGAGCTTTAGATCATTAAAATTGATTAAAGTGTCATACAGTCTGATTTCAAAGGCATTCCAGACTCCAGAGACAGCATCTTATAGTGGCTTACAACTGGGAAAAAGAAAAATTAAACTTGGGTCCTGAGTTTATCACAAAGTAGCTGTGTAACCTTTGACCACTTGCTGAAAAACATCATTCTCTGTCTGTATATCAAGTGGGTGCTCTCCAAGTACAATGATCCCATTTCCCTGATATTTTAGGACATCTGTGTTTGTTACTGTGCCTTCACATTCTGAGGTTATCTGTAGAGCTTCTTGTTCAGAAAGTTTTAAAACCATATTAACACACTCATATTCCAAATGCACTCCTAGAACTCTAAATATACAGTAAGTACAATACAATAAGTATTGTATTTGTATCTCAGTACAATAAGATACCCTAGTATTTATTTTTTTTTACATATTGTAATCCCATATTGGCTTTTATTAAGTTTTATTTTATTTTTCAAAGGAGTCCATTACTAGCGGGAAAAAGCATTTCAAAACCCATTCTAAAGGATGTTCCTTCTACCTTCAAAAGTCTGTAATTCTTCTAATGAAAAAGGAATGCATAAATGATTCCTTTTATTGCTAAACATTTTCAGAGGCTCCTATCTGTAAATATTAAATTACATATCTATCCTATTCTTTTTTTAACTTTTATTTATTGATTTTAGAGATAGAGAAGAAGAGGGGGAGAAAGAGAGACATAGTCATCCATTTGTTGTTCCACTTATTTATGCACTCATTGGTTGCTTCTTGTATGTGCCCTGACCAGAGATAGAACTTGCAGCTTTGGTGTGTTGGGACGATACTCCAATCAACTGAGCTACCTGACCAGTACTAACCTGTTGATTCTTGACCAAAATACCATTCCTATAGAAGAAATAATGTACTACAGATGCATACAGAAAGACACATATGTTCTGCAAAACCAAGTTTGGAATGCAGTACTGTCCTAGATTGCATATGCACCACTCCCCGCTACAGTGACAATCCCACAGAGGGTGTTGTCAGGTGATTCTGTTCACAGTTCATGATCTACAAGTCTTACCACCCTCCTTTGGTTTCATCACCCTAAGAGCACCCCAATAATGGCATCTTGCCTGTCATTCCATCCCTAAGTACCTAGCTTTGTTTCTTGGGGAACCTCTCCCAATTATCAGTTGTTCAGGGAAAGTAACCTAATTTTAACAGAATGAACCCAAATATAAATATCTGCATAGATCTGAAGAAAAAATAATACTGTGATGCATTTAGAGTAATTTCTATTACTGGTTATTGAAAAGCAATCTCTTTCACTACTCCCTTCTATAAATACAAGATTATTAGAGAAGTAATGTATGTGAATAACCTGCAAATGGCTTCCAAAATTGACAGCACCCTATCTGACACTTATAATAGCTTTCACTCAAGAACCTATACCTGTATGTGTTAGTAATTATTGTTATCCCCACTTTGAAAACATATAGAAACTTAATCCTGGAGAGAATGACATCAAAATTCACTGGATGATGTAGATATACTGTCCTTCACTGTTAAAGAGACTGAGGTCTCTAATGAGAGAAACGAAGTCTGATTAGGTATCAAGGCGGAAGACCTGTCTATCTTCTAGAATAATACTTCCTTGCTGGTCCCTAAGCCCATGTGACTGGAATAGCTGCTCCAGGGGCTTCATGAGAAACACTGGAAGGGCAATCATTGTGTTTACTATATTTACTTCCCAAATACAAAGGTGCTGGACTACTCTCCAAGAGCCTTTACTCTGCTGCAAAAAACTCAGTATCATTCACATAGCCTAAAATATCCCATAATCAAATGCTGAACGCTTTGCACAGTTAGGTTTTTTAGATATATGTTTAGGTTTTCTTAATTTCTCTGTTCCTTTTTAAAGTTTTTTTTTTCTTGCCAGGGTGGCAAGAAAAATAGACACAACTGTTTGAATTCTGAGGGAGGTAAGTGTACTCGCCCCACCTACTTCATCAGAAGCTTCTTGTGTGAGGTGGGATTGGAGTCATATTAATTTGTCCCAGGCCACACCAAAATTAAGCTGTTCAAGTCTGAAACATTCCATGAATTTAGTTGTGAGAAGGAATTTGTTCAGCCATGTTACAGATTCATATTTCTTTGCTCTCCCAAGAAGGTCTGAGTGCCTTTACAAGGGAAAATGCCTCTGTTTCCCACAGTGTGAAGAGCTAAATAAATATTCTCTCACAGTCAATGCAGAGGTAACTTTTTTTTAATGGATTAAAAAAAAAAAAAGCAGTTCTGAGAGTCCATCACTGTTTCAGCATCCCCATTCAGAGAGGGGGGCTTTTGTCTCTCTCTCAGTGGGAGCTGCCATTTTAATGGGGCCTCCAGCAGGGCCTAGTGTGATGATGTGAAGAAGGCCTGGAAAAATTGAGGAATTTTTTTTAATTTAGGTTTTGGTTAATTTAACCATACTGGCCTTCAAGTGAAAGAAATTTTAAAAGTGAATCCAAGGTAAATGTCCCTCAGAAACTGCTACCAGGTAATTTCAGCAATTTCTCATTTCTGAAGCTCTTTTATGTGAAATACATCCCTTGCTGTTCTAACAGACATTACCGCCACCCCCAACACCCGCCCCAGCCCCACCCCCCATTCCCATCCCCAACCCAATCTATTTACAAAGATGAGAATCTGGAGAATTTATTCTTAAAAATATGCCTGGGTATATACACATATTTGCATAAAAACATGCTAAGTGCTAGATGAAGCACCCGCCAAAAACTGCTTTTAGCTGATAGGTGATGCCAAGTCAGGAATGAGATGGCTTTGTGGTAATTCTGGGTTTCCCTTTGGCCTGAGTCAGGAGCACAAAGGTACATGGAGTACTGCCCACAGGGGGAGTCCAGCGTCCCTGCACACACTTTCTAGATATGACTGTGATGTTCTCTGTAACCAGGCTAGACCTACAGGGCCAAACCAGGCCACAGGCCACTTTCTACAAGCCCTGGTGCTGGATCTGCCCATGCCCACCCTGCAGCCCCCACAGGCTTATGGCCAGATGCCAACTGCTGGAATGTGTGTCATATTCCTGCGTCTCTGCCTGGCCAAGCTAGGGCCTGGGGAAAGGCCCTGGCCTCACCGGCTGTGGTGGTTGTGGTAGCTGTGGTGGCTGTGGCACGGGGCTGCGGCAGCAGGGGAACTGATGAGCGATCAGTTTACAGACGAGCTGTTCACCCTTCCAGGAACTGTTTGCCTGCACTAATTCTGCGCAAGATGCATACACTGAGCTCTTTGTAGGACTACTGGACCACGGTTCTCTTTGGCCTAGATTTGTTTAGTGAATGGCTGACAGCATGGGCCTGCTGTACCATCTGAGTACCAGGGTATTCCTCTGTGTGTGTGTGTGTGTGTGTGTGTGCATGCGCCTGTGTGCCTCGTGTGCCTGCATGGGCAATCAGGCATAAAGGTGCTAACTCTTTGCACAACTGAATGAATGGGTGACTTTTTAAAAAGAGGGTAGAAGAACTGGTGCATTTCTGAACAAGGCATATGTCTGGAAAAAGCATGTGTTGTTATAACATATCTATTCATTATTCCATTATTGGGGGATTTACATGAAGATAGCTTACAGTCAAGCAACCAGCAAGCAAGAAAGCACTCCTTAATTGAGTTGAAAGTGGGGAGGGAAGGAAAAGAAAATTTATTCTAGCAAAATAAACTGAAATTCAGCTTTGCATTTTCCCAGTAACTGTGTTGTATGGGGGATGAGAGTGGGAGTGGAGAAAGCCAAGTCAATCTTAGAGCTGCACTTCTCAGAAGTGACTATGAAGTCTTACAGGCAGTCTGTGATTTGTGTTTCTTTTAGACACAATTCATTGTATGTAATGAAATATGATATCACTGCATTGGTGACTAATACAAATATTACTTCTCACTTGTTTTTTTGATGGAGGTATTCTTGTTTCTTGTTTTTTGTTTCAATGTCAAGTTGGTCCAAAGAGTCTCCTACCTACCAATGTAACCCCTGAAATATTAAAATATTAGATTTTCCACTACCAAGAGCTTGGATGATGATTTTAAAAATCATTTGACCTCTCTTTGTCTTTTTTATACTTCAAACAGAAAATGATAATGGCAGATTTAAGCACCTAGGAAACATATTTGAGCTAGGATGCAAAATCAGGTATACAGACCCCGTTTTACACACAATTCATTTTTGGAAAAGACACGAAAAAGTGGACATCCAATCACAAAGCAAAATCTCAAAAACAGATATGCTGTAACATTTTTTAAAAAAATTAAATTATAAATGTACTACCTTCTTATAAAAAATAAAATATAATACAGAAATGTTGAAAATCAAAAATGAGCATTACCTCATTCCCACCCCCTAGAAATAAGTACTTCCTATTCTACGAGTCTCCTGCCAGTCTTTTTATACACACATGTATACAATATATGTGTACATTACATATGCATATAAATGAAACATATATTTAATATATCTAGATAGAGAGGATTTATTCTTTTTGATGGGTTCTTTTAAATATATTTTTCTGATTCATATACTGTGGGTGGAAATGCATACTGGTGCCACTATGGAAAATAGTATGGAGGTTCTTCAAAAATTAAAAATGGAACTGCCTTTTGATCGAGCATTTCCAATTCTGGGTATATATATCTGAAAAAAACCCAAAACACTAATTTGAAAGAATATATGCACCCCTATGTTCACTGCAGCATTATTTACAATGGACAAGCTATGGAAGCAACCCAAGTGCCCATCAGTAAGTAGATGAGTGGATAAAGAAGCTGTGGTACATTTACATAATGGAATATTACTCGGCCATGTAAACAAACAAGATCTTACCATTTGTGACAGCATGAAAGGAACTGGAGGGTACTGCACTAAGCAAAATAAGTCAGTTAGAGAAAGACAAATATCATATGATTTCACTTATATGTGGAATCTAAAGAACAATATAAATGAACAAACAAAACAGAAATACCATATTTTCAGACTGTAAGATGTACTTCCCCCCAAAACTGGGGGAGAGGGGATAGAGGTGCATCTTATAGTCCGAATGTAGCTTACCTGGCTCACTATGGCAGGGGGCACAGGATGGCAGTGGAGAGGGGTCAAAAGTTTTTAAATAGTTTACCACATTTTTTGCTTCAAATATTTTTTCCTGTTTTCCTCCTCTAAAACCTAGGTGTGTCTTATGGTCTGGTGTGTCTTATAGTCCTAAAAATACGGTAGATGCATAGATACGAAGAATCAGACTGGTGATTGCCAGAGGGGAGGGTGATTGGGGGACTGGGTGAAAAAGGTGAAGGGATTGAGAAGCACAGATTGGTAGCTACAAAACAGTCATAAGGATGTAAAGTATAGTATAGGGAATATAGTCAATAATATTGTAATAACTATATATGGTGCCAGCTGGGTACTAAACATATTAGGGAGAAACGCTTTGTAAAGTACTATATACGACTGTCTAACCATTATGCAGTACATCTGAAACTAATACAAAAGAATATTGAATGTAAACTGTAATTGAAAAAAATTCAATTTAAGAATTAAAATAAATAAATATATTATCTTGTATCTTCCTTCTTTTTACTCAAAAATATGTATCATGGACTATATATGCTTCTATTATATCCTAGAATATCAATATATGGTAGTTTATTTGGTTCTTCATATATTTATGGTCTTTTAAGCTATCCCAAAATTTTTAGTTACACAAATAATGCTGCCATAAACATCTCTGCATATATATCATAAATTTTAAGCATACTGTATTTAGGTACAGCTGCCTCTGTAGAAACTGAAATTATCACTTGAGCAGACAGAGGCAAAAGAAGTGAGGAACAGGTGTTGCACAAAGTATAAAGCTGCAAGTTGCAAAGCAGTGAGTTGCAACTGGCTTATAGAAACAGAAACTGGACTCATTAAAAGTTGCATCTGGGTATATAATGTATGATTTTTCACAGTCATGAGATCCTGTTCTCACAAAGAATATGTTCTTTCAGATAACATACCTGTCCATATACAAAGCTCTGTCTCCAACTTTGTCACTAAACTGCGGGTGGAACTGGATTCACCATGTAACTTTGAAATACTGATGAAAAGGGCAGGAACAATCACAGACTTCTCTGCAACAAAAACACTTCAGTGGTTCCAACCACATGTAGTCATATTTGTCTTTATTCTCAAGGCCTGCCTTTATTAAAATTTATTTTCCTTCAGTTTGATCTCCTCATTATGTTACCTCCTTTTATTGGATATTCTTTTTAAGATTTCTCCCATTCTCACCCTGGCCAGGTGACTCAGTTGGTTGGAGCATCCTCCCATGCACCAAAGGCGGCGGGCTCAATCCCCAGTGGGCACACGTATCTAGGTGGCAGGTGAATCCCTGTCAGGGTGTGTGCCGGGGACAACTGATCGATGTTTCTCTCTCACATCGATGTTCCTCTCTCTCTCTCTCCCTTCTTCCCTCCCTCTCTCTCTAAAATCAATAAACATATCCTTGGATGTGGATTAAAAAATAAAAATAAAAGATCCCTCACATTATTATTACTTTGGTCTAGTTTCATTCCTTTATCCATTCAATTATTGGTATATGTTGGGACTCAACAATCTTCAGCAAACCAGGAAAAAGTCTTCACTATTTACTATCTGAATGAATGAAGTCTTTTTATTTATTTAATTTTTATGTTTTAAGTCATATTACAATAATGTATAGAAATAAAGGGATAGTAATAAAACATTTTTGATAGAAATAAGAACTAAACATAGCAGATTCAAATTTACATTCCATATTTTCCTGCTTTTGAAGAAATATATCCCCCACTCAGGGCATATATTTAAAATTCAACTAAACGTCCACCACTGTCATGCAGAAGCCTGGGTCACAGCTATTCTACTGTAAGTACTGATTCTGGATTTCAAATACCTCTTTAATCAATTTTAGCTTAAGTTATTTCTGGTTCTTATCATGTTTGGCATTAATCAAAATGCAATATAGGTTGGAATATAAATCTAAGATAAAACTGGTCAATCACATTGGTTTCTGAACTAGACAGAAATGGAAGTGGACAGATTATTGTCTCCACATACTGGAAACCAAACATTGTATGTTTCTAGAAGTCATACAAAATCTTACAGCTTAAGCTGTTTTAGTTTTTGTAGAATTCAAGTATTGCATTTCAGTGAGCCTCCTGCTGTAAGAGATATCTGATCTGTACTGCCCACTCTCTTTCCAGTGTAAAGAGTTCTGACACTGTCCTAGCAGCAACCCCAGTATAAAAGTTTATGAGGTTTTCAGGAACCTGCAATAGGCAGGTAACCAGGTCCTGAAGGACCAAACATGGATCTCTCCCTCTATCATTTGGAAATTCCTCATGGGAATCAGTATCTCACTCCTTGCTGCTACACACCAAAAGCCTATTATTTTTCCCTGTCCCTGCTGCCCTATGCCCACCCTTCCCGTCTTTTTTTTTTTTTTTCCATGCAACCCAGGGGTGAGATTATTAAGGGATTTTGTGGTTTTGCTATACAAAGGTGATTCAAAGTCCCTTCAAGACCAGACTAATTGCTTCCATAGAATAACTTAATCCACATCCTTTGCAGATTATAAATCAAAGAATGAACTATAAACCATTTTCAGATAAAAAGCAAAATCTAAGTTGCCATAATTGTCATGCACTTGGTCGAGTGGAAAAAGCTCTAGCCTGGAGGTCTAAATGCTGGTGGTGCTCCCACCTACCAGGCAAATGACCTTGGACCATTCTCATAACCTCTTCAAGCCTCAGTTTTCTACCAATAAAATGAGCATAAAACCAACCTCAGGGGGTGATGTCAATAATTAAATACGATTAAAAGAGAAAATCTCTATAAATGCATATACCACAGTGCCTGGTCCACTGTAGGAGGGCAGTCAGTGTTTAGGAGTTCTAAATCCTTTAAAAATCAATTGCATTTGGAGACTAATAAAACTACATATTGCACAAAATGTATTAGCCCTTCCAAATTTCCAAGATTTTGTTTAATTTATAAAAAGTTTTGTTCTCCTATAATCCCATATTAGGTGAAATGTGGTAGTATTATACAAAGTAACTGATAAAGGTTTAAATAATTTTGTATTTATGTACTTTTATTAGGTTTTTGTGTATCCTATCCTAGTTTGTTCATAGAAGATTTAATTGCTGAAGAGAATTTTTTCAATAAAATTCTTAAGAAAAGTGCCAATTTCTATTTTTTCCAGAATATCCATTTTTATGGAATGACTCTAGCCCTGAGTCAGGCCATAAAGGCATGTTTTACTAAGTTTGAGTCACAGTACTTTTGGCAGCTAGTCTGCAATCTTGAATCTCAGTCAAGAGATTATTTGAAATTAGGGCTCTATCTATGTGATTATTTTCATCCTGTTAAAATAATCCACTTAGAATTTAAACTATTTAATTCTACCTTTTTTAATCTATTAATCACCATCATTCCTCCTAATATCCTAGTCCTCCTAAAACTCTCTTCCATCATCCCTATCAACCCCTACCAAAAAAAAGGAAAATATACTGATTTGTGAGTAAGAGGATGCCTGAAGTTTACTTCCCTCCCTGTACAGTCACCAGTATTTCCAATCCCACTATTAGCATTTGTAGTTGGTTTGAATCAAAGTTCCACAAATACAGAGACATTATCAGCTTCTAATACTACTGTACATATAGCAAGTACTTAGCACAGTACTTGACACAAAGTACTTGCCACAAGGTAGTTGCTCAACAGTAGTTTGTTAAATGAACGAAATACTTTGAGGATTTGTACCATGATTTAACAATGCAAATACCTTCAGTAATAATTCAGTCTTCATGTCATCACTAGAACCTTAATTAGCTCAGTACAAGTATCTAAATGTCCACAATTTGCCATAACCATGCTAGTCCCTTCCTCACAATGCAGTTAGAGCTTTGGGGTCCCTTTCCCCATGCAGGCATTCCTTGACCTTGGCTTAAAGTCTCAGAATCTGGGTAGCCAGCATGGGACACCTTGTTGTACTCACTATCACTCACTACCCTACTCACATGGCAGCTTGAAAAGCACTGAGGGACCTCTATTCCAGGTGGAGGCACCAGTGCCCACAGGTGAGCAGTAGCCACAGGATGGTGGTACCAGTCACTGCCTTCAAAGGTGGCTGAAAACAACACAGAAGCTATAGCAAAATCACACAAGGGTATCAGATGTGAGTCCCCTTTAGATAGCTCCAATGCCTTCTGTGAATAAATAGATGAGATTCCAAAATTGCTATAGATCTTGTGTTGGAGTTAATTGATAGAGCTAGATGCCTTGAATGATTACTTAAAATGTGACTCAGAAAGGCTTGTATTGTCTGGAAAATGAAATTTTATGCTACTAAAAATGAGTTTGAGACTCCCAGACCCACTCATGGAAAAATGGCCTCATTTTCCCCCCACCTTTTTTATCAGCTCCTCCCCTTTCCTATCATCGTGGCATTTCTTCTTGTTCCTGGCTATTCATACCCCACTTTCCCCCAATGGTGAATGCATTGTGCCTCTCTTCATTTGTCGTTTCTCTTTCTTAGACACCCCCCATTCAGTGTAGGCCTCTCTCAGGAGGAGGCCTATTCCTCTGGCCAGCTTCGCCCTGCCTCTCACAAGCAGAGTCAAACAGAGGGAGAAAAACTCTTTGTACACTCATGTTTAGTGAAAACAGACAGCAAGTAATTGACACCCCTCACATAAATGCAAAAAATAGACATCTGTAGTTTACATGATACATGCTTCTAGGCTAAAGGACAGCATATTACAAACATAAATGACACTTTTGGAAAAGCATATTGTATATATTATAATTCCTAACATTGTAAAACAAGAATGTCAGAAGTCCCCTTAAGAAAGAAGACGCCATCTGTGGGTTTATGACACGAAACAGATGGAACAGCATTTGAGCAGTGCTTAAAAGTTCCTCTTTCTGATAGTGTCATCAATTCAATCATTACTTGAATTGTCTGAGAAGGGCCTTTTTAAATCCTAACTGACACAGTGTTTAGGAGGGACCATAGACATGACAGAGTGCATCAGAATTCACCCCAATGATTGAGCATCAAGTATGAACCCAACATATACATCATCTCAAATGTTGTCAAATGTCCTACCCAAGGCAAAGCAACTATGAGAACCAAACTATTCCCATTATGTTCAGCAAAAGATTGCTCTAAAAATGTTTACATGGATTCCAGCGTCTTCAAATAGAAAGAATTAAATTAAGGAACCAAATAATCTCACCTTATAGTCAAAAGAAACTTTTGGTTCTATAATGCGAGCTGTGGCTATCTTCAAACACAATAGTTACCAACTGTACCATGGGGCCCCTGGATGTGAGCCCTGGGGGGCCTTGGAGTCTTGAATACTGAAATTTGGAAACAACTAGCCCAGAATATTCTAGTTTGACGCAGAAATATGAGAAAATGCTCAACAAACACTATTATGTTCCTCATGTAATCTTAAAGGTCGAAATTAATAGAATCAGGATTGTTGTTGTTTTGTTTGTGAGGATTTTGTTTTAAAAAGGAGAGAAATATATGCAAACAGTTCAAAAGGAAAACATGCAGGATAAAGATCTAAATAAATGAATAATATGTGTCCTCCAAAGGGAGATTAATATGGTAGGACATACACATTTTCACAACTTGGATTAAGCCTGTTTTATGGCATCATACAATTACAACCTTGTAAGAGAAAGATTCCTTTGCTGGGAAATCAAAGCAAAACAGCTTCCAAAATATCATATGTCTTTTCCCACAGACATTAGGTACAAAAAACGATTTAGGCAAATTCACCCAATGGACACTGTTTATTACAAGATACTTTCAGTAAAGCCTCTCTGGACTAGATCAGCTCCTAGCAGCTTGAAATGGAATGCCCAAACATTGGAGCAGCTGCTCTATAAGTAAAATATCTTGTTACATTTTCATTAACCAAGCAACTATTCAGGCTGTCTTGTCAGTGTGTCCCACAAACATACAAAGTCCTATAAAACTAATCAAAATCTACTAGTAATCTAATAAACAGGAGTGGATACTTCTCCAAAGGCAGTTCATATCTAGCCACAACACCCTTCCCAATATTCATTGTGCAGGAGTGCAGAATGAATCAACTTATTTATTATTTATTTATTTATTTATTTTACCTTGGGCTACAGCTAGCCTCAGAAGTCTCGTGAAGCCCCCTGTAATGGCCTGGCCTGTCCCCGAGTACAAGGGGCCTACCAGGCCTCAGAGTGGCATGTGATTTCTTCTATATCAAATGGCTTCACCAGCCAACTCCATATCCAAAAGGTTTAGGCTGCTCTCCTAGAAGGCCCTGCAGATGTATGACTACCCAGGTAACCCAATCTAACCCTGACCTTCGCTGAGAAAAAGATTTTGAATGCACAGACCATTAGCCAAGTCAGATCTCATCCCTTCTTTTCTGACTTCTGAGGTCAGTGTAATTTAATGAAGAAATTCTTAACAAGGGCTCTGTGGACTAGCTTCACTGATTCCATAAAATTCTCGACATTGTGTTAAGATTTTCTATGGAAATATGTATATGTATTTCCCTAAAGTCTACAGTTTCCTACAGTTTCTCAAAAGGGTCTGTGCCATTAAAGGTTATTACATTCACACCTAAAGGTTAAATGTAATAGAGTTGGTTTGGTATCTACCTCTCCTGTTTACTGACTTTATAGTTTGAGTACTCACTTCTTTGTGTCATGTGTACTACTCACATATTGAGGAAAAAAGTAAGAGAAAAGTAAGCTGCTTGCCTTCTCTATCAGTCAGGAACTGGCCTTGCCTGCCAGAACACAGGCCCTGTGACAGTGGCTTAAACAAATTTTTTCTTTCTAAATTTGGAGAAATGAAATCCACAGTCTTGACGCCAACAAGACACCATTAGAGACACGGACTACTTTTATCTTTCTGTTCTGACATCCTCAGCACCTACCTTTGCACTTGGCAATGGCAAGACAACTATCATCTATCTGGATTTAAGGAACTTTCCTAGATGTTCCACAAAACAAATTTACTTTACATCCTATTGTCCAAAACTTAGCAGCAAGGGAGGTTAAGAAATAGAATCTTCAGACGGCAACCTACCTCTCCCACCCCAACGCCCTAAAATCAAATTTGTCTTGCTAAGGAGCAAAGGGAAAACAAGTTCAGTAGGCAACCAGTGGTCTACTCTACCTTTTCTTGGAAACAAATGTTTAATGGACTTATTTTCTACTTACGATTCCCCTGGGAGTTTTTCGTGTCACCTATTCATTCGAGAATCAGAAGCACCACTCTATAAAACACACTGTTCTGCACACTTGTGAATCTTTCTCTCTTCGACGGCTGGCCTCTTAGCCTCTCTCACCCACGCACATGCTCGCGCACGCACACGCACGCACACGCACACGTACGCGCACGCGAAACACTGCCGAGGCGCTTGAGGATGATGAAAGAACTTCTCACAGACCGCAGCATGGCGCCCACGATCACCAGTCCCAAGCATACCTCTTCGCAGCACAGGGCATTCTACCTGCCGCCACACACCACGGAGGGAAGAAGGGGAGCTCACGTCCGCTCACTCTTCTATTTCTCGGTCTTTTAAAACAGTGAGCACAGAACCTGTCTCTGCCATCCTAGAATTCCTCTGCTTTTCTCGCCAGGCCATGGCTGCCCTCAGCCCTTCCTTGGGTCTCTCCACCTGAGCCTTTCTGGTGAGTTGAATTCGTTTTATTCTAGCCTGTTTGTAGGATGGGGTTGGATCCCAAACTCTGGATCTCTTACCATATTCTGCCTCACTTGCTATGATTTACATGGTGGACCAGATGGACTGCTTTCCTGTCTTGTGAGCAAATGCCCAGGATCCCATTTGTTTTCTTTCCCCTTGAAGGGTGCTGATATATTACTTAGAATGAGTTCTCAGAATGACATCAGCCAGGCCACCAGAGCGAGGTACCTGTGTGCTGCAGTGATCAGATGAGATAGGAGCGTTCTAAGGCCAAGTGTTTATGTGCCCTTGAGCAGATCACTTTCTGCTCGCTAAGCCCCCGTTTCCCCATAAGGAAAATGGCAGTCATCCTCTCTGCTTTCAAACGTGGAGAGCTGAAGTTCTTGCACCTGAAAGGTAGTATTTTCCACGAGATTTTATCCTCCTGACTCCTTCAGCAGGAAGAGATCATTCCCATTTGAGTGCAGGCCTGCTGCTGTGGTATTTGCACTGCGGAGTTCCACCTTGAGCCCCTGGAAGTTAGAGAGGCTTTGGGCCCTGCAGGAGGAAATGGGAATAGGCCAGGCCCCAATCTGGAGAAAGGACAGAAAACGTTTGACCCCCGTGAACGGTCTGTCACATCCTCTCAGCCAAGAAGCTGATGGCTGCAGGATGAGCCCTGAGCTACATGAGAGGTGCAGTTAGGGGAGGAAATGGTACTCCCGGAAATTGATGTGGTCATCCTTAGGACAAACTGGGGAATGGCTTTCATCCAGAAGGTTTTCTCTGTTTGTTTCTCTGCCTTGAGAACTATATATATAAGGATAACAAATGCTTTGTGGAAGAGGTCTCTTTAAAAACAATTAAACTGAAAGTCCCTAGATGCTGCCGGCTGAGCAGTTTCTCTCCTCTGCCTGCCAGAGAATGCAAGCCCTGTCTGACTTCCTGTGAAGCTAGTCAGGGCAGAACATCTTTTCTCCGGATCCTCTTCTTAGCAGCAGCCATAGCAGTAAATCTTCAGAGAGGCCTCATTAGGCAAGTTCCTTTTTGAACTCCCTCCACCCTCCAGACCTCTCGAAACCACCACCGCCATTCTAGCATGTTATTATTTTTTCCTCCTAAGCTTGCATTTTCCTCAGTCCTGGCACCTAGGCCTCCCTACACTGCTCTTGCTTTCCTTAACGGACTCTTCTCTAGCTGGAATCCCTCCAAAGGGTGTGTCGGTGCATTCAAAAACTTCCCTTTTTGTTTTATCACATCACTGAACATACCAGATAAGGCCCTGCTAAGGGAGGGAGGAAGAGAGGGAGGGGTCTGGGCTGGGTTGGCTGGTGGGGAGTAGGGGGCAGGTGAAGGGGGAACAGGAAGGAGGCAGAAGAAATCTTTACATCAGCTCTTAGGACCACAGGGACAGCAAACACAGACGTGGCCTCCCCCATCCGACCCCAGCCACTTCTCAGGAAGCTGCACTGTCACATTCAAACACGTAGCAATGACTGTCCACAACTTGAAAAGAGCATATAGAACAAACCAGACACACAAGATACAGTGAGACATGGACACCAGGGCATTAAATAGTTAATTTTTAGCAAAACCAAATTGCATTTCCATCATGTGCAAGTAGTCAGCTGCTATTGTAGGTCACCAAGATACAACGCATTATTTCTACAGTTTGTGGAAAACATTAGGCAGCTGTAATAAAGTCAATGGTATTTCCTTCCTTACTGAAACATGACTTCAGTAAATCCCCGTTTAAATTTTTTTTCCCTTTCTAAACATTTCTCTCCATCTGCACGATAAGGCAATAAAAGAAATTAAAAGTTAAAATGCCTAATGAAATTTTATCAGGCATGAAATGGCATTTAAACCAGAGTTGCCACCCGGGCTTAGATGCATGAAAACTGACCCGAACCTAAGGAGTTATAAAAAGCAGGGGGAGGGTAACAGCAAGTTTCAGTGGCCTTTATGTATTGCAGCCACTGAAAAAAAAATCATTCCAAAGAAGCATTCCATGAAACCGAGACTCTCAGAGCAGTTAAGATTTTTACAGGAGGTACATCAATTCTGTAAACCTCCACATTCTTTTAGGCCGTCATTCTTTTTTCTTTAATCACTTCTTTGCACTGCCATGCTTATTTTGAAATCAATCTTCATCTGTGTGCCTCTGTCATGATCCCAGGCAAAGGGACAGGAAGAAAGCCTGAGAACATTTTTAAGAAGAAACGGATGGGAAGGATAGGGAACTTAATCCTTAATCTTTTTTAGAGAAGAGCATTGGGATATTCCAGGTAGGCGCGGAAAGAGTTTTAAATAAGCAGACATAAAGAAAAAAAATCATTCTTCCCTATATAAGATTATTTATTTTAATAAGTGTTGCCCCATCTCATTTTCATAGGAGCTTGGAAAGAAAATGAGTTATTCATTTTAAAGTATTAAACTTCTTTAAAAGCAAATCCCAGAGTCCTACCTCATTCAGGACATCCACTGAAGTCAAGGAGCGTTATATCTTAGAAGGGACAGCAGAGTTAGACTCTCTAACTGGAAAGCATATTGAGAACTTTCTGGAAACTTCTTATAGTTTGTAACCTGAGGGCTATGTTTGTAAGTGGTTGGCCTTAACTGATAGCCTTGGTGAGCAAAAAGTTGTTGTCCAGCCTGCTGAACAGGGAGAGGGACGCCATTCATTTCTAATGGCTCTGAAAATTAGCATGGAATAGTGGTTTTCCCACAGTGTGTTCCATTCAGCTGCACTTGAAAAGCCAGCAGTGGGAGTGCTGGGCCCAAGCGATGTGGAAGCCAGTCCTTTCCTCCATCCAGAAACTGGCCATCAGACAGGTAGGAAAGTGTGTCGGTATACTGCCAGCAGCATCACAACTGTGATCACAAAAGGATCTTACCAGCACCCGCACACTCAACCTGACAGTATTAAAATTCCCTTAATTCAGGCAAGGTGATACATTTTCAAATATTTGCACAGCTATCAGTAACCCCCACCCCAGCTTTGTTAAATCATCAAAGAAAGTCATGTTCACAAGTCCAAGAAAGAACATGTTCACTTTCATTTTTTTATAACACTGACTTTCTGTAATAAGAAAGTAATTTGCCCTAACTTTTCTAATTTTTGTCTTCCCAGTTTTAACCCCAGAAATCCTATAGTATTAGAGATTCTGCAACACTCAAACACACAAATGTTTCCAACAGTGCACTTGTAATGTTTGTAGAGAAGCACTTGAGATTTGCAGATATGCATGTTTAATAGCCTATCAAACAAACCCCAAGCAAGACTGAGTCTTACCTACCTGTACCAGACCAGATGTGTGCAAAATGCCTGAGCAGTTGTAGTCTGGCGCACTATTGAAGGACGGATTCATGGCTTTCCCTGAAATATGAGAGGCGGATAGACCAGCCTGAGATAGAGAAATTCAAACTAGGAAAGTGCTCTTTGAACAAACACATCATGCCAACTCTGAGGCAACACGTAGAATTAGAAACAAAACCAACTTGGATAAGCAGAGGAAACAAAAGGATAATGCTTAGATGTGTGTGGGGTAGAAAAGCCCACTACTCACCTATTTTCATCATATCATCCACAGGTAAAATCCCCATTAGTAAGAGCTGGGCCAAGCCAGGTCTTGTGGGCCAGATGCTTACATAGTAGTGGGCCTTCTTTAAGAAAGAAAATTATAATAGCAAATAATGGTTTAAGCTCCATTAGCTTCCTGATACATTCACCACTGGTAACAGTACCTTTCCCCACAAAGTGAATGCTGCAGGAATACAGTATTGGTCAGCTATACAATGCCCAGACCAAATGAAGGGCTAGCCTCTGCAGCGAGAAAGTCTGTCACAGTTCTGCAAAGATTGATGTTGTGTTAATATTTCCATATCATAAGGTTAACCCTTCATCATGTCTGTCCAAATGACAGGGCAGGCACTTAATCTTGAATTTAGCTCCAGCACATATTATATATAACCTCAGGATTATCTCAATTAGAAGGACATGGAGAGTTAGGCTGCTGAATGCTAGATCAGATCCCCTGAGTTCACAAGAGATCTTCAGAGGTTTTGCAAAACTTCAGAGGAGTTTTTCACTAGATTCTGTATTCTATTTTGTTCTCCCTACCTGTAATCTTGACATCAGGGATTACAATGTGATCTAAGCATTCATTTGCTGCTGATATAACTTGTCAGTGTAGGTAAAGTAAGTCGATTCAAAATTAAAGTCAACCTCAAGCAATTTGGAGATCTAACCTAGTCTTAAGTATTTTAAGTATCAAGGTGCATTAGTATTATTTAGAAGAGGATATGAATTCAAAGCTAATCTAATAAGCATTAAAAAGAGAAATATTACAGACACCATTAGAAATAACTGGTCCTTCATGGATGAAGGCTTTAACCATCATTAAAATTTTTTTTAAAAAGATAATAGAAATAATTTTTAAGCAAGATTCTGTCACATTTAATATCTAATTTCATGGACAGTCTCATTTTATTAATCCTAATTTTTTAATTTATCTCATGAAATATGCAGAATATTGGGTCCAATAACCCTTTCTCCACTCTCAGGGCATCTGTATTTTACTGGTTGATTCTAGTAGGGAAATATAGTTAATTGCTTCTAAACCATTAAATTCTGCTTTCATTTCTTGACTCTCAATAGCATTAGGAGTTAAAGAATGCATTCCCCTTCAACTCATAGTATGAAAATCTTAATGTTGCAACTGCCTTTTGATATAAATATTCTAGAGAGCATTGTATTGTATTAACTAGAAAGTGGCCAACATGCTCTTTGGTTTTTAAGGAAAATTAGACTGAAGGTGACCCCCCAGTCCCTGGAAAGTTTTACGCTGGTTAGGTGCATGTGGAGGAGTTAAAAACCCTTTGACACAAAGCTGGTTGCCTGGAAGTGTAGCCCCAAGTGTGGCCAGTAGTCATAACAATGCTATTAGAATAACCATCTCTTCCAAAATAAATTGAAGTATCATTCTGGGATGGAAAAATCCATTTTCCACATTGCAGCAGGAATTAGAAAATTATTGAAGTTGCTATAGCTATTACCTATCAATAAATGCAAAGTCTATATATTTTTTCATTTATTCAACAAACATATACTAGGGGTTTGGTTTATACCAGACATAGGTACATTGATATGCTCTTGAGAAACTTAAAATACATATTATATGTATATATCCATATATTTATCTCTCACATATTGAGCACATAGACACCACACCAGACTCCTCTCTGCCACACATACATACACAATTGGTTATTTCCAGCAATTTTAACTGTCTACTACAAAGCCAAGGATCCCTGAGTCACTGGAGACAAAACATGTCAGAAAGTTTAATGAAAACAATCATGAACTTACCGGAGAAGCCTCTGGGCCCTACACAGAACTCATATCCTCTTTTCTCACAATTCCAGCAAACTCAGTTATCTCATTTCTAACTTAGTGGGTCAGTAATCTCATTATGTCATGCAAAAAGGCATGCTAATAGGAGGGGAGAGAAGCTATTAAATGAACACAGGAAATAAAATGGACAATAATTTATGACTATTTCATACAGGGGCAAACAATACTACATCCTTAATAGTCCCTGAGTTACCAGGTAAGATTAAATTTGTTCAGTATATTCCATTATGAAGACTAGACAGTGTATATTTTATATTAGAAAAAATGTTAGGTTTAAACTGGTACTTTATTATGTTTCTTCAATAACTGAAGAAATTGCTAAACAAATGAGCTGCTATTATGCAAAGACAGTTGTCATTCACCATTAAGCTCATTTATCAAATCCCTCACAGTTTGGGGAGAAAAAATTCCAGATAGGAAAATAAATGTACAATGGTGAGTGTGTGCTATAATACATACTTCTTCTACTGTGAGAATACGCTAGCAAATGAAATGTTTCTGTCCAAAAACCTTTTTGGTGATAGAGGGAGGATCCTTGTATCCAAAAGACATGGGTAGGGCTCTGTCTTCAGCATAAATCCCCTTGGTTTATAACAATAATTTGCATGACTAATGTTTTTGATTCCTCATTTCCATGGACTGAACTGGTGAAAGTGATTCTACTTTCTCTGGAATTCCCAAGACTTAAAAGCAAACTCTTTGCCATTTTAAATGCAACAAGCACAACCTGTTTTCAAAGCCTCTGAAGTAAGGAGTCAGGCTCCCAAGCATCAGGAAACCATGGCAGCTACTCAGTAATGCTGCCCACTTGCTTCCCTTGGTGCTGGAGACCTGATGTTAATGACCTGCATGACAATTTACATGAATCATGGATATGAAAGGATCACTTAAGGGGTCCATTCACAAGAGAACATGAAAATAGTAACTTATAACAAACACTTAGAATACTTAAAGCTTAGTAGCAACTGATGTAAAGTACTACAGGAAGCAAAGAGATGCTTTACAGATAGGTACAAAAGCTTAGAGTACTTATGTGAGAAAAAGAAATATCCCCTCCCAGTATTTCCAAATTTTACCACTCTATAAAGAAGGCACTGAAAGTTGGAGGTGGTCTGCCATCTGATTTCAAAACTGTACAAAGCTACAGTAATTAAGGTTATGTGGTATTTACATAATGATAAACATAGAAGAGACTCAGCTATAGATCCACACTTATGTACCTGATTAATTTTTGTTAAACATGCCAGGGTTAATCAAAGGGGGAAATAGTATTTTCAATAATTGATACTGGGAAAATGGATATTCATATGCAAAATTTATCAACCTTGGCTTTTGCCACTACATTCAAATATTAACTCAAAATGGCTTATAAAATTAAGCATAAGTGCTAAAACTGTAAAACTTTTAGTAAAAAAGAATAGGGGAAAACCTTTGTTATCTTGGATTAGGCAAAGAATTCTTAGGACATAGAAATCATGAACCATAAAAGAAAAATGTGTAAGTTGGACTTGGTTCAATTAAAAATACCTGCTCTTTGAAAGATGATATTAAGAATATTAAAAAGCAAAACACAGGCTGGGAAAAATATTTTAAAATTTCATGTCTGCTAGAGGACTTGCACCTAGGATATATAAAAGAACTCTCAAAACTCATTAGATAGCAAATCACCTACTAGACAAAAGATTTGAATAGACAGTTCATTAAAAATACATATATGGTCCCCTGGGCAGCATGCCTCCATTGGTTGGGTGTCATATTGGAGAGCAAAAAGTCACCGGTTTGATTCCTGATTGGGCACATGCCTGGGTTGCAAGCCTGGTCCCCAGTTGGGGGCATGAAAGGACAACTAATCGATGTTTCTCTCCCTTTCTTTCTCCCTCCCTTCCCTTCCTTCTAAATAAATAAATAAAATCTTTAAATATTTATATATACATGTGGCAAATGCACACATGAAAAGATGCTCAATGTCATTAGTTAATGGGGAAGTACAGATTGAAACCAAGATGTGATACTGTTACACATCCATCAGAGAGGCTAAAATTTTAAAACAGCAAGTGTTGAAGATGTGGAGTACCTGAAGTTCTTATACTGGGTTGGCCAGAAAGTCCATTTACTTTTTTCCCTACAATAACACACATATTTCATTTTCACCAACAACTTTATTGATTTAGATATTTTGAGTATGTTGGCTATCTCCTGCTGTTGGCTTCTAGTGGGCAGAGGCCGGGATGCTGCTAAATATCTTCCAATGTATAAGACAGCCCCACAGCAAAGAATTATTTGGCCAAAATGTCAATAGTACCAAGAAACCTCACAAACCACTTTTGACATGTTTAGTCAGTCACAGCATCTTTCCCATACACTGCACAAATCTTTTTTGTGTGTTTCTGTTGCATTTTTATCTTTCTTGAAATAAAGCATAATATTCCAAAAATGTTTCTTATTTTCTTCCATCTTTAATATTAAAGTGGCTGTGCAAAAATTCACCAATTATGATAATTTTTTTAATGCATGCTGATATGGCAGCTGTCACAATACAATCTAACAAAATTGTTTTGAATAAAGTTAAAGACAACTAAGCACTACTAGAGCCATTGTACAGAAAAAACTAAACAAACGTTTTGGACAACCCAATACATTGCTGGTAGGAATGTAAAATGTCACAACCACATTTGGGAGAGTTTAATACTTAAACATTAAATTTAAATATACACTCAGCATAAAATGTACTAGTTTCACTTCTAGGAATTTACCCAAGAGAAATAAAAAGCATAACTTCACACAAAAACCTATATGCAAATGTTTACAACAGCTTTATTCTTAATCACCAAGATCTGGAAACAACCCAGCTGTTCAACAACTTGTGAGTGGATAAACAAATTGTGTTCCATCCATGCAATAGAATACTACTCAGTAGCAAAGTACTGATATGTGCAACAGCGTAGATGAATTTCAAGATCATTGTGCTAAGTTAAAGAAGACAGATGCAGAAGGCTTCCTGCCACACAATTTCATGCTCCTTGACTTAGCCTCTAACACAGGATTATAGCACAACATGGAGAAACACTGCAGAATACAAGGTTATTGTGTACATTTTCTATTTGGTTAAATTCAAAGTGTTTTCCTTTTAACTGAATTTTCCTCTTATCAATGGAAGTTAAACATCTTCTCTCTATTAAAGTCAGTCAGAAATTAGATTCAGCCAGAAGATTTCTACCATCAGCTGTTCGGTGCTGGAAAGATAGTTGTTGGTGACACTTGACCAATTCAAACAGCCTGTCCACACTTTGAAATTGCCCTGAATTCTATACCATTGAGAAATCAGACAGAAGACAACATGATTGATAAGGGTTTGGAAGAAAAGAACATGAGAATTGAGAAGAAAAATGGTAGCTGTCTCCAGATTGGAACTTCACAGCTAACAAAAGAAAAATCTGGTGTGGTTGTGGTAATTCTCACTCCACCAAATGAATTAGCTATCCACTTCTCATTAATGTATGGTGCAATTTAATCCATTTCTATGAAGCATCTAAGTACTTAGGCTTTTTTCCAAAGTGGGTGTGGGGAGACATAAAGGTTACCACCAAGAAATAGCCATGTACTGATTACAAGGGTAATACAGTTTGCTTCTCTAAATTATTGAGAATTAAATAAGCTAAGATTAATATTAAAGTATTTTGTACAATACTGCACACTCAATATTATATTCACCAAATTATGATTTTCTTTCAATTCCTTAATGAAAAGAATATTTTTAGAACTGAAAAGACTTCAGAGATTATCTTGTCCAATGTTTTAATTTTACAAATGAGAAAACTAAGTTCAATGAGATTAAATGTAGTGCTCAAACTCACACAGTTAGATTTAGAAGTTCAACTTCCATTTCACACAGATCTTTTCCCTAGGGTACCTGCTTCAACTGTGGTTCCCCAAGTACAAAAGCCTGAGGTAGAATAGAGAGGAGAGTTTTGCTCTATATATAGAGAGATCGTGGACTCTTTTGCTTCTGGCTCTGTGTTTGCATTAGCTATTAACATTTATTTTTTATTTAAAAAATGAGAAGCAATAGGATACCTTTCTCTTCAGAGATTATGATTGCCAGATTTAGAAAAAAAAAAAAAAAGACAGGATGCACAGATTTGGATGTCATATCAATAATGCATAATTCTTTTGTTCCATTTGGAGATAGATATTTGGAACATACTTATCCTGGCAGCTTATCTATCACCTTTACCAGGGACTAAGCAATATGTGGTTCCCAACTATGAAATGTTTTTTTCCCCCCTAAAGCAAATAAGCAACAGAAAGTCACCATCCCTATGCGTAAATCTTGGCTTTCTACCATTTCTTCCCCATGACTGTTTCCCTCACCTGGGATCAGAATAACTGTGATGAACAGCCTCTCTGACCAAGGCTGCATCTGCTGAGGATAGTAGTGGGGCTGAAGAAAGATGATGACATGCCTAAAACGTGGATGACATGTTTTGCCAAATAGGAAGTACTAGCTGTGTGGCTATATGGCTGAGCAAGTTATTTAAACTCCCCCACACCCACTTACCCTCAGAGTCTGCTTTCTCGTTCATAAAATAAGGTTACCTTAAGTTTTCGTGAAGATCATATATGATCACAGGAAGAAAGTAGTGATTCCTGTGCCTAGAATATAAGAGCTGCTCTTACAAATTTTCATTTCTTAAACTGTACATACATGTTTTATGTACTTCTCTCTGTATCTGATATAGTTCACAGTAAAATTGCTTAAGCAGAATTGATAGATTGGAGGCAGAGTAAATGCCAGAGTTTAGAGTTTGGATGCCAAATTTTATCCTGTAGTAATAGGGGAGCCATTGCTATCTATACAGTGTTTCAGGTCCAGAAGCATGCAACCTCTTTCTAAGTTCCCCTAACAACAGCTTAGGAAATTTTGTAGCTTATCATTTCTTGTAGGGTCAAGCACACATTAGCAAACACTGGAGGAAATGACCTGCCCCCTTGAATATCTTCTTCAGCTCCCTCAAGTCCAACCTCGACAGAGAAGAAAATGAGAAGTTAGAACTCTTCCCATCAATCTACTATGTGGCATCAGACACAACCAAGAATAATTCCTGCTCCATCAGTTATTAGTGGAATGGACTCATCCAAATTAATCAACCTTTCTGAGGTCTATACAAGAGCGATAATATCAACTAAGATGGTACTAAGAATCTAGACTCTAGCAGAGTGCCTGGTTATAGGAGGGGTTCAAAATCTGTATTTTTATTTTCTATTTTGATAGAACAATACACTTAAGAATCGTATGACTCTTATGAATCGTAGGTCCCTGGAGTGCCCTTTCTCACTCCTATCAAGAAAGTCTATGACTCAGTTTCAGAACTGTCCAAAACTGAAAACCAATTGTTCAGACCAATTTGTTTAGAAAATTGTTTTACCAAAGTATCTTAGAGAATTGACACCTGAATGAGTCAGATTCCTACTCAGCTTTCTACTTGATGTTTTGTGGGCTTCACCCTTTTAGAATCTGCGGAGTTGTGTTATCTGGTCCTTCTGTTTGGTCAACTTCAAGTGCTTCTAATCTTTTTATAACCAGTTCTGTTGGCTGTTATCTGGATTTCTTGTAGTGCCTTGTCTGTTGTACAGTTTTAACAGGACTCCACCCTCTTCCTAGGAATTAGAAGGACAATATAATTATTTAACAATGTGCTAGTGCTAGCCTTCTACCATAAGCTCCTTAATTGGACCTTTTCATCTTTTGCCACTGTGTGTGTGTGTGTGTGTGTGTGTGTGTGTGAGAGAGTGTGTGTGTGTGTGTGTGAGAGAGAGAGAGAGAGAGAGAGAGAGAGAGAAAGAGAAAGGTTTTTCTTAAAGTTGGATTCTTACATCATTCACTATGCTAAATACCAAATAAAGGCCCAAAGCACCCTTCTGTTAATAACATCCCCCACTTTATCTCCTCTCTCCAAGCATGGAGATAGCTGTTGTTTCTTACAACCTGAAAAGATTAATCAGACCTATTTTAGTTTTGCAGCTCTGTTTTTGTTATTTTCTTATATATTCTCACCACTCTTCCTATTCTGGTGTCTTTATCTGTATGGCTCCATAGTCACTGAAATTTTCAAGTCCATAGTTAGTCATAGGGTGATGGGGGATACTGGAGAAAGTAATGGACTTTGAGTCAAGAGAGGTAAGTTTTCATTTAGGCTCTGCCACTCACTGACTAGCTATGTGACCTTGCCAAGACAGTTAACTGCTTTGGGTTTCAGATTCCTTATCGATAAAATATAAAGAGAACACATACTCCCCTTCAGGTATGTGCTCTGTAAACCTTCACCTCTAAAATGCCCATCCTTATATCTATGGGCTTTTCCATTCATTCCCTACTACCCAGCAAATATCTGCTTTTACTTTATGTCAATATTTGCTGTTAGTTTTTGCCAAATGATGCTCATATGCTCTCTTTCTAGCTCTAAGGGACTCAGCTTAACCCAACATAAAGCATCTCAATCATTTCTGAATATTTGACATGGATCCACTAACCTAGCTATAGTGGATTATACCAATTATCCTCTGTAATTTAAAAATTATTACTCAAAATTTTTCCTAAACAATAAAAATATAATTTAAAAGTAGAATTGTACATTCATGATCTACTTGTGAAATTGTATGCATTATTTTTTCTTAAAAAATGAAATGATGGAAGAGCATTAGCTCTAATCTATGTTTGTTACCCTCATTCTATGCAGAATAAATTAGGAGGGCAATAACCAGATGTATCATGTACATGGAAAGGCAAAAAAGAAATTCCAAATGAGCATTTGAGGACCCTCTCAGTCTTTCTTGAGATCTATAGGGTTCTTTTCAGAGTTCAGGTCTGTCCATGGTTGCCATGTTGAGTAGAGTTTATTAGAATATAGCAATAGAGCATAGGGTTCCAGGAAACTACTGTGGGGTCTGGGCAAGAGCCTTAAGATAGGAGATACCTACAACTTAGGTCCAAATCCTTACATTATCGGATACCTCCAGCCAGGGTGAGGACCAGCTAACCACAGTGACACGCAGAAAGAAGCCCACAAATTTTACTGACCACAAGCTACACCCAGGGCTGGAATAACAACCACCTCCTGTCCCCCATCCCCGCCCCCTACAGTGCCACCAGAGGAAACAGAAAGGAAGAGGCATTTTAACTTTGAAGTGAACCTAAGTTGAAATGAAAAAGAGGCTAAATGTGTCTGTCTTTGGTGGCATTTTCCTTTGAATGTATGTGTGTGTCACAAGTTAAACCTATAAACTCAGGGAGAGTGCTACAGAACCTGCCTGTTCCTCTTTTGCTCTCCTCCTCAGGCCTTCTTTCATGACCAAGTTCAAGCTCCCCCATCTCACTGGACCACCCATAGAGTGTGAGTAGTCAGCCTGCCTTCAGCCTCACCCTGCCTGCAGGGTCAAACTATTCTTCCTAAAACTTTAATCCACTAGAATTTCCCTGTAGAAAGGCTTTCACTGGTTCCTTATCATCCTCTGGATGTAGTCAAAGGTCTTCACTGTTATCCACCCTTCCTACTTACCTTGCCTCACTCTGCACTCTTATCCTACCTTTTGCATTGTAAACTAACAGTGATGAAATTTTCACACATCTCTGAACACAAAGTACTACTTCAAACTTCTAGAGTGGTTTGATCCTCACCCTCTTGTCCACTTGATTAATTCATATTCAAATCATCTGATGGGTAGATAGATAGATAAAAGTCTAGGCAACCTTCAAAACCCAAATCATATAATGTTAACAGGAAAAAGTATTTTGTTGTTGTTTGTAGTTGCAAACATTTTTTATTACTAATAGCATTCAAGCTTTCTCGTGTTCATTAGCCACATATATTTTTTATCTGAATATTTAATTTTTTATCTACTTTTCTGTTTTTACAGTATTTTCATTACAATGTGTGAGGATATTTCCCTGTAAAGAAAACCAGTTTGTCATATATGAGAATAAAACTTTTTCTTCCAATTTATTGTCTTTTAATATCCTATTTTAATGAACAGTTTTACTTCACTGTGAAGAATTTGCTTATTGTTAAATTTTACTAAGGTTCCATTGTGTTGGCTGCTTTGAATTCTTGATTGTAACAGTTATCAAGAATTATTTTCTAATTTTTAATAAATTAATATACTGCACTTAACAAGAAAAATAACAACCCAATTAATAAATCACAGCCCCCAAGATAGAGTAGGTATTCAATAAACTATTGCTGAGTGGAATAGTGCACAGAAGGTCAGTATCCAAATGGCAAAGTTACCACCTTTTTATATGCCTTTAAGTTTCATCTTGCCTCTAACTTTATTTAGTTTATTCATATTTTTAAGTATATTTTATTGATTATGCTATTGCAGTTGTCTGTTTTCTTCTCCCCTTTATCACCCTCCACCCGGTACCCCCATTTCCTCCAGCATTCATTCCCTCCAGCATTCCCACTCCTTTAGTTCATGTCCATGGGTTGCACATATAAGTTCTTTGGCTTCTCCATTTCCTCCCCTTCTATTCTTAACCTCCTCTTGTCTATTTTGTACCTACCAATCATGCTACTTATTACCTGAACCTTTTTCCCCATTTTTCCCCCTCTGCCTTCTCACTGATATCCCTCCATGTGATCTCCATTTCTGTGATTCTGTTCCTGTTCTAGTTGTTTGCTTAGTTTGTTTTTGTTTGTGTTTTTGTAGGTCCAGTTCTTGATAGTTGTGAGTTTGTTGTCATTTTACTGTTCATACTTTTGATCTTCTTTTTCTTAGATAAGTCCCTTTAACATTTCATATAATAAGGGCTTGGTGATGATGAACTCCTTTAACTTGACCTTATCTGAGAAGCACTTTATCTGTCCTTCCATTCTAAATGATACCTTTGCTGGATAGAGTAATGTTAGATATAGATCCTTGCCTTTCATGACTTTGAATACTTCTTTCCAGCCCCTTCTTGTCTACAACGTTTCTTTTGAGAAATCAGCTGATAGTCATATGGGAATTCCTTTGTAGGTAACTGTTTCCTTTTCTGTTGCTGCTTTTAAGATTCTTTCCTTATCTTTAATCTTGGGTGATGTGATTATGATGTTCCTTCGTGTGTGCTTCCCTGAGTCCAACTTCTTTGGGACTCTCTTTGAGCTTCCTGGAACCAGATTGGGGAAGTTCTTCATTATTTTTTCAAATAAGTTTTCACTTTCTTCCTCTTCCTCTTCTCCTTCTGGCACCTCTATGATTCAGATGTTGGAACATTTATAGTTGTCCAAGAGGTTCCTAATCCTCTCTTCATGTTTTTGAATTCTTATTTCTTCATTCTGTTCCAGTTGAATGTTTCTTTCTTTCTTCTGCTCCAAATCATTTATTTGAGTCCTGGTTTCCTTCCCTTCACTGTTGGTTCCCTGTACATTTTCCTTCATTTCACTTTTCATAGCCTTCACTTTTCCTCTATTTTGTGTCCATACTCCACCATTTCTGTGAGCATCCTGATTACCAGTGTTTGGAACTCTGCATCTGATAGGTTGGCTATCTCTTCATTGCTTAGTTCTGTTTTGGGAGCTTTGATCTGTTCTTTCATTTGGGCCATATTTCTTTGTCTTGGCACACATGTTACATTGTAAGGGACAGAGCCTTAGGTATTCACCAGGGTGGGGCGACCCACTTCTCTGTATGGTGCTATATGTGGGGAAGGAATCCAAGAGGGAACAATACCATTGGCTCAGCTCTCGTCCCACTTTCTGTCACTTCCCCCACTACCCACAAGCCAACTGGGCCCTTCTGGTGCTGATTCCCAGGTGGGTGTGTTTGTGTATGTTCTAGGACCCTGTGGGTCTCTCCAACAAGCTCTCTAGTGAGGCTGTGAGTTTCTCCTGTCACCACAACCCCCACAGGTTTTTTCAGTCAGAGGTTTTGAGGCTTTATTTCCCTGCACTGGAGCCCTGGGTTGCACAGTCTATCTCGCTCCCCAGTTGTTCCTCCCAGTTTATCCTCTCACAAATTTGGGACCATCCAGTCCTCCAGCCACTGCCTTGCCTCATGGACTCTCTGCCCCTCCTACTGGTCTGGATGAATATTTCTTCTTTAACTCCTTGGTTGTTGGACTTCCATACAATTCTATTTTCTGGCACTTCTGGTTATTTTTTTGTTTTTTAATTTGTTTTTTTGTCCTTTTTCTGGTTGTGTGAGGAGGCAAAATATATTTCCTTATGCCTCCATCTTGGCCGGAATTTTGTACTGAGTTATTTCAGGAGTGTCAAACTCATTTTCACTGGGGGCCACATCAACCTCGCGGTTGCCTTCAAAGGGCCAAATGTAATTTTAGGACTATATAAATGTAACTACTCCTTAACAGTTAAGTAAGAGCTCAGTGCTTCCGCCAGGTAGAGACAAGGTGCCAGGCCAATAAAAACAAGGCCCGTAGCCTTGTGTTTGCCACCTGTGTCTTAGGTTGTTGAGAATGATGACATTGCATAAACATGGGCTTATCTATGGTTGTGAAATGATGGGAGGGGAAAGAAGAAAGTGCAGGAAGAAAAAACATTTACAAATATATTTTATGTGTACACACACAGAACAACAAATAAACAAACAAAAAAATACCCAGAATGTACCTTAGGCATATGAGTTAAACACAAAATCCAACTGAACAATGAATATGAAGAAGCTCCCCCACATTTAGAAAACTTGTTCTCTAATACAAAGGAAATAATATGACATGAGATCAATTTTTTTCTGATAAAGGAAGCAACTAAGAAAGGTTTATTTATTTGTTCAATGTAACCAGTGCTTTAGATGAAGAAAACCTGACTACCCCAATATTACTTTAAAAGGAATATATCAAACTTGATTTTCATTAAATGTAGCTTTTTTTCACACTAAAATATAAAAACCAAGACCCAGATTATATATATATAATCTGATCTATATCTATCTATCAATCCTCTATCCATCTATATCAATGCAAACAATTATTGAACTTAATTTTCTGGACAAGAATTCCAAATTAGTCTCTCTTCAGAAAAAAAGCCATTACAGTGAGAACACTTTATATTAGCCTCTTTTGCTAGCACCAACTCTACCTCATTTGAATCTTTCCATTTCTGTGGAAACATTAATTCCCCATTGCTGTCTGTGGCACCAATTATTTGTTCAGTATCAAAACCTTTGGCAAAACCCCTCAGTCTGTCAGCAGTATCTCTTTATTGGTGTGCCATCATCAGATTCACTGTGAGATAAAGATTTTCTTTTTGTACCATCTTTTTCTTTACCAGTTCCTTGAGAATTAAGAAATGTTTTAATAAATTCTGGACAATAGAAACTTTCTTCAGCTTCCCAATACTGTCAACATCTGTATTACCTTCCACTTCAGGAGATACTCCACCTTCCCATTCACTACAGGCGTGGCCTATGCTTTTCCCACTACAAATCCCTCAAGCCCTGCCTCTTCAACATTTTCACTCCTTCCATTCTGTTTCTTTCCCATTTTTTTGCAATGTAGTTTTATTGGAGACCATTTTTACTGCAGCCTTGAAGAGCTATTGTAATAGTCTCCCCTTATCCATGGGGTGTACCCATGTGGGTGCCTGAGTCCACAGATACAACCAAGCACTATCTATACAGGGATGGGAAAAAGTAGGTTTACGGTTGTTCATATGGAAAATAATATAATAATTAATAAGCAATGATATAAGATTAAACTCTGTGTTTTGCATACTCAAAACCTAGTTTTGCTCACCCCTGTACTATGTTTTTTCCTATCCATACATACCTATGATAAAGTTTAATCTATAAATGGGCACAATAAGAGATTAACTACAATAACTAATAATAAAATAGACAATTACATCAATGCATTGTGATGAAAGTTATATGAATGGTCTCTCTTTCTCTCAAAATATCCTTTTGCACTGTATCACCTTTTCACTTGAGGAGTCACTTTATGACTTCTCTTAAACATATTCAAATTGCCAGCATGGCTACTACTGTGCTTTGGGGCCATTATTAAGTAATTACTTGAACACAATCACTGCAGTACCACAACAATCAATCTGATAACCCAGATGGCCCTAAAGTGGCTAACAGGCTGGGAGAGTGTACATCATGGATACACTGGATAATAGGAAGGGTCGAGTCCTAGGTGGGACTGAGTAGGATGGCAAGAGATTCTGCATGCTTCTCAGAATGACATGCAATTTAAAACTTAGGAATTGTTTATTTCTGGAATTTTCCATTTAATATTTTTGGACTGCAGTTGACCTTGGGTAATGGAAACCATGGAAAGTGAAACCGCAGGTAAAAAGGGGTTACTCTATTTTCCGCCTCTAAACTGCTCCCTAGATGAGCCGCATCTCCAGCCCTGCTCACCTTGAAGTTCAAGCTCCATTTTATTTTTAATTTTCACCTTAGGGGACAGGAATAGATCAGACTGTAAGGTACAACCTCAATATCCTGGCAAAGCTGGGTATGGAGTCTATCTTGGGTGTCACCAATGTATCTCCCTCAGGCCCCAGCTTCACCCCCACACCCCTGCCAATCACACCTCATTGCAGACAGCATCTAGTCATCGCCTTTCTCCACACAGGCAGAAAAGCAGAATAGATGTCTCAGAAGTCAAAGGCCCATCACATTTCAGGGGACAGTAATAAAGGCATGTCTTTGTGCATGAGAGTTCTCCCAACTCCTTGACACCTTGACCCTCACTTTTACAAGCCTTCCTCCTTTTCCCCCACCCCATAGGCTTAGATCTACCCTGGTCTTCTTTTTGACTCAGAGAGGAAAGAAGTCAGAGGAGCATAAAGCTTACTATTGATTGGACA
>CM052549.1:27905571-27934255 GCA_028533065.1 Trachops cirrhosus
ATATGAATGGTCTCTCTTTCTCTCAAAATATCCTTTTGCACTGTATCACCTTTTCACTTAAGGAGTCACTTTATGACTTCTCTTAAACATATTCAAATTGCCAGCATGGCTACTACTGTGCTTTGGGGCCATTATTAAGTAATTACTTGAACACAATCACTGCAGTACCACAACAATCAATCTGATTACCCAGATGGCCCTAAAGTGGCTAACAGGCTGGAAGAGTGTACATCATGGATACACTGGATAATAGGAAGGGTCGAGTCCTAGGTGGGACTGAGTAGGATGGCAAGAGATTCTGCATGCTTCTCAGAATGACATGCAATTTAAAACTTAGGAATTGTTTATTTCTGGAATTTTCCATTTAATATTTTCGGACTGCAGTTGACCTTGGGTAACGGAAACCATGGAAAGTGAAACCGCAGGTAAAAAGGGGTTACTCTATTTTCCGCCTCTAAACTGCTCCCTAGATGAGCCACATCTCCAGCCCTGCTCACCTTGAAGTTCAAGCTCCATTTTATTTTTAATTTTCACCTTAGGGGACAGGAATAGATCAGACTGTAAGGTACAACCCCAATATCCTGGCAAAGCTGGGTATGGAGTCTATCTTGGGTGTCACCAATGTATCTCCCTCAGGCCCCAGCTTCACCCCCACACCCCTGCCAATCACACCTCATTGCAGACAGCATCTAGTCATCGCCTTTCTCCACACAGGCAGAAAAGCAGAATAGATGTCTCAGAAGTCAAAGGCCCATCATATTTCAGGGGACAGTAATAAAGGCATGTCTTTGTGCATGAGAGTTCTCCCAACTCCGTGACACCTTGACCCTCACTTTTACAAGCCTTCCTCCTTTTCCCCCACCCCATAGGCTTAGATCTACCCTGGTCTTCTTTTTGACTCAGAGAGGAAAGAAGTCGGAGGAGCATAAAGCTCACTATTGATTGGACAAAAGACTGAGGAATTATCTATTTTCACAGGAACACCCACATACAACTGCTCTTTTGTTCTCATTAGGACCTCTCTGATGAACAATTCCTGACAGAGCTGTGCTGGGAGCAGCCCGGGGAATTCATTCTCCTTGTCTTTGACTTCATTTGATCAAGGGACTGCTGGTGGTGAAGCAAGAAAGGTAAGCAAATTCCTGAGGCTACATAAAACTTACTTTTAAGTAGGCATTTCTAGGAGCTGCAGGCTGGTGCTGGTTTAACAGCCTGTTTCCTGCATGTCCACCATTTCACACTGACACCCCCAGCACGTGGCAGCGTGTCATTGTGCATGAAGTGCAGGCAGGGATGCACTGTGCCTCCACTAGATTGATATATTTTCAATCAGCGCACAGACTGATATATTTTCTAAATGTATTTGCACCATTGAGTTCCCTGTGTAGGAAAGAATCTTTTAAAGGAGTATTTATTGGGTTTTTGTCTGCTTGTGACAATAATGAAAGCTCAACTTTAGAAAAACCTCAAAAGCAAAAGAAGGAAAATAAAAATCATATATGATTCCACCTCACAGAGAGAATAATGTTAACATATTGAAGTATTTCCTTTGAGTTATGAGAGACAAGTGAGAAAGTTACCACAATTGGGATCACATTAAATTATATATACATTTTTGTATCTTACTTTTTTATTTAACACTATATTACCCATTTAACATTTGAAAAATATTAGTGAACCATTATAAAACAGAGCCACATTTGTCTCTAAATATTATGAATATTTTCCAATGATATTAAATGCTCTTCAAAGACATGATTTTTAAAAAACAATGTTCAAATATTTACTGTTAAATAAGATTAAATTAGCATTCAGTTTTTGAACATACACATTATTTCTATTTGTAATAGCTTTATTAACTTATAATACACTGCACATATTTAAAGTGTACCATTTGCTAAGTTGTAACCTATGAGTGTACCTGTAAAACCACTATCACAATCAAGATAATGAACACATGCATCACCTGAAAGAGTTTTCTCATGCTGTTTTGTAATCCCTCCCTCTGCCCTTCTCCATAACCACCCCCATCTCCAGGCAACACTGATCTGTTTTCTGTCACTACAGATTAGTTTGGATTTTCCAGACTGTTTTATAGATGGGATAACAAACTATGCACTCTCTTTTGTCTGACTTCTTTCATTCATCATAATTATTTTGAGATTCATTTATGTTGCTGTACAATTAGCAGTTACTTCCTCTTATTACTGAGTAGTATTCCATTGTATGGATATACCACAATTTATTAATCCATTCACTTGTTGATGGATATTTTTGTTGTTTCCATATTTTTATTATCACAAATAAAGCTGCTGTGGAGGTTATATGTACTTTTGTATAACATATTGTTTTTTTCTTGGATCATGTATACAAAGACTTATACAAAAATGTTTATAGCATCTGAGGATGCAATGTCTCAGTCATATGATATGTGTGTGTGTTTCTAAGAAACTGCCAAACTGTTTTCTAAAATGTCTGAACCATTTTCATTCCCACCAGCTGTTCATGAGAGTTCCAGTTGCTCCATATCTTTGCCAACACCTGGTATGTTCAGTGTTTTTAATTTTAGATATTGAATTAGGTACATGCTGGTATCTCATTGTGGTTTTATTTTGCATACCTCTGATTACTAATAATGTTGAGCATCTTTTTATATTTTTTTCAGTTGGTTGGGTAGATTTCTCAAATCTTCAATCAGGTTTAACCTGAAGTAGTGACTTTCAATCACAAAAGAATACTTGAAAACATAAATTCTTAGAAAATTATTTATTTAATAATACACTTCTGCCATATCTTATTCCTATTCAAAGCACTCAAGGTTGCAGTAGAAATAAAAGACTAGTCTTATCAATAGATAATTAACAGGTGGTGATGATGATGATTTAAAAGTCTTACCTAATCATTAGGGGGATGGCTCCAAAACAAATATTTTTTAAAGAGGAACACTATTGTTTTAAGCTCCTACCACCACGCTCTAAAAAACCAAAGATCCCAAGGTCATAACAATTGTGATATTACTTTATTCTTTTCCTCAGAAATCTCCCCACTTCTTCAAGGTCAGTCCTGCTCAGCAATTTTTTTTATTGTTATTCAATTACAGTTGTCCTCATTTCCCCCCATTGCTCTTCCCTGCCCTGCCCACCCCCCTCTGCACATTCAATTTTACCCTCACAGTTGTTCTTGTCCATGGGTCCTTTATACATGTTCCTTGACTTGACCCTTCCTACTGTGAGTCTTTGATCACTTCTGGCTCATTTCTCCCAGCCCATTTCTCCCTCAAATCTCTTATCTCACTCTATTTTACCCCCAACTCATTCTCCCCCTCAAAGGAGATGATCTACTTCTTATGTCATCCAGAGAATAATCTATGAGGTATGATTTCTATTCCCTTCTTCTCTCCATTTTACAAGCATATCTGCTTTTTCACCCATGATCCTTCCCACTGCCTTGTGTACTCCTCTTACCTAAGGCCAGCACTGCCTCCACTGGCATCTAGTATCTAGTTTCTGTTTCTTTCCTGTATCTTCAGTTCTTACCTCACCATTGACTCCTTTCCTTCTGTATCCACACCTGTTTAAGATTCTTGCAGTTTAAGATAAAAACTCTCCCTCCATTATATTCTTTAGATAAAGTCTTCCTTTCCTTCCTACCTTTTCTTCCTTCAGAGCCAAGCTCTCAAGAAACACAGATTACCCCATTTCCTCTTCCTCATCACGCATTCATACCTCCCGGTTCACCCCACAGACTATTTTTGCTAGGAACATCGAAGGTCTCCTTATGGTCAAAGGCAGAGGACACTCTTCAGCCCAGATCTTACTCAACATTATATATATTTGAGCTTCTTGAGTAACTCTCTCTTCAGTTGGTTTCGGTTCCACATTTCTCCACAATTTTGTTCCACAGTTCTCTTAAAATTGTTAAAGTAGCTTCTATTATCCACACCGGACCTTTGAATGATCTAGCATCTTTCTACACATTGTAGTTCAAAAAGATTAAACCAACTGTTTGCACTGCCTCCACACACTGTGATGTCTTATACTTCTCAAACTTGTTAATGGTGTTACTTCTACCTGGAAAGTGTTTTCTTCCTTATTTGCCCAGGTTACTTTAGTGAAATGGAAGACTTTTCACACAATAAAGGAGCTATCAAGAAACTATCATGACCTTGTAACATTTCTACTAAATCTTTCTTCTGTTCCTGATTTACTAAGGACAAAATACATCACCACAAATCATCAATTCATTATACATCCACAAAGCCTTGTCTGATTTCTGATAACTAACTACCATCTAACTATCCCTTCTTTTTTAAAGTCTTTATATATGTTTTCCTATTTATCTATCTTAAATTACTAGAATTAACTCCAAACTAAAACTCTGAGAAATACTCGATAAGTGAGAAATACAAGTTCATGCTTGTGGTGAGGAAAATCAAGGAATTCACTTTGCATGGTATTTATAGAAAACTTTCAGAGTACAAAGAAAAATTAGAGATGATTAAAGTCTTTTTGGAAAGTACAAGATCAATTCTTTCATCCAATTTCCTGTGGCCATGAACTTAAAGGTTCTATTCCTGTGAACAGCTAGATCTCTCAAGATGATGACATGGCTTCTGTTGAATGTAGGATTAAAATAGATTTTTCATGTGGTAGAGCACTAGTACTAGGAAATATTGGTCATCACTCTCTTCTGTCACAGAGCAGAAGAAACTATTTAGAACTATCTTCTAAGAAAAAAAGAAATGGCATTCCTACAATGGTCTAGCATGTTTATGGTAGAATTGTGTCCCCTAATACCCATTAAAATACCATTTTCAATGTTTTTCAGTGACTTTATTTTTCAACATTTTCAACACTGATTAATGGTCTGCAAGATTTACTTTTAATTTGTTAATTTTGGAGCAACTGGGAAATGGAGAATTTTATACAATGCAAGCAAAAGTGAAAATAACATATTCAAAACTTGAAAACCAGATTAATCTTTTCAAACAATCACTCATTTTATCCTAGACTAGGAGGGATTGGGCCCTGGAGAATGAGTACATGATACAGGACAATTCAATTCAATCTTTTCTTATACTTCTGATGAGCCTGAATAAATAGGCTTTCTGGTTACCACCTACATTCAAAGTATCCTTCGTATGTACTAAAACATAAGTCTATGGCTTCTCTCATTTCAAGTATATTTTGGGCTTTCCACAAGGATTTCCAAGTATGTATTATTTCTCAAATGAGCTAACATAGCCATCAGTACATGAACCTCTTGCTTAAATAAGTGGAAAGTAAATCTTTTTCATCCGGATCTGTTTTATTACCATTCTCACTACCCTATTTTGGAGCTTTCTAACTATACAATTATCAAGACAAGATCTGTAGTAATTTGTGAACCCCCACCAATTAAGAAACTGATAAAGTACCAGGGATAGTAACTTGACACTGTCCCAGATGCTCATGAGCAATCTCAGACATTTCAGTCCTTTTGAGGTCACGCTGAAAGTGCCATCCCAATGCTGATTGGTAGATCACCATCAGACTCCAAGTCAGATAGCAGTTTTTACAGATCTAACTACTGTTGCTCAACTGGGTGTCCATGGAAACTGAAAAGTTGGTTTGTTGCCTAGAGAAGTGGAAAGAAAATCAAGTCATTTGGTTTCTATGTGGTTTCTAGGAAGCTAAGAAAAATTTTTTGGCAAGTGATAAAAACAAGAATGGCAAAGGCTATGATTACCTTGGTCAATTCTTGATCTTATCAAGAAATATTCTCTACATATATATATTACTTAAAAATATAAAAATATTGTAAATGAAGGAGTACCAGATTCCAGGGTTATTTGATTCTTGGTTAGATTTAAAAGAGTGACCAACATATGCAACAAAATCTAATAGGTTAAAAAGTCCTTGGATTCATTACATATGGAAAATGTTTCTCATCCACAAATTCAACGGAGTTCCAAGTAGAAAGAAAAGGCTAGTATTTAATAAGGGTGGAGGAGACTGAAACACCTATTCATTAATCCTATAGAAATATTTGTCACTCATATGTGGTTTGGGGAATTGGGTAAAAATAATTTTCCTAAAAATTTGTTCACCTGGACATGGATCTTTATCTATCTGAGCAACTAAATATGACATAACAGTAGGCAGGGGACTTACACAACGAACTCCCTGATAGACACGGATGCAAAAGTGACAACTTGGCACATGTTGGCATGATTTCACAGCATCTGTTGGCCTGCCATCAGCTAGAAAATAACTCCTGGCAGATCCCCTCTCTCAATAATTGCACAAAATTAGCCAGGTCAAGAAAGGTGGTATACATGAGTTACAACCAACAGTTGGCCTGACCTCAGCTGTTCAGTATTTAGGATAATTAATGCTGCTTTTTAGCTTGTCTTAGAATACTTAGGAGAAATACCTATAAAAATTGAACTTCAACAGGAAAAATCAAAATTGGTTTTATCTATGAGTCACAGCTAAATTCCCACAGAGGCCAAGTGGAGAATGAAAACCAATGTATGGAACTGAGCAGGAGCAAAACAATAGCACTAGTGTGATGATCAACACCACTGAAACACAGGCTTGAGGATGGGGAATAACAGGGATTAATAAGAACCGTAGCAAAGGGTAGAATACGTTTCTCCGCAGAAGGGAACAACCACTGCTCCAGTCTAGTCATTGGATGCCATGTCTTCAGATGTTTCAAAGAGGCTAGGTTTGGTTTCCCCATATTTTGCTGGAGTCCCCAGAATGATTTATTATTTAAGGAAAGAATAGTAAAAGGGATGTGGATACAACTGACTTACATAGACATAAGTCATTATGCTCTATAATTTTTGTACAAATCACAAGTCTGTATGGAAACGTAATGCAAATGCTCAAACACACACACATACATAAACATACACACACTCGGGGTACAATGCCTAGAGATAGGGCATTGGAAAGTTGACTTAGTTAATATACAAAAACTGAAACATGACCGGAGTCCAGTGGGGAAGGAGGTGTTTTCCTGCTTCACTTTCTTCCTTCATGTTCCTAGACCATCTCCTATGTGTGTTTTGGTTTTGTGTTTAGGCTTTAAGTCCTCAAAAGGTTACAGTGAAGGAACACATAAGGTTATTGCTCACTTTTCCTCTGCCTATAGAAGAGTTATTTCATTATAAGCCAGTCCACATCAGTCATGTTTTCTAATCTAAAAGCTTTCCTTGTTTCCCAGTACCTATAAAACCAAGACCCAACTCTTTAGGCCCAGCAAGCTTCCCAGATGTGCTTGCCTGCCAAACACACATTTAGCTTTCACCTGACCTCTGCATAATCCCTTGTCACCCTCTGCCATATTGTTCTACCTCTAAACGATTGTTCTGTGTCCTTCTCCATCAAACACCTACTCATCCTTTAAGATCCACTTAAAATCTCACCTTCTGTATAAATCCCTCCAAGACCAAACCAGTCCAGGGTGATTTCATATTCCTCTAAATTTCATATGAAATCATAATAACAGTGACAATGATCACAGTTAACACTTACCCCATTTACCTAAACGCCGATTATTCTCTATGAAACACATATTTTTATTAACACCTGATTTATAGGTGAGGATTTTAGGACTCAGAGATATGGAAAGAAAAATAGATCTCTTTCCTGACAGAAAAATAACAAGGGGAGAACTCATTGGAGAACTTGGATTATTTGCTCATCCCTGACCAATTACTGTGGCCAGACCTTGTATTACATAGTGTGATGTTACGAGGTCAGATGAGCCAAACCTCAAGTCATACTCGTGGATGTCAGAAGGGAGGGGAGGTTCCCCAAAGAAATCTGGGGTTACCTAATGTAAGAAAGAATGCTAGGAAGGCAAAAACAAAATATTCACTCTTCTCACAAGGAGAACTGTTAACCCTCTAGCTTCTGCTGCAAGATTACTGCAACCCCCAGCTTTCCTTCCTTAGCTAAAGAGAGACTTCTAGTCAAAATAATGCAGGGGGTGCACACTTTAATATACCCTCACTGCTCCAAACTGGTGAAAAGGAAATATAAGATAGAACATTTTTTAAAGAACTGGTTAAAAAATAAAAATCTTTGTAGGCCAAAAACAACCAAAGAAACACAAATCTCTGAACAGCGCTATAGTTCGTAGACATATGACAAGTTCAATATTTAAAGTTGAGAACAAGCTGGACTCTCCCCATTTCCAACTCAATTCTCAATCCTCTATGTTAACAGCTCCTCTGACCATGTGACAATGACATGATAGAAGACAGGAAAAAACTATTACTGACCAACAACTAGGGCTATGCCTTTAACAAGGTGAAAGTCTGCAGGACAAAGACAGCTTTTTGATAAAGTCTGCTGCCGGCTCACAGAATACTGTGATATCCCCAGTATTAAGGTGAGTCCTCATAATGATATCATCAATTCTGGTTCTGAATAGAAGTACATGGTGAGCCAGGTAAGGCCACCACCAAACTATTGGACAGGGAGATGTGAACACAGTATAGGGAGGGTCTTAATCAAATACCTCCAACTGAAAATGAACCTACACACTGAAATTCCAAAGTATTTGAGGAAATATAACACTGGGAAAGACTAAATAATGAGAACATGAATTTGCTCCAGATGAAAATAATTTATGAGATAGTCTGGTGAAGACTTTAAAATAAGTAAGTTTAGAATTTTCAAGTAGAATACAAAGGAATGATTATCTTTTTTGTTTTCAAAAAAGAGTAGAAAATGATGAAATAAAAACAGGCAAATAAAATTAGTACTGAATACAATTTAAAAGAGAATTAGAACCACCATGAGATTTTCCTTCATACCCACTAGGATGACTAAAATCAAAATGTCAGGTAACAAGTATTGACAAGGACATAAAGAAATTAGAGCCCTCTTACACTGCTCATGGTAATGTAAAATGGTGCAACACTTTGGAAAGTAGGATGGTAATGGCATGTCCTGAAACAATTAAATGCTGAGTTACCATTTGACCCAGTAATTCTACTCCTAGGTATATACCTAAGAGAAATGAAAACATATGTACTTACAGAAACTTGTACATGAATGTTTATAGCAGTATTATTCGTGATCACCAAAAAGTGGAAACAACCCAGATGTCCATCAACTGATGAGCAGATAAACAAACTTGGAATAGCCATATAATAGCATATAAGACTCAGTCATAAAAGGAAATGAAGTACAGCATGCTACATCATGAGTAAATCTTGAAAACTTTATACTAAGTAAAAAAAAAAAAAGCTAGTCACAAAAGGACCACATGTTATATGATTCTGTGCGGACTAAAATCCAGAATAGAGAAAGCTATATAGACAGAAAGTAAATTAGGGTTTGATTAGGGCTGGTGTGAGAGGCAGGAGGAAGATGGAGGAATAGGGTGGTGATAGCTAAAGGGTACTGGATTTCTTTTCGAGGTGATTAAAATGTCCTAAAATTGATTGTGTTGATGGTTGCACGTATCTGTGTCAAGTCCTCTAAACTTGTCTTAAAATTTTTTACTTTGGAATTTTCCCTTCACCAAAAAGTTTTAAAGCATACTATAAACATTTGTTGAAACTGGATGAATTTTCTGTAATCGCCACCAGATAACATTAGTGCCCCATGCCTACTCGTGTTTATAATCTCGTTCTCACCACATGAAAAGCCAAAAGGCCTCTAGACAAGTAGCACAAATTACAGATTCAGAATCATGACGATTCAGATTCAGTCATTAGAGATTCAGAGTCACTAAAAAGATGGTGGGGAAACCCAGCTGCCACACAGTGAACGGTACTAAAAGGAAACCAGACTCAAAGCGCCCGCCCACAGCAGTCAGGAACACATTCACTCTGGGAGTGGACATTCTGTGAGTCTTGGTTTGTGTATACCACCTTGTACAGCCAAAGGAGAAACTGCAACTCTGCAGTGCTGTTTCTTCATTGGACCTCAATAGCCAGCTGCAGTGATCAACCATAGAGAACATTGGAACACATGGGATTCCAACGTCATCCACAGGGTGCTGACAGAAGTCTGTCCACTTATAAGTAACCCTGAGTAAACCCATATAATTAATGGGGTGATGTCAAGACTGGGCCACTTCCTGACAGAGTGCCACAGGCTCTGGACAGAGCCCTATCCTGCTAACACTTTATGGAAAAATGAGAATAAAAAGATATTCAGCAAATGTATCAGATTAGTAGTTAAAAACAAGCCAAAAAGACAGCAAACATAGGATGAAAGAATCAAGATCCAAAATGCTGAACTATTTGGCTGAATGTTTAACATGATTATTACAAAGGGGGAAATAAGTTCCTGCACTCTGGCCCACACACAAAAAAAAAGAGCATAGTGTACTAATACAGGATGGGAGAGGTGTGGAACAGTGTGTGTGTGTGTGTGTGTGTGTGTGTGTGTTGTGTTTCAAAGAATCAGACTTGAACTGGCTTGAATTGACCACCATACAAAGAAGAAATATTAATTATTAATAAACAAAACTGTTTATTCTCATTTTAATCAAATAAATTAAAATTAAAACAGTAATCCCTTGATCTTCCAAATTGGTAAAGATAGGAAGAATAGCAAACCTCATGCTGGATGAGAAAGGTGTGAAGAAATAGGCTTGCTCATATACTTCCCATCAAAGGTATGAATTCGTAAGTTTTACAACAATTTGGTGATATGTACTGGAAATTATAAAATTATACAGCCATTTTATTCAAATAATTACACATCTGCAAATTTACTTAAATAATTAAGGATGCACATAAGTTTTTAGCTACTGGCACATTATCCACAGCATCCATTTTTTCCAGCTGTTCTGAAATATTATTGACATATACCATATGGAAGATTAAGGTGTACAGTGTGATATTTGATACATACATATTGAGGTACCATTAGCACAACAAAGTTAGTTAATACAGTATTTGCCTCACTTAACTACCATTTCTTCTTTTTGTTATGATAACATTGGAGAACCACTACTCCCTTAAGAACATTCAAGTATGTAATACAGTATTTTTAACTACAGTCACCGTGCTGTACATTACATTCCCCAGAACTTATTCATCTTACAACTGGAAGTCTGTACACTTTGACCAACATCTCCCCGCTTTCACCAGCCCCCAGCCCCCTGCAACCACCATTCTACAGTCATCATTCAGTATCTGCTGGGGACTAATTCCAGAACCCCAATGCCTCACCCTACCCTTCATATCCCAAAACCCACAGATGCTCAAGTCCCTCGTATAAAATGGTGTAGCATCTGCATATAACCTATACTTGTATATAGGCTACAGCAAGGTACATCTGCCCATCACTTCACATGGATTCAGTGTAGTGCTTGGCATCTGTCAAATTCAAGTTATGCTCTGTGGAACTTTACGGATTTTTTTTTCCAGATAGTTTCAATCCATGGTTGATTGAATCTGCAGATTTGAAACCTGAGGCTGTGGAGGGCCAGGTATACTCTCTCTTTGTACATGAGTATTTTTGTGAATAATGCAGGGAACATGAGGATGCTTACAGTTCTTCAAGATCCTGATTTCATTTCCTTCGGATGCATATCCAGAAGCAGGAATTGCTGGATCATTTGGTAGTTCTATTTTTAATATTTTGAGGAACCTCTATATTGTTTCCCATAGTGGCTGCACTAATTTACATTCCCACCAATAGTACACAAAGGTTCCCTTTTCTGCATATCCTTACCAATACTTATTCTTGTCATTTTGATAATATGGATTCTAACAGCTGTGAGGTAATATCTCATTGTGGTTTTAATTTGCCTTTTCTTGATGATTAGTGGATGATGGATATCTTTTCATGTACCTGCTGGCCATTTGTTTATCTTCTTTGGAGAAATGTTATTCATATCCTTTGTCCATATTTCAATGAACTACCATTGTGGTTGTGGTGGTTGAGTTGTAAGATTCTCTGTATAGTTTGGATATTAGCTTCTTATCAGACAAATTGTTTGCCAATACTTTCTCCCATTCCATAGCTTGTCTTTTCATATTTTTATTGTTTCCTTTGTTGTGCAGAAGCTTTTTAATTTGGCATAGTCCTACTTGTTTATTTTTGATTGAGTGGCTTGTACTTTTGTCATTATTGTTCTCTTGTTGCTTATTGAAGCTGTCTCATTTATGTAATTAAAAATAATATTTATTTTAAAATACTTCAGTGTTTCAGGTGAAAGCAGGTCAGTATGAGTCCACAGGATGAAATGACTGTGAAAATAATCTAAGTTTGGCTACATTGACGGAGAATAGTATTTTCTTCTTAAAGAGACCATAGCAATGTTCAACAATGCCCAGATCAGATGTGATGTGGAATATAGAGCTCCTTTCATTTTGGGGAGCCACACTCTGGTGGGGACATTGACATGGAGACCTTTGAAGGGTATTTAAAGAAAAACTGTTAGAACAGTGAAAGAATCCAAAATCACTTCATAATAGGGATGGTGGAAAGAACTGTGGACATCTAGCTTAGAAAGAAGACTTGGAACATAATAACTGTCTTAAAAATTAAAGTTTTATATCACTTAAAATAATAATCATAACTAACCTCTATTTTTATATGCTTATTCATCCTCACCACAGCTTTACACGAGAGACTAATATTATTCTTCCTTTACAGATGAGGGAACTGAGGCTCAGGAAGGTCAGATAAGGTGCCCAAAGTCATACATGCATTAATGATAGAGCCAGCATCTAAACCAGAATCTGTCTATCTCACATCCTAACAAAGGAAAAGGGACTGGGGCTTGTTTCTGTGACTCCTGATGAATAAAACTGGGACCACAGCAGGTATCTCTATACTCAGATATTTATCTCAGAAAAATCAAAACTGTCTAACTATGCAGTGGGTTGCCATGGAAGATAATGAATGTCCCTCTCTACACTAATTTGTCTATTTATTTTTGTTTAATCAAATAATTTAATCAAGTTAACAGTAAGCAGTAAAGGTGTAATTACATGAAAGCCTCATATTTTACATGTTTAAATTATTTTTCATTGTCTTTATTTGTAAAGTGTTGATGGTTGGACCACTCTTGAATCTTCTTTCTAGGGGTAGAATAAGGTACCTATTGCTCTGGGGTGCCACTCACGTTGAATTTATGGCTTGTCCAAATGAATTTATGCGCAGTAGGTGGTTTTGTTGTCGGAGGACCATCAGTCACACAGTGAGGCCAGCCACGCCATTCAGGGGCACCAGGCTTCTACCCACATCAGAAAATGTGTTTTTTTAAAAAAATGTGTTTTTGCCATTCACTTCAGTAGTATTATATGTATAACCCATCAGTGACAGCCAAAACACTGCTATGGTCTTCATAGCATTCATTCCCACATTTGTCTTCCCCCACTAATGCACCAGCCCTCCTCTCATTTGCCCTGAAGAGAATTCGCAGACAGCCTCAGAGGCCTCAGTGGCCACTGACTTGCAGCAGCCCACACTCTGGACCTGCAAGGTGCTCCATCTTGTGCTGCAGGCCTGGCCCTCCAGGTGAGTCACTTCTGTCCCTATATACACTTAATGTAGAATCAGTGACATTCATGAGTGGCATCAGAGGGATCTCAGACTTCAATATGCATGAGCATCACCTGGGAGAGCTTGATAAAACCAGATTCGCTCCCTCCCAGCCATATATTCTGCTTCAGAGGGCCTGGGGTGGTAAGATCTAGAAATTTGTAATTCTGTCAGGCTCCCAGGTGATGCCAATGATTCTGGTCACATACTGAGGTTTTTTTAAGCCCTAAAATTCTATTACTTTCTAAAAATCAAACTCTATGGGTTGGACAAAATTTGTGTCACTCGCAACCTCTGTCACAGAATTGCACGCATCCTGTACCTAAACCATATGTGTTGTTTGCTTGCTTTTTTCTTATTCATGTTACCACTCAACAAGGTATCCTATATGTTTTTAAAGTAATCTTTGGATAGCTATGTTTTTAAAAAATTTCCAGAGATTGCTAATACATCAGAGACAGGTCTCTCTCTCTCCCTTTCTCTCTCTGTCTTAGAAATCCATCTATATTTCTGATAAAGAATGAGTAAAAGCAAACCTCATTAAATTATGAGACAAGGGACTGATAAATCTTAGCAACTTCTGATTATCCAAGAGGAAATGTACTTCTCTAGAATGATTCACTCTTCAGCTGTCTAACTCAGTTTGGATGGGAAATGAAATTGCTATTGTTTGCCAAGAAATAAGGACGATGACCATATGTTATAGACCATGTTTTATTATTTTCAACAGCAGCAAACTCAGCATTAAATAGTGTTAATTTTTCAGAACTTCCAAACCCTACTCATATTTACCTTAAGGGAAGCTTTATTGGTTTTTATTCACTTTTTGATGAGGTAAAAATTGCCCAGTGTCTTTAAAATAGGCAAAACAATCTAAAATCAAATATTAAGGAGAAAAAAAGAGCTCTCCATAATTGCACCACGGGCCCTCTGCTTCCTGGAGAGCAGCTGATATAATGCCCACAGCTGCTTCTTTACACACAGGACTGTCCCCCGCCAACCCAAACAGCCAGCATCCCCATATAAGAACCGAAAGTGGCTTTTAAGTTGATAAGATAGAGTTTAGCTGCTGTATTTTATGACATAATTTAGCCGGTGTTCCTTTACAGAGTGCCACTGGCTGGCCAACTTTTAAGTCATAAACATTTGATTGTGGAGTAATTTAATTTAATGATTTGTTTAATCTTCAAATCACAAGAGGCTGTTTTCAAAACACTTTGTTGCCACGTTGATCTGTTTTTAACCTACAGGACTAATAACTGATGTTGAAATGCAGTAGGGGGAAAAATTGACAATGAAGTTCTTTCTAAAAGAAATGGCACCTGAACAGAATATCAGATTTATGCAATGACTCCCCAGATAACAGATATATTTAAACTACCTCACCTTTAAAATCACAAGCATTTCGGCCTCAGCTGGGTACTTCAGTTGGTTAGAGCAGGTGTCACCAACCCCTGGGGCCACAGACTGCTACCTAAGAGGTCTGTGGCCTCTTAGGAACCAGGTAGCACAGCAGGAGGTGAGTGGATTAAAGTCAAGGGCCGGGTCTGGGGCACAGCTGGGCCACAGTAAGGCGGAAGAACTGGCACCCACTGCCACAGCTGCACCAGCCCGTCCAGTGTGACCCATGCAGGTCCCACCTTGGCCATGATGATCCATGGCCTCCAGAGAAGCGACCAGGACTTCTCCTTCAGGCCCTGGAAGCTAACCACTACCAAGACCCACATCATGAAGCTGGCAGATGTGGAGAAGTTAGCTGATGAATTGCATATGCCTTCCCTCCCCAAAATGATGTTTGGAGACAACATTTTAAGAATCCAGCACTGTTCTGGCTTTGGGATTGAGTTCAATGCTACAGATGCTTTAAGATGTGTAAACAACTACTAAGGAGCGCTCAAAGTAGCCTGAGCAGAGAATGGCAGGAAAGCAGGACAGGGAGTGAACAGTCCAAGGAGGCTATTCAACCACACGATTGGACCTATGCAATGGATTACAACGGATTACTGGGAGAATCACTCAAGTTAAAGGTTGTGCCTAGCAACAGATCATATATTGAAAGCCAGAGAACAGATTTAGTTTTTTGAAGATATTCTTCTGTTTGAGGATGAACCTCATGATCTTGGAGTTTCAAGTCTGTGTGAAAATTAGAGTAATGCCTTCCCATTTTTTCCTGCCACTGTTGAGGGTTTTTTGAGAATTGATGAAGTACTTATCACAATGAAGGACATGAGACTTTACCACGAGGCAGACAAGTACATGTTACAAGAATATATGTCACAAGAGCAAAATTGCTAATTTATCACATCTTCTGCCTTCCTTCTTCACAGAGAGCAATGAAATGGCACAGTATTTACCAATCAAGGAGGCAGCAGACACACAAGAAAATGCACCTGTGGAATCAAATGTGACATACCACAAGCACACTGTGGAATCTGCTGGAGACCTTGTATGTGTGTACAGGGGTATTTTTATTATGACAAGGCAATTAATTGCCTTGTCTATGCACAGATTTTCAGTAGCCTTAAAGGAAAAAAATAAAAGATTGTTGCAGGAAGAAAGTAATAAAGTCAAGGTGGAATATCCTGAGATTGCCACATAAGCACTGAAAAGCCTGCTTCCATTTCCAACATCCTATCCTCGCAAAGCTGTGTTTTCTGCATTGACAGCAGCCAAAACGCGGTTACGGAGTAGACTGGACTTAAGCAACACACTTTGGTGTCACTGTCCACCACCAGCCCCAGATGGGACCGTGTAGTTGCAGGAAGACAAGCTCAGGGCTCCCACTGATTCTGCATTATGGTGAGTTGTATAATTATTTCATTATATATTACAATGTAATAATAATAGAAATAAAGTGTACAATAAACCATCCCAAAATGATCCTTCTGCCCTGGTCCATGGAAAAATTGTCTTCTATGAAACTTATCCCTGGTGCCAGAAGGGTTGGGGGCCACTGGGTTGGAGCCTCATCCTGATATGACAGGGTTGTGATTTGATCCCTGGTTGGGGCAGGTACAGGAGTCAACCAATGAATGGATAAATAAGTGGGACAACAAATCGATCTCTCTCTTTCTCTCTCAAATCAATCAATAAATAAAAAATTAAAATCACAAACATTTTGTATTGAAATATTACTAAAATGTCTCATAGGTTGTCTTACTATCTTGAAACGGAGCAATGGAACACACTTTAACATCCGTTAATGAATCAAAATAATACTTATAAATAACTGTGATTATATTATATAACTGTTCGGTACCCTCAGAGGGTACAGTTAAGATTTGGTGGATTTATGCCTTTAAAATGCCTTTAGAACTTTTTACTATGTTAGTCCTTTCATTGAATTTTTATAGTATCACAGTTTTCCTTTTCACTTGTGCCGACCACTGCTAATTTTTCCTTCCCTTTTAATTTGCTGTTAAATTTACTGTGTGCTAGAAATCTGGGTTACTAAATTTCTTGGAAGTGTGTGCAAATGAGTAAGGGGAGTCATTCTGAGAATTCTGTGACTCTTTAGCATGTGTCGGGTTTCTGCCATAAGTTTTAGCCTCTTGAGGAGTTTATTTTTGAGCTGTTTCTGCTTCTTATCTGTTGTCCTATAATCAGTTTGCCAGATACACGACCTCTCGTTTAAAAGAGTGTGACTGTGTCATGGAATGATGGTCACTGATATTTGTTTTATTATCATGTTGCTCCAGCTAGGTGAGCTCTTTATATTCAAATCTACATCTTAGAATGTAGCACCCACCATAGCAAACTGAGTCTAGATAACTTTTCTGTTCACAACCTAGCATCCCTTTATCTCTAAGGAGGGCTTTAGACCTTACAAATGAAACCAAAATAAGAAAAGAAGACTTGACTTCAGATAGGAGTTCTATAACTCAGCCATTAATACCTCATGAATGTAAAAATGTCCCTAAATTGCAGTTTTCACCTCCCCTAATCTAAGAGATTTGGGAAGGAACAGAAATAAGAAAACAGGAAAAATATACCATATTACCCTCCTGGGAGTCATGATTCTTTGAAATTCTTTTCAAGTTATAGGCACACAATCTGTTTGCTGCTGTGAGAAATGGCTTTCATCAAGTAAAAGTTTTCAATCTGGCCCTTAAAAGCCTCTAGGATGTGGCTCACCCCCTTCCTCATCTCATTTTCTACTGCGCTCTCTACGCCAGACCAAATCCTCCCTGACTCCCACATCTTTCGCTTCTCCACCTTTGGAGCATGTGCGAGGTGCTAATATGTGCTTCTCAGAGGGGAGTAGAAAACCAAGGTGGAGGAGCCCCATGGTCAAATAAATCTGGGAAATGTTACATTAATCAGTATAAGGGTGTTTTTTACTATAATACTCAAAACCTTCTAAAACCTTAATGTTCCTTTACATCTCCAAGAGGGAAACATAGTCCAGAATGAGTGCAACCACTCATCCCAGATGCCTAGGACAGCCCCAGTTTACACCTGTTGTCCCAGCCCAATTAACAGTGTCCTTTTTAGCTTTTAAAATGTCTCATGTTGAGCAATATGGTTTTCCTATATATAGCACTTTCAAAATTAATTTGACCACCACACCCATTTATCATAGTATACCTGAGTATCCTGTGAACACGATTTAGGAAACATGACCTTTGCCCGACTGTTCTAGCTGTCTACTTCAATCTCAAATAGTTTACGCTCTGGTGGACTCTTCCCTTATTACTGGTCCTCCTCCACACTAGAAGTACTTTTTCCCTCTCTGAAAGTCATAATACCTTCTCTAGATCTTTCCCTTGAGACATTTAGCATTTTCTGCCCTATTTTTAGTTTGGGGTTCAAGCTTTCCTTCCACTACTCTAACATTCATACTAAAATCCAGGTAGTGTTTCACTTTTTATTCTCTTAAAGTGCCAAACTCCAAAACCATCTTTGAATGATTAAACTTAGTTGCACCTTTCTCTCAGTATGCAGAGGTAACTCCTCAGTGCAGGTCAAGGCAACTCCCACCACTGCCTTCTCGTGCCTTCTTGGAGACCTCTGCTCATTACCCATCCCACCCCCTTTTCTATCTCCCACTTACGTACTTAAACATGCTCAAGATTCTCCTGTCCTAACAAAGCCTGACCTCAACTTTGCCCCTGAAGCTACTACCTTACCCTTCTCCCACCTTCACAGTCTAAATTCTCGAGAGTCAAACAAATAGCTCTTCAGACTTACTCTCTTCCCATGCACTTGTCAATCCACTTCCAGCTGGCTTCTGTCTCCAGCCCTGCACCCAAGCTGCTCACATCAGATTCACCAGTCACTTTTTTTTCTAAATCAAATTGAAACTTCTCATTTGGGTTTGAAAAGCTCAGATTCTGAAAAAAAAGTTTCCTCCCGTGATTTTTACTGTCTTTAAATGTGCCCAAAGTTCCTCCAAAATTTGAACATAGTATTACCATATGATCCAGTATTTGCACTTCTAAGTAGTGCATACCCAAAGGAATTGAAAGCAAAAAACCCACACTAATACTTGTACACTGATGTTCATAGTGGCATTATTCAATAGTCAAAGGTACAGGGAACCCAAATCTTCATCATGGAGATGAGTGGATAATCAAAATGTGGTGAATACATTCAATGGGGTATTGTTCAGTATTAAAAAGGAATGAAATTCTGATACATGGCACAACATGGATGAAACTAAAAGACATTGTGCTCAGTGAAATAAGCCATACACAAAAGGATAAATATTCTACAGTTCTACTTATATGAAATATCTAGAACAAGCAGATTAATAGAAACAGAAAGTAGAATAGAGGTTATCAGGGGCTGGGGAAAGGGGAAATTAGGAGTCGTTGTTTAATGGATTCCAGGTTTTTATCTGAGATAATGAAAAAGTTCTGGGAAAGGGTAGTGGTGATGGTTGCACAACCTTGTGCATGTATTGGGTGCCACTGAATTGTACGCTTGAAACATGGTTGAATGACAACTTTTGTTATGTCTATTACACCACAATTTTTTTAAAAGAAAGTGACCAAAGTATTAAAGTCCTTGAAACTAAAACTTTCATAGCAAACAGAGAAAAATCCATTTCATAACTCCCTTCTGTTCAAGAAGAATCTCATTCCGGGGGAAAACCTGAACTGGGAAATTCCAAGGTGGGCATCCTGGGTAAGCATCCTGTAAAAAGCTCTCCACCTAAACTTATCTCTACCCTTTCTAGTTACACAACCACACTTTGTTTTCCCAGTACCAATGTTTCTGTAACATTAGAAGCCAGATCATATTTTCCTAATAACTTAGATTATATAGGCAGAGGGGTTTCATTTCATTTTAAATTGCTCTTCAGGTGGCAGTGGTCCAGAAGGTTTCCCTTCAGGTCTCTCCAGTCCTCTTACCTTCCTTACCAACCTCTAAACCTGTCCTCACTCATTCCCTCCATAAGAGGACAGTGATTTGTTGAGAGAGAGAGAGAGAAAGAGAGAGAGAGAGAGAAAGAGAGAGAAAACAAACCAGCCACTTATAAAGTATGTGTGATGTGAGTTGGTTGGGGAAGGGCATCAGAGTCCACCCCTGCAATCCCAGATTAAATCTTTTATTGAGCATGAAGTTATCAGTGCTCCAGTTTCCTGCCCTTGGTGTATTTTATTCTTCTGTGTTATTCTCTGCCAGTACCAAATGGGCTGCTCCCCATGCCCAGATTTTCTGTAACAGCAGGGAGCCAAATAAATCAAAGTGATTTTTCTGACTTTTCAAAAGTAGCACATTACTTGTTATTATTTGTTGACGTGTACCCATTGCCTGCTGTGAAATTCCTTATCCCAAAGTCTCATAATTCTCAAACCCCAAGTAAAGCATCTCCCTTCCTCAGAGTTTGCTGTAAGTCTATTACAGGAGAAGGCCTCTCATCTTGCAAAGTGTGAGCTTTTATTTGGTTTGGTAGCAGTTGAGCTCCTTGTAAAATTCTCACTCAAAGGATAAGTAAGATGTCCAAAATCCTGTCTGGGTTAATTTTTCCCATTGTGAATTTGGTCGATTTGAGGGAGGGTAGATTTAAAAAGCATTGAGGTTTTTTTAGTTATTGAGGCCTGAACATGGGCTGTGGTAGTGGAAAAGGAATGATTCCAAACATATTAAAAACATGAGAAAGGAGGGCACTTGGTATCTGAAAAATTCGTTTCTCTGAGAGTCTTGTCCTTAGCTTCTGTGAGCTACCTGATCACATGGGAGAAATTTCCCTATTAGAATAAAGTTATAGGAAGCCTCTTTTTTACTTTTTTCCCCCTTAAAAAGTTGTCACAAGGACTCTTTACTCCCATGGAATTTCAAGGAGACCCCATGAAACTGTGTGTGAATTGTGCTTCCTCCAAGGACACTCCCTCATGCACACGACGCTGGCCGGATTTTGTAACTGCGTTTATGACTGATTTACGGAACTTTTACTTGGCAGGCCTTGCTGTTACTGTTAGCTGGTTACTATGGATCTTTCAACATGCCACTCTGGCATGTTGCATTAAAAATAACCTCCCAAGACTGTACAGAATACATAGAACAACGGGAGTACAGTCATAGCTGCAGACTCCAGGCTTTGCTTTGGTGCCTATGTATTCACATGTGCTCCTATAGGAAGCGCAACTGCAGGAAAAATATTTATAAACACCTTCTAAAGTGTCTGGTTGCATTGTAATTTTTCTAAGTTTCCCCAAAGCAGAATTTCTCAGAGATCAACAACATCTGAAACAACTATAGACCAAAAGAATTTTAAAAACACAAGTTATAATTATTTGTTAAGGGCATAAATCCAAAGACAGACTCTCTAGGGTTGAATCCTGGCTCCAGTACTTCACAAGCTCTGGGATCTTACCAAGTTATACCATGACCACAGCTATCTCATCTGCAAAACAGAATGGTAACAATATCAATCCCAAAGGGTCCTGCCAAAGATGAAGGGAGATATTTAGGTAAAAGTTCTTGGTTAAGTACTTGTACATAGAAGGTGCTTAATAAGATTATCATCCTTTCAATGCTATTTTTTAGCCTATAGACTCATAGTATTTATCAACATGCAATTTATGTTAACAGTGCCTGGCACTGAGTATGTGCTTAAGTATTTATTTGTTGTAAGAGTGATGTCCAGTTACTTAGCACATGTCTGGTACTCTTATCTAGATTATATACTTCTTAAAATCAGAGCTATCATTGATTCATCTTTGTATTCTCCACAGCTTTATGGGGGGGCTGAATAAATATTTGTTGAATTAACTGGAAAGAGAAAGGCTATCACAGTATAAGAGGCAACAGTTAGTGTGTAAACTGGTAGAAAAAAAAATCACAGGCTTCAAGTGCAAATATAATCTAGTGCCAAGAAAACACTGAAGTTCCCTGAAACTAAATGAATATATCAAGCTACATATGAATACAATATTTGTAATGCTGGGTCTGGTTCAGTGAGTCTGGTTCTAGCTGGGTACTGCAAAGGGGAGAAAAGCTTTTATCTCTATCCCACCCCTGGCCTCAGCCCATGAGCTAGGCTTGCCCATGACTCAAGAGAAGAATTGCTCTCTCAGAGCCAGACACCACAGTCACCACAAGCAAAGTAGTTTCCCTGTACCACTTCAAGAGTCATTGGATTCAGTGGCAGCAGCACAAGCAGAATACTTGGGCTGAGGGACATGGGGCCAGGGTAGTATAGAGTCTGCCCCAGTTTTCCTCACGAGAGTTTGAAATGAACAGCATGAACAGAATTGTGCCCATGCAGAGGGGAAGAAAGGCTGTCTCCTCCTGATAGGAAAGCCAGCAGGCCACTCTGTATCCTTAGCAGGGAAAATGGTAACAGGGTTCTGTGATTTGTGTCTGACCCCCAGGGCAAAAGTGAAAATTATAAATCTGGGGTGTGTGTGTGTGTGTGTGTGTGTGTGTGTGTGTGAGTGAGAGAGAGAGAGAGAGACAGAGATAAAAACCATTTCCTTCTTTTCTGACAGTGTGTCAACACTTTCCAACCAAAGGCCACCGGGAGCACAGTTACAATTGAGTACGGTTGGTTTATTACTTATTCCAGTAAGGGATATGTTAGGAAGAGCCTATTATAGGATGTGGGCCCTGGTTGGGTGATCTGGGGAGGCTCTAGGAAAGTGGTAGTTCATTCTAGATTGGTTGCGTTCAGAAAGCCGAGATAATTCTATGATTAGCTATATCAATAAATCTAATCTTTAAGAAGGACAGACTAAAGTGAGAATAAAGATAAATTGCCAAAGAAGCACTAGTCACTTACATTAGCTGGAAGAGGGGAATTTGGGGAATTTGTGGCTTGGACAATAGTCATGGTCTGTCCGTGTTCAGGTGTGATTACAGAGTCATCGTCTTGACCCATCACAGTCAGAGAGTGGCTTTGTCTGATGCTGATGCTCAGTGAAACTGTGTTCAATAGGTGAACACCGAGACCTAATTATGAGTGCAAAGCCCATTGGCAACACCTAGGTCTAGCTGATTGTGCCTGGCATGGGGCAGGATTTCAGTTAGTAACATAGTAAACGACAAAAATGAAAACCCATTGGAAATGTATTTCAGCAGGTCTTCTGATAAAATCTCTTAGAGCTTGGTACAACCATGGAGTGTTTTAACTGATTGATGATGGCACCCAATGAGAATTTATTGAATATCAGGTTGAAGACCTGCATTATCTACCAGTATGCCACAGGACACCATCCTTGGTTCTGTATTGTCAATTTGCTTATCAGTGAAAGCATGTGATCACAATCTAAGCAGATAGTAAATATATTAGGCAGGAGATTTTTATTCCAAAAAAAGTCTCCATAGGCCTTAATGATGGCCTGAGTCAAATATGATGAAGCTTAATAATAATTATGAAAAGCACCTAATTTAGGTTCAAAAACTCAGTACCAAAGACAAGATAAATAGAGACCTAAGAAGCAACAGAAGGGTAGAAAAAAACTAATAGTTTAGCTGAATGTAAGTTTTAATGCAATCAACAGTGGCTATAAAAAAAGTAATGTCATTTTAGACTACATAAATGGGAAGATGGACTCTTTAATGAGGGAATTGACAATCTATCCATTCTGCACTTTTCTGGCAACACCTAAAATACTGTGTTCAAGTCTGCGCATCACATTTTTGAAGGATATAAAGCCTCCATCAGAGAAAATGACTCTGAAGCTCCCCCTTCACTTAGAAAAGAAACATGGGCCATACCAAACAAAAACACAAAGTCATAGGAAAGGTGATTGAAGTAGTCCACATTTAGCCTGGAGCACAGGCGATCCAGGAGATACATGAAAACTGCTTTTAAGTACTTTAATAGCTGTCATGTAAAAGAGGAATTAGTCCATTTTTGTCTGTTTTAAGGACTTGTGATCAGTTAAAGTTAAAGGGAGGCAGATTTTGCTTTTAAAATACATGCACATATGCGCGAATACAATCACATCAGAAATCTTCTTTCTGTTGAGGAAAAAAATTCTTCATGATTAGAACTCTGCAAACAGAAGCTGAAGGACCACTGGTGAGGGCTCCGTGGGAGGGAATCAGGCGTAGAAGATTGAATTTCCAACTCTTTGATTAGAGTGTTTATATGATAGGTACAATAGTCACTTAATATTTTTTCAGATTTCTAATTGGCTTGACTTGTTTCCAGTAGAAGTTATTCTTTCCTAGACACACATCCCATTCAGAACGTTATAGAATGGTTTGCATATTTATCAAACGTATGTATTATGCAGCAAGAATCTTAACAGGAAATTCAGTTTGTTCCCAAACAATTCCATGGTTTTAACTTGGTTAACTGCTTTGGTAGTATTTCACCTGCTTTCTTGTACCTATTTTCATCTTAAACTGTTTGCTTTATATCTGAATACTAAATACTCTGCATTAAAAATTCTATTTTTTTGTTTTCATAGCTACATTGATCTGCATCACCTTCTACTCTTGTGTAATAACAAGATTTAGCTTCACAACAATATAGTTCTAGTTTTGTCAAACTTAAGAGTTATAAAATTTTATGACCCCCAAGTTGCTTAAACTCTACATCCTTCCCTGACTTAACACTGAAAAACTGGTGAGTCTGTGTCAACCTGGCTAACGCTGTTCACCCTGCCCTGATGATTCCCTAAGACTCCATCCAACCCAACTTTTAGCACCCCCTCCCATACACACACAAGCTGTTTCCAGTAGCTTTTCCACACAAATGGCCTGTCTTGACTTGTGTTCCAGAGTTTCCTAAAAATCTGTCAAAGGTTCACAAACCCCAGACAAGCAACACCTGGCCCAAGTGTGTCCTGTACATCTTGCTAAGTGGCCCCAGGCCCAGCACAAGCATCAGTCAGCCTCGGTTCACAGCTTGGCCTCTCCTGGGCAACTCCAAGCCCAGCTCAAGTAGCAGCTGTCTGCAAATAGCTCTGCAGCACATGTTGGGTGGCCTCAGGCAGGGCACAGGCAGCTACTGACATTTGTCTGTACCTCCTGGGAAGCCCCACAGCCAGTGCACCCAGTGGACAGCTTCAGCCCATGTTGAAGTGCCACCCAATCATCCCCACAAGTGACACATTCAAGGGGCAGGCCCAGTAGGCACCATAGCCCAGCTGAATCAAGTCCTGTTCCAAGGGGGTTGGTGCCTGCACAGTAGCTCCTCCACTGTATTTGCAGCCAATCCTCACAATCCGCCTGGGAGTAAATCTCTTCCAGTGACATAATACCAGGAATCAAGACTCAATTATTGAACAACAGGAGGGTGTACAGAGCCCACATGGGATGCACCTGGAGCTCCCAACTCAGGTGACTGGGGAGGCTGCACCAGTTAGCCCTACAGGACACCTACTACATAAGACCACCCTGCCAAGATCAAAAGAAATAGCAGCCCTACCTAATACACAGACACAAACACAGGGAGACAGTCAAAGTGAAGAGACAAAGAAACATGTCCCAAATGTAAGAATAGAACAAAAACCTAGAAAAGGAACTAAATAAAATGGAGACAAGCAATTTTTCAGATATAGCATTCATAATACTGGTTAGAAGGATGCTCTTCACAACAATATAGTTCTGGTTTAGTGGGAAAGAATAGAAGGAACATAGTGAAAACTTCAACAAAGAGCTAAGAAACATAAAAATGGAGATAGAAAACAACAAAGAACCAGTCAGAAATGAAGACTGCAATAACTGAAATGAAAAATACATTACAGAGAATAAACAGTAAAGTAGATGTAGCAGAGGATCAAATCAGCAATTTGGAAGATTTAGGAAGCGGAAAGTACCCAATGAGACCAACAAAAAAAATCCAAAAATAAAAATGAGGATAATTCAAGGAGCCTCTGGGAAAACTTCAGGCAAAACAACATGCACATCACAGGAGAGCCTGAAGGAGAAGAGGGAGAGCAAGGAATTAAAAGTGTATTTGAAAAACTAATGATCGAAAACTTTCCTAACCTGGTGAAGGAAATAGACATAGATGCCCAAAAGTTCAGATAGTTCCAAACAAGATGAATCCAAAGAGGCCCATACCAACACACCTCATAATTAAAATGCCACAGGTTAAATACAAAGGGAGAATCTTAAAAGCAGCAAGAAAAAAGCAGGTACCATATTTTGCCATATATAATGCCCCCCCATGTTTTTGGCCCAAACTTTCAGGAAAAAAATCTTTCATTTTAATTTTTTAATTCAATTATTTATTTATATTTAGGAATAAAACTGATTATCATATTCCAGGGTACTATTTTGCATGCAGATATCATTATCACTTTCTAGAATTACACTTTTAATGCATAAGTATAAATAAAAGAATTAAAAACATATAGATACAGGAGTAGTACTACCCATGTATAATGCACATTCTTATTTTTCCCTAAAAAATTTGGGCAAAAAGGGTGCATTATACAAGGGAAAATACAGCAGGAAGCTCCCATAAGACTGTCATCTGATTTCTCAACAGAAACTTTGCAGACCAGAAGAGACTGGCAAGAAATATTCACAGTGGTGAAAGCAAGGACCTACAACCAAGATTAATCTACCTAAGAAAGCTATCATTTAGAATTGAAAGGCAGATTAAGAACTTCCCAGACAATAAAAAGCTAAAGGAGTTCCTCATCACCAAGCCATTATAATATGAAATGTTAAAGGATCTTCTTTAGGAAGAAGAAGAAGGAGAAGGAGAAGAAGGAAGGAGAAGAAGGAAAAAGAAAAATGTGAATAATAAAATGGTGATAAATACATATCTATCAAGTATTACTTTAAATGCAAATGTATTCAAAGCTTCAATCAAAACAGTGGCTGAATGGAAAGCAAAATAAGACCCTTACATATGCTGTCTGTAAAAAATTCACTTCAGATTCAAAGACACACACAGACAGAAAGTAAAGGGATGGAAAAGTTATTTCATGAAAATGGAAGCAAACAAACAAAAGCTGGGGTAGCAATACCTATTTATACCAGACAAAACAGACTTTAAAACAAAGGCTATAATAAGAAAAAAAAATGACCAAAAAATCCCACTTCTGGGTATTTAGCTGAAGAAACTTAAAACACTGAAAGACCTACAGATCATATGTTCATTGCAGCATTATTTACAAGCCAAGTTATGGAGCAAACTAAGTTTCCATCAATAGAAAATTGAATAAAGAAGAAATGATGCATCTATACAATGGAATATATCTTAACCATAAAAAAGAGTGAAATTTTGCCATTGCAACATCTTGAATGGACCTAGGTGGTATTGTGCTTAAGTGAAGTAAGTTAGATTGAGAAAGACAAATACCATGTGATTTCACCTATATGAAGAATCTCAGAAACAAAATAAATAGGCAGACAGACTCATAGACACAGAAACAGACTAATAGTTGCCAGCTGGTTGGGGGTTAGGGGAGATGAGTGAAAAGGGATTAAGAAGTACAAATTGATAGTTACAGAACAGTCATGGGGATATAAAGTCCAGCACAGGAAATACAGTTAATGATATTATAATAACTATGTATGGTATCAGATGGGTACAAGATTTATTAGGATAACCACTTCATAAGTTATATAAATGTCTAATAACTGGGCTTTACACCTGAAATTAAGATGTATGTCAACTGTAATTGAAACATAAAAAATTAGCCCTAGTTGGTGTGGCTCAGTGGATTGAGTGCCAGCCTGTGAATCAAAGGATCACTGGATTGATTCCCAGTCAGGGCACATGCCTGGGTTGTAGGCCAGGTCCCCAGTTGAGGGCACTCAAGAGACAACCACACATTGATGTTTCTCTCCTTCTCTTTCTCCCTCCTTTCCCTACTCTCTAAAAATAAATAAATAAAATATTTTTAAACATTATCTTAAAAATGCAATCTATATCTATATATCTATTTATATCTATGTACTTGTGTATATAGATATATAGATATATATGATGATAAATGGCTTGCCATTTTAACTTTGGAAAAAACACAGTGAAAGATTGGTAAATACAAAAAAGTATCTTTTCTGAGTATACACAATTACCTCTTAAACTGTTATTCTTTGAGTTTTTAAGTGCAAATCTCATATATAATTAGTATTTTTGAACCTTAATTATATTGTATAATATTAATTCATTTTGCATGAATTTCTCTTTTAGTCTGTGTTATCTAGAAAGCAGAGCTTGAGGTAGGAATACGTGGTATGTTGATGATTGTGATAATCATAATATAATAAGAAATATATACTTTTGTCCTTATATCTGGCTTCTGTCCAGAGCTTTGAAAACCTTTGTAATTTCCTAATAGATAAAGTTATTAGGAGTATCTTTTTTCTGATATTTGGTCTTTGATTCCTGTTCCCAACACAAAGATCCTAAATTCATTAGAATTTCCTGGGTGATAGGAGTATCTTTTTTAAAAAAGATTTTATTTATTTACTTTCAGAGAGAGGGGACGGGAGGGAGCAAGAGTAGGAGAGAAACAACAATGTGTGAGAGACACACCGATCAGTTACCTCTCACACACTCCCAACTGGGAATCTGGTCTGCAATCCAGGCATCTGCCCTGACTGGGAATCGAACCAGCAGCCCTTCGGCTTGCAGGCTAGCACTCAATCCAGGGAGCCACACCAGCCAGGGCACTGCAAGAATCTTTTATTTAAATGAGGTGACTCTTGGTGGGCTTCTAGATAGCTTCAGGATGGGTTAGTCACCAGGAAAACTGAGCCATGTTTGGAAGCTTGGAATTTTCAGCCCAACCCCCATCCTCTGT
>CM052549.1:27934755-27958970 GCA_028533065.1 Trachops cirrhosus
AATAACTTGGAATGTATCTGCCTTCTTACCTCCTGACTCCTGTTTTCCCTCAGTCAAAGTTGGACCCATGGGCAGTTAGCTTCCCAGCCTTTCCAGGTTGTCACATTCAGCTGTTTTGGCATCCTCTTGGAAAGCCAGAGTCCTCACCGTGCTGTGCTGCATTTCATTCAAATCTAGAAGAGACAGGATATCAGCCCTCCCAGGGCCTGGTCTCACCAGGCACTAGAACCACTTGGACTCTGCAGCTGAAACAGAGGCAGAGCAAGTGGCTGAGGGTCCAGGAGACGGTACAGAGTAACTCTGAGGAAGCACTCAAGCTGTTTTGGATATACTTTCTCTGACTCTCTAAACCTCTATCCCTTGCCACCTTTAGTGAACCTTTAGCACTTAGTCTGTACTCTATGGCGCAGGCTTCTAGTGTCTACCACATCTGAATCTCCTCTCACTCCTAGACACACAGGAAGATGACACTTCCTGCCTCCTTGCAGTCAGGTGGGGTCATATGACTTGTTATGGCTAATGGTAATGAGAAGTGCCTTGTGTGCTTCTGGGCCAAAGCATATAAGAGCAAGTGCAAGTTCTCACATTGTTTTTCTGCAGCAGCACACATGGAAGCTGTGTAGACATACACAGCTGCAGAGGGAGGCAGACTGTATCCCTCCCTCTCCTCTCAGGGAGACAGCATGGGTAGAGAGAAGAGCTGAATTTCTATTTCACTAGTCAGACTTATCTGATAAGCAACAGAAATCTTCTCTAACTAACTCAGGCAAAATAGAAAGGGAGGCTGGAGAGGCAGATTCAGAAAGTAGGCAGGAACCAGAGACTCAGTAGTAAGAATCACAGTCAAGGTCAGGCCACGGGAACTATCTGGCTAAGATGCTCCTGCTGGCCACACCCCCTGCCTTGACAAACACCACTGCTGCTGGACTCTTTTTACTGCCATAAATAATTTCTAGATGGCCCCTGTGTCTTTGACTTACTGCTATCAGGGGACAGATTATCTCAGCCTGTATTGTATGTCCATATCCTAGCTACAAGAGGGATACTGAAAAGGGACATCTGCCCTATTCTCTTTCCATCCCACCAATACCACACACTGGGGCATTCCTGCAGGTAACCAGGATCTTGAACACTGAGCAGCCAGAAAAATCCAACTATCCTACAAATGCCCACTGCAGTCATATGCTACTTTATCTGCACTATAATGCCTGGCCACAATGCTTTCTTGCAGTAGTCGATGAAGAAATAAATATCTGTGACTAGTGAAGGGCTGCATAGCTTAATTCTATAGGAAATAGATAGGAAGCTATTTATTCAGAACCTAAATACTGAGTCAGTATTGGATGAGCACAAATCAGGATTCAGAAAGGCTTCATGAGACTTAAGAATAGAAAGTTCTAACGTAATGGTGCCACTATAGTAATAACAACATAATTATTACTGGCCTTCCTCCTAGACAGAGCTTTGTCTTCTTTTTTCTATGTGAGCCTCAATAGCCCCTTGCTTTTTCCTTTTGAATTCCCATTTTCTGGAAGAAGCAAAAACACCAGATCTGAGCATTTTTCTCTCCCCTTCTTTGTTGAAATAAACACAATCCTGATTACCACCACATTCAAGCACCTGTAGCTTACATGCCTCAGGTGACTGTTTCCCATTCTCTGCAAAAAGCTTGAGATTAAACTAAAAAAAGGATCCATATCCTTTCTCCTTTGGGGCTCTCTATACCATACAGAATGTCATTATACCAATAAACCTATCCCAAGGAAAACAAAGAAATTCTAGATGTGTAGATAATTGGTTATTAGGAAGTTGTTAAAGGTGACTAATATATTTTCATAACCTTTTGAGACATCCCATAAAATTTTCCTTGATTTGGAAACAGAATACTGATAGAAATGGATACATAATATGACAGGTTAGCACATCTTCTTTTTATATTTTGAAAGGGATAATTAAACTCAGAATTTGAGGAAGATTGTCCTGGTCATTTGTATAGACAGAACTAGAACAAGATGGGTGAAGGCAGATGATAAAGACCAGGATGCAAGATGTGGAGATTTAAAAAGCACAGCATAAATCTAAAGAAATTCTAGGGTCTGCTCCAGCAGGATTTGTATGGCAGATGCCAGGGAAAAATAGTACTACTGGGAGCAAGAGGGCTTCTGATAGGCAAAGAATTCCAGCTCCCCTGTTGCAACATATAGCAACATCCTGATAATGATTGTTTTGGCAACAACCAACAGGGCAACAGTCAAAGGCAACATGCCCCAGGGGACTAACCTAAGAGGTATTCACTCCTAAATTATATGGAATATATTTCAGTGGACATCTTAGTTATCAGATCTACTGTCACGGCAATGCAACACTTGTATTCAAGTAACTCTTACTTTGCTTACTAATGACCCCAAAGCTCAAGAGTAGTGAGACTGGCAATTTGGGTATGAGACGCTGTACAATGCTTCCTTATGTGAAAAGTGAAAGTTCTTGACTTATTAAGGAAAGGAAAAAAATGTATGCTGAGGTTGCTAAGATCTATAGTAAGAACGAATCTTCTATTCATGAAATTCTGAAGAGAAAAAAGAAATGTGTGCTAGTGTTGATGCTCCTCTGACGTATTGTCTGAAAATCAGTGTAGCCTAACACTTTGTCACAATGCCTGTGTCATTCACATCATTCCATCTCTTCATGTGGGCATTTTATCATCTCACATCACCTCAAGGGGAAGAAAGGTGAGTATAGTGCAATAAGGTATTTCGAGAGAAAGACAAAGAAAGAGAGCACATTCCCATTACTTTTTTTACAGTTGTTCTATTTTTTATTGTTGTTAATCTATTACTGTGCCTTGTTTAAAAATTAAACTATCATATGTATGTATGTATGTATGTATAAGAAAGAGTATATGTAGGGTTTGGTGCTATCTGTGGTTTCAGGCATCCACTGGGGGTCTTGGAATGTACTCCATGCAGATAAGGGGAGAGCAGTGTAACTAGGTATAAATTACAGGCTTCCCTGAGGAGGTTTGCCTCTTCATTTTGGTAATGATAATGTGATTTTTCTGTGTTTCTCTTTTTGCCCTAGCTTCCAGAGCCAAGTCTGATGCTGAACAACAAAATACAGCATACATATATTAATCTATATGATTAGAATAGTTGCTTTCTCCTTTTTGCCTTGACTCTGATTTTTCTTCTATCATTCACTTATTCAATAACGATTTGTGTACCTAATACATGTGAGACACTATGCCAAGTACAGTGGATACAAAGATGAACACAACTTGGTTCCCACCTTCAAAGACCTCATAGTCTAATGAGAAAACTTATATGAAACAACAAACTGTAAAGCAATATGATAAATGCTATATAGTAAAATTATGCACACAGAATAGTAGGAGGACAGGATAGATGGGTCAGATTGATGAGGAGGTTTGAGTTGGATCTCAGTATAAGAGTGAGTTGGATGGATGATGGTTGACTGGGGTGAGGGGCTGGGAAAGAGCGCTGTAGGTAAATTTGTACTTATCGAAATTTTACTTTGATTAATGTTATTGGGCAGGTATATTTTGTTAAAATTGTTTTAAATTCTTCTGGAAAAAGAGATGGGAGATGATAAAATAGACAGACAGACAGGTTTTCATGCCAATGGAGTCTTAGGCAGTTGGGGTGGGGGGGAAGAGGCAGGCAGCCGAAATGAAGTGTGATCTAAGACTCAAGAATAAAGGTGCAATTATTAGTTGCAAATCCAGAGCTCTTGGATGTTCATTTCTTGAGGAGGTTTAAAGCTTATTCTGCTTGCCTTCCTCATTGCTCTTTTTCTCCCTGGTCATACCACATATTTCTACTCTCTGACTGTTCTCTCAGGACATTAGCATAAGTCTCAACTTATGCTAGTTGAGACTACCATGAGATTTTTTTTTGTTCTTTATTTTCTTTGTTTTTTGTTTGTTTGTTTGTTTGTTTGTTTTTGTTTTTTGTTCTGCATTTGGTGATAATACAATTCAGGTCAGTCACTTAAGCCTTGATAAATTTTATTTCTTCCATTAATTCAGTGTCGTGGAGAATTCATTGTGCCAGATAGGGTCAATTGAACCAAAAACAAGTTTCCAAAGTCAAAATAATAAATTCATAGTTCTGCACCTTCTCCATGTTGAGCACTCTCTATTTGTATGAGTAGCACACAGTTCCTTCATCCGACCCCTGCTCCAGCATGCAATAGCCAGAACCCCATCGCCATGGCGGTCCCCTGTGATCCTTCATCTCTCCATCTGTACTTCCTATTCCTACTGACGCTCAGGCCATCTTTCACTCCCACCCCACAACTGTCACTGTTACGATGATTTGTGCCTTCTCCAGCCAGTTCCCCCTCGATAATCCCAGTCAGTCCAGCCCACATCCCTGTTCACAGAGCAGCACTGACAGCTCTCCTGTTCTCTTTCTGACGCTGCCAGAAGGAGGGGGTTGTGGGACAGTGTTCCTAACACCAGCAATAGTGTGCAGTGATGTCCTGTGTCTTCCCATTCTCTCACCACTCACTCACTCACTGACACCTAACAATGCATTTCTCAGAATGTACCCCAGTCATTAGGCAACACATGACTGTGTTGCCACAGATTCGTTTTTCTCAACTTTTACTCCTGCTCAAAAAAGTTTTCTTAAGGGCATTATACTAACTGAACACCATGTTCACTTTTAACAGATTTCTTTAAAAGTCCTCATTCCCACCACATTCTCATTCCCACTTTTCCAGAGATTTCAGCTTCCCTTTCCTAACTAGGCAGCCTCTCCCTTCCTGACAAGTATTCCCAAAGTCAAGATCTGCTCATCCACATTGGAACATAAACTCCCCAGGGAAGGAAACTTGTCTTTCTACATATTTGTCAAGTATTGTGTACATTTATAGAGTTAAATAAATAACAAATATAAATTCAGCATGAATGTGTTCAATAAATACCTTAGGTATTATCCTGAGGCTCTAATTACACTGAATTTATGGGCATGAGGTATATAAACAGAGAGCTGATTACAAAATAATAAAATTATGTTTTGGCTGCTCAATAGTGGTAGCAAGCTGTCAGTGTGGCTGGGTGGCCAAGATGTCTCCTATCCCCCATCCTTAAGACTCAGCTATCTCTCCCACCAGGCATCATACTGAAAGGGCTATGCAAAGCTGGAAGACTACTCCGTCTGTGAGACATACTCACCTATGCAAATGACAGATTGGTGGCTCCAAAGTAAGGGGGGAGGGCTAAATGGGTAGATGGGATCAATTATATGGTGACCAGTATACAGATACTGAATTATAAGATTGTACACCTGAAACATATATAATATTATAAACCAATATTACCCCAATAAAAATTATTTTTAATAACAACAAAAAAGCTAGCCCAGTACAATTTTCCTTCCCCTGCAACATCGACTGCAGCCTAGCTGCTGAACCCTCTCAGGTGAAATTCCTCAGCAGCGGTACATCGTGCTGCACAATTACTTGCCTGTGTATCTGTTGTTCCCAATTATTGTATGGGTCTGGCTATGTCTCCTTGCCAGTCTCTAGGTTCTTAAAAAGTGTCTCTTCTTTCTTTTTTTTATTCTCTCACAGTATTGAACACTTTATCTGTGCTCAAGAATTACTTGGGTGTTTTTAAATTAAATTTATTGAAGTGACATTGGTTATAAGATTATATAGGATCTTCTGTCGCCGTATATTTGACCCTTCTTACCCTTTCCTACCCACCCACCCGCTTCACTCTGGTAACCACCACGCTCTCTGTGAGTTTTTGCTTGTCTTGTCTGTTCATTTGTTGCCTTTAGTTTTCTCTCCTACCTGTGAGTAACACCACATGGTTCTTAGCTGTTTCTGACTTATTTCGCTTAGCACAGTGATCCCTAACTGTTTTCGCACCAGGGACCGGTTTCATGGAAGACAGTTTTTCCACAAATCTGGGTAGGGGAGATGCTTTCAGGGTGATTCAAGCACATTACATTCAAGTTCAACTCCTGCTGTGCGGCCTGGCTCCTAACAGGCCCAGACAGGTACCAGCCCACAGCCTGGAGGTTGGGGACCCTTGGTTAGCCTGATACTCTCACAGTCCATCCATGTTGTCACATGTGTCAGTATTTCATCTTTTCTTATGGCTGAGCAGTGTTTCATTGTATATATGTATCACCCTTGCATTGTTTTGGCTAATCTCTTATTTTTTAATGTTTTTGAATTATGTATATAAAATATTTCCAATACACAGAAAAGAACCAAAAACAAATATGATACTTATATACCCAGTACCTGGATTAAACAAATGTTAATATTCTGCCATATTTTCATTAACCCTCTCTTTTGTGTTTAAATGTTAGAAATGCAAAGAAAATCATCCCATTTCTACTTTCTCCTTTGTCCCTCATTATAAGGCTTTTTCAGGTGATCTAGTTCATTCGCATCTCAGGTTTTTGACTACTACACATGTAATTATCTATAGACTATACTCATATATTATTGTTTTGTGTATTTTAAAAATTTATACCTCTGGTGGTATGGTATATATCTTGCTACATCTTGCTTTATTCAGATGAGAGTCTATTTTTGAAATTCATCCATGTTAATATTTGTGAATCCAGTTCATTCATTTTTGCCCCTGTACTGCTGTCCATTGCCCTTTGGAAGGGGAGTTTGGCCATCCCACCTTTTTGCTGTTCTAAGCAGTGAAAATTTATAGACATCGCTCCTGGGGCATGAACTTCTCCAGGCAGTGTTTGGTTGATAACACTGAAGCCCAATTGCCCACTCTAAATCCAAGTTCCACCACAAAGTCACAATAGTGTGACTGTGGGCGTGTTATTTAATTTACCTGTGCCTCAGTTTCCTCTTCAGTAAAACCAAGATAATGATAGCATCTCCTTTCAGAGAATAAAGTGAAAAAAGAGTCTTTCACAAAATGAGCACTCCATCTATGACAGTGGTTGTTATTGGGGTAGATACTTAGGAACTGAGGGTCTGAGGGTCTGAGCATCTTTTACTTCACTAAGTATTGTCAAATTGGTTTTTAGCTGGTTGTACCCATTTACACTCTCACCAGCACTGTACGAGTTCTTGTCCCTTACATCCTCACCAGGATTTGACATCCTTTTGAATACAAGAAGATTGAAGAATGAGATGAGAGAACAGGAGGAAATAGAAGTATGCTGGTAAGGAGTGATGGGAAGGGTGAGATGACCAGCAGGAGGAGAGTAATCAGTGGGAGATTTGAAAAAGTGGAGGAAAGTGAGTTACTTTAGGTAGGAAGTAAAAATTCATTTAGAGTCAGACTCAGTAGAAACTCTGGAGACTTACGGAAAATAAGGAGGCATGGTACTAAGACATAATGTTAACCAGGGGAATGTATAAGGTTAATAGAGGAGAAACTGAATAAACATAGGCCTTTAGGAAGCTGTTAGTGACGTCACAGAGAGGGTCTGAGCTTTCTTAGGTGGTGTAAGTAGGGACAAATGAACTCTTTCTGAAAAGGAACAAGGAAAGAGAGAGTAGCAAAATGTCAGGGTCCATAGAGTAGGCAAGGAGATGGCATTTTAGGGAAAGAAGTTGATTGGAAGTATTTTATCTGGGGACCAATGGACCAGGGTCACCTCTCTGATACAGTTTCAGCATCTGCAGCGTCTCTGTGATTTGTTTCCTCCACTCAATGTCTGCAGCCACTGTCCCCACACCCTGATTCCATAGCACCTGTGGGCTGCAGTGGCTGTCAGTGGTGTGCTGAACCAGACTGGCAAGGCAGGTATTATCATTCCTGTTTTATGAATAAGAACTAAGCTTCAGATTCACTTAACTAACTCAAGATTGCACATCTTGAAAATAGTGAAACTGAGACCAAAGTCTGGGTGTCCTGATTCTAAGTCTAGGGCTCTTTGCATCAAAAAGAATTGATATTTATCTTATATCTTTCATTCTCAACTCAAAACCTTAAGAGGGTTTCATTTTTCCCAAGACAATCATAACTCCTCTGTTTGACTTTCAAGACCTTTTCATCATTGGCTCTGGTCTCTGTCTCAGTTCTATTTCCCAACACACTCTTAGCCACACTCTCACCTCTCCACCCAGAGCATGTCTTGCCTGATTTGTGAGTTTCACCAAGTTCATTCCCACCTCTGTGTCTTTGTTTATGCCTTCCCCTCTGTCAGAGAGACTTCCCTCCTATATCCATCATCCCTCTAGGCCCTGTTCAAGTCCTGTACATTCTGTGATTGCTTCAGTCACACTTTCTGAACTGCTGTATTGGCTGCTTCATCGTGAATAATGACTCTGTTGTACATTCTCTTGAATTGTCCTCAAATTGTTACCCTTTGCAACAAAATGCAAAGCAAATGACTAGTTTGTTCACTTTGCATTTTTAATCAGCTACTTGTTATATAAGGATTTTTCCATCACCCTTAGCATACACTGAATGTATCAGGCCCTCTATAAATACTTAATAACTGATGAAATGTGGACAAATCAGAACTAACAAGAAATGGAAATTATGAAGACTTGGAAGTTATGATGAAATTGGTAGTCAAGATGAAAGTCTATAGACATGATAGAAAATTCAAGTGACGAAGTTTTAAGGCAAACTGGTTAAAAAGATGCAGAGATGGAGATCGGCACCAGACTGAACTATAGCTTTGCTGTTCCTCCTGTGATGGCTCTGGCTTTGGGACACTGCAAAACAGAGGAAGTGACTTCTTATCACTACGTAACAACAAGGCTTGCCCACACTCAGAAATAACAGTATTATCTGCAAATGATGATCACATTGGGCATTCATGCAGCCAAACTGTTATTTTGCATTTATGAAGGGATGCAAAAGATTGTGTATATATTCAGTTTTCCAAAGTTAATAAGAATCTTATTGGTGGAGAGATGTCAAGAAGGTCCTGACCCCTGCCCTGTGTGTAATTAGGAAAAAATACTCATATCTGTGCACAAATAAATACACTTTGCAGAGAAACATGTAAACAAATGCAAGTTCATATAACACTCTGTGTATTTCCATGCTGAACTGCTACTGATAAGAAATAAAAGGAATAAATAACCCAGTCAGAGAAATACAAATACCATATGATTTCACTCATAAGTGGAATCTAATGAACAAACTGAACTAACAAGCAAAATAGAGACAGACTCATTAATAGAGAGAAGGATGACAGCTCTGTGGGGCATAGGGGTTGGAGTGGAGGGACCAAGCGAAAAGGAGAAGGACTCATGGACAAGGACAACAGTGTGGTAATTGGGGGAGAGGGTAGGTGGAGGTGGAAGAGGGTGTAAGGAAAATAAATGGTAATGGAAAAAACACAGTAAAAATTTTTTTTAATTTTCCAAAATAAAGTCAGTAAAAAAGATGAACTTAATTTCACAGAGAAGAATGGTGAAAACTTTCCAGTGTGTGCAAGGTCATGGAAGTGGAAGCAACACCTTATCTCAGTACACCTGGTAGAGTATATAATAATAATAATAATAATAATAATAATGGAAAAACTGGATATTAATATTATTATATTGTTATTGGTATTGATATTCCCATTTGATAATAGGAGATGGTTGGATGTTTAAATTAACTTTCCCTATATCATACAATGAATTTTTGACACAGCTAAAACAAGTGATATTTTGAGAACAGTTTACATTATGAAACACTGAAGCTGTATATTTTTTTAAATACATCCAAGTACTCCTGTGTACTTCTTGGACAACAATGAGTAGAAACTAAAATATGGTCTTAAAATGCTTGCTTCACAAATATTGCAAATGACAGGACAAGGAGCCTTCATATTTCCCTAGAGCAGAAAACGAGAAAGCTCTTTTTAATCATTAGCAATATTTCCCGAGGGAGAATATAGACTTCAGCCTATGCCAGAATTCCACATTACTACCCGAATTCAAAGATTAAGGGTGTGTTTAGCCCACACCCTACATTTTTGGGAACACAAGCCCTGCCATTATGTAAGGTTTGCTGAGGAGGATAACATGACTCTTCTCTGCATGGGAGAGCCCGTAGCGTGACCCATAATATATGAATGTATTTTTCAATGCACTTTGTTCATAAGCCAAACTACAGATTACCACTCAGGTACACACACATCTATCTCTGTACCTGCTCCTCCCGTAAATGGTAGCGCTTACACCAGACAGAAGACTCTCTTGGAATGACCAGTATATTTGTTTCAATCACCTACAGAGCCATAAACTGGGAGAGAGCCAGAATAGAGGAGTAGCTGGTTTTAAATATGATATAATTTTCCTCCTAGACCACTGCTGAGAGCCGAGCACACCACTGTATAGTATGGGCCTTTGTTGAGGCTTATATTTCCCACCTGTATTTCTTTTTTCTTTTTCTAGCAACAGTCTGTCTTTGTGCCAGCTCCTAAATAACCATAAATTTTGTTCTTATAAACCTTAATGAATGCTTGGCCAAGATGCTGTAACTATTGGCTTCTACATTGGAGCATAAATGGAAAGGGGGGAAAAAAGTGTGCACTGTGAAAAACTGGATAAAATGGAAAAAAGATCACAGCAAACCCAAAGTCGCAATTTGCCTTTAATGTGAAGGAGGCCTTGTTTTCACGGTGTGGCAGCTTTCAGGGGTTTTAATCTCAAAGTGGCTGATCAATTTAAGGTAAGTGGCAGGCGTTTGGCCTGGTTCCCAGGCTCTGCTTTGCTGCTCTGCGAAAAGAAAGGACTCAGTCAGACACACAGACAACAGGCATCATCAGCGGCTCCCACATTCCGAGCATTTTAACACAGATTAGGTTGGCATGATTCTACTGTTTACTGAGATCTCCTAGGTGTTGCATTTTTCCTTCTCCTTGCCGTGGTTATCCAAGATGGTTTTCTCAGGTCAGGACCTTCATATGCCAAATAGCTTGCAGGTTTGGGGAGGCAGAAAGAAGAGCATGGGTCAAGACTTCTGATTAGAATGCTATTCCACTTGCTCACTGCAAAATATGAGACTTGAGACAGCAGGTAATTGAGTACTGAACTTTTTGCCCTGGGCGTACATTGAGACAGGAACTGTTTTACATGCATTCCTGAGAGAGGGAAAACAAAGATAATTTCTTTAACAAGGAAAAACTTAATTCAGCTAGAAATGCCCAACGGATTAGCAGTGTGATTTGTAGTTATTTTCTCTTCAGATGTTATAAGCATGAGACTTGCAGATATGTTGAGCAATATTGTAATCAATATAGTCCATGTTTTAATTTGCATTTTCACAATGTTCTTTATTTGTTCAAAACAGTTAATGTTAAATGGGTTCCACAGGTTCTTGACCACTATCTCATTTTCTTAGCAAAAGTGACTTTTTCTTAATCCATTTGACCTATAACCTAAGTTAAATAAAGTATGTGTTCAGTTGATGGAAGTGAAAAAATGTATAAATTGTCTCTCATGTATTTTGGTTATATCACGCTTTATGAAAATTGTGTATTTTAAAATACATTTTTACAGTTTTTAAAGATACCTTGTCTTATTTTAATATAGTCAAATAAATCCTTTAATTATCCTCATGGAAGATTTACTCATTTTCTCTCTACAAAAACTTATCAAATTAAATAACAATATGGATTTTTAAAAATAATTTTCCAGCTATTAAATTTTTCAAAACCAATATCAAATTATTATACTCATTATACCCAGAAATGCCTTTTTAACATTTCATAAATTACATTGATATATTTCTTTCAAATCTAACATTGTAGCAATCAAGTAATTTATATTTAGAATATGAATTTTTGTATTAGCTTAGAAAGTAACATAATTATATGCATTTATTTTAATATCAATTGCTGTAAATGCAAGTGTGGTTTTTAAAAAAATAATATATGACTTCTCATTGATTAAGAAAAAAGGAAATAAGTGAGAAATGGATAGCAGCCATCCTTCTGCTGCTGCTGGACGTGTCTTGTCGACTCTTGTCGACTGCAGTAGCCTCATTGCAACCATGAACAGAGTTAGCCTAAGAGAACAAGCCAGTAAGTATGCTGAGGATGGCAGACTGGAGGGTGACGAGAACATGGCTCTCACTGAGCCACAGAGCCAACAATCCTGGCACCACCCTGCTCATGACTCCTTATGTGAGATAATAAATTCCATCCTATTCACCCAACAGTATCTATTGAGCACTTACCATGTGGGATGCTCTAGGTGCCCTGTTCTAGGTTCCTGGAGTATCTCAGTGAACAAAATATACAAGAGCCCTGCCCTTTTGGGACTAACATTGTAGCTGAGAAAGATGATAAACTAAGAACATAAGTAAGAAAATTCTATAGTATGTTAGGAAGTAGTAAGTGGGAAAATTTAAAAGTAGAGCATGGTGAAAGCATCAGGAGTGCTGGGACCCAAGGGAGAGGATTTGAGTTGAATCAAGTGAGGGTTGGTCAACCTCAGAGAGGGAGTGAGATTTGGACAAACACTGAAGGGGAATGAAGGAGTTATTCTTTAAGACAGTAGAAAAGGGGAATGGGGGAGAGTTTTCTTATTGTTGAAACTCCTCTAAATGAGAGAGAAAGGTGGGGAGAGGGAAGGAGAGGGAGAGCATGCACTTTGAAATGTATCTGATGCCAGTTCTTCTTTAGTTCTGCCTAGTTCCCAGAATAGCTAAAATTACAATAAAAAAGTTGACAATACCAAGTGTTGTGAGGATGTAGAGCAGCCAGAAACTCATACATTGCTGTGGGAGTTTAAGCTGGTACAACTATTTTGGAAATTTTGTTACCAGTAAAGTTAAGCATATATCCGACCTATGGCTCAACAATTCAACCCCTAGGCATAAATCTGAAAGAAATGGGTACGTATGTGCACACAAAGATAGTTACAACAACATTCTTCATACATTATTCTTAACACCCAGCCAGAAGCCACTCAAATATCCATTAACAACAGAATGGATAGATAAGGTGTGGTATTTATGCATAATAGAATACTTTACCACAATAAAGAAAACTATTTCTGTGTGTGATAGCATGGATGAATCTCAAAAACATAACAGTTAGCAACAAAAAGAGTACATACCATGTAAACTTATTTAAATAAAGTTCAAAAACAGGCAACACTTATGGTAAGAGAAATCTGTGTAGTGTTTATCTTTGCAGGATGAAAGCACATAGTAGGTCTCTGTAGTGTGGGTAATGTTCAGTATCCTATGTTGTGTGATAAGCTGTAAACTTAAGATTTGTGCCCTTTTCAGTCCATATGTTAGATTAAGTAAAATAAAAGATAAGGAATTTCATAAATCACCAACCATAAATTAAAGACATGAGCCATAAAAACTCCCAGGTTACTTCTAATTCTATCATTGTGATAAAGTAGGAATTATTTCTCCTGCATAACCATTTAGATGGAGGAGTCACTATACTTAAACCTTAGAGCTAACAAAGTGACTTCCAATTTCTAAGACTCCAAACTATCATTCCTAACTCTGAGATAAATGGTGAGGATCTCCTTGTACCAAGATTCACTCTTACTGCAGACAGCCACTGTTCTTCCTGTGCCTGACAAATTGTTAATACCTTTAGCTCATGTTTTAGGGACCATTACTGTATATCAGTACCATACTGAGTGCTGCATTTATTAACATATTTAAGTCTCCCACCAACCCTAAAAGATAGGTACTACTGCCTACTTTACATATGAGAAAATAGGTTGAGAAAACTGAATACAATTTCCCAAAGTCATTGTATGAGTCACTATCCTTTGTTACATTTAAAAGAAACCAAAAGGTTTCTATAAGCAAAAAAGAATGTATTGAAAGGTCATTGTATAACTCTCAGAATTGTCAGCCTGGCTGGGTTGAGGACTCTGCAGTCACAAACAACACCCAAAATCAAGTCCTAGAAAGTTAGAATGCGCAGCATTGGACAGTGTGACCCACTCTGCCACTTTGCCCACCCTGGAAGTCAGACATAGCCACCAGCTGAAGTGCCACTGCTCTTCTGGAGCTTACTGCAACCTGTCACTGTTGCACCTGCGATGGTTACTCTCAGTCCCATGGCACCCATCGTTAAGAGTACACGATTCATGACACCGGGCAAAAAACAATGATATCTGCACATTTCTAAAGTCACAAGTCTGGCGCTGCTCAGTATGGCTCAGTTGGTTGGAGTGTCGTCCCATACACTGAAAGGTTGCAGGTTCAATTCCTGGTTGGGGCTCATACCTAGGTTAGGGGTTGGATCGCTGGTCCCAGTATGTGCAATCCTTGGTCCAGGTGCATATGGGAGGCAACCAATCAATGTTTCTCTCTCACATCCATGTTTCTCTCTCTCTCTCTCTCTCTCTCTCTGTGTAAAAGCAATGAAAAAAATTTTCTTGGGTGTGGAAATAAATAAATAAACAAACAAACAAATAATAAAAGCTGGGTTAGCCCCAACGCCCTGGGGGCTCAACTACTATGCTAGACTGCATCCAAACACAAGTTACTTTACCATTTTAAGGACCAGGTGAGACAAGCAAGTACTAAAATGCCCGACAGCACTTCACACCACCATGTCATGTAAATTAGAAAGCTTCAACAATTTGTTGCTTGACTAATTTAGAAAACAGACTGAAACTAATAATACTCACACTGGGCTTCTGAAATCACTGAGGGCTTTAATGAAGGCAAGAGAGAGGACTGGATATGACAGCTCATCCTGAGCCATGACTGTACCATGCAGGGTCATGTGGCTTCATGCTGACTCAGATTGGTGGTGAAGGGGGGCCAAGTCTGAATCACCAAGACCACATCCTGCCCCTCCCTCATTTTTTTCCCCTGGAAGCTGCCCATCAATCTTCTCATTGAGCTCTCCACCCGAAGCATGGAACTCGGGTATTTGCAGCAAATGTCTGTGAACCTAAGAAGTCCCATTTTCCAGGAACATTTGGCTCTGGTTCTTTTAGCGGCATCTATGTGTGAAGTTGGCTATGACTGAGTGTGAAACTGATAGTCTGTGCTCAATTTCTGTCATTTATTTTTCACTATATTTTGGTGGGTACAAACTAACATCTAACATCACATATACTTACCTTTAACAAACTTTTTTTAAGCTTATTTAAACTGAAAGAAAATTCTTAACTTAAACACACCATGTCATCTAGGTAATGACTTGGGAGAAATGTGTTCTTTCTGATAACTGTATCAGAGACACATATTCATTATGGCCAAAGACTAAGCAGGCATTTTGTCCTGCTCTGATTCATCTGAGGAAAACATGTGGTAGGCAGTTCAAAATCCTCCCCCATTTACTTTCAAATAAAGAGTAAGAAGAAAGGTCAAATTTTATTTTTTATTTTTTTGGTTAAGGGAATTTAGTAAAATTAGTATCTGTTGGGGCTTTTGTTTTGTTTTGTTTTGTTTGGGGTTTTTATGGTTTCCACTGAAAACAGTAGTGGGAGTTAGGATTACGAAGCCTGAGGTAGTCAGAGTACAGAGGAATTTGAAAGTTCAGACTAAAGAGTCTGAACATTGTTCTGTAGGCAGAGAGTAATATATAAAGATCTTAAAATCTAATTTTAATGATTTTAAGTCAAATACAGCACATAGAAAAGTATAAAAATCATATGTAAGTTTAATTTACAAAATGATTAAGCAAAATTTGTACAAGCACCACATGTGATGAGATAGAGGTAGTAGCTAATATTATGATGGTAATTATTTTGCAATTTATAAATGTGTGAACATTAATAAATATAAATCTCATTTAAAGTAGAGTCAAGAGGCCCTAAATGCCATAGCTCAGTTGGTTGGGCGTCATCCCACAAAGCAAAAGGTCACTGATTCGATTTCTGGGCAGGGGACATGCCTGGGTTGCGGGTTCGGTTCCAGTCAGGGCATGTACGAGAGGCAACTGATCACTGTTTCTCTTTCACTTCGATGTTTCTCCCCCTCTCCTCCTTCCCTTTCCCTCTCCCTAAAAATAAATAAATAAAATCTTTAAAAGTAAATAAATAAAGAGGAGTCAAAAGGCTAGAAGAGAGAACTCCCATGCACATGTCATTCAACCCACATAATTGACTCCAACAGTAAGAGATACTACCTTACCTTCTCAGCAAGAGGAGGAAAAGATTCCTCCTTGCCCAGTAACAGCTTGGCCAATGGGAAACCACCACAACTTTGCCAGTGAAAAGTCACTCCAATTTAGTTTCCTCCAATGACCTCTTCATTTGCAACAGCTCCTCCCAAGTCCATATAAGAGTGTTCTTCTCCTTCATTTCTTTTTTTGTAAATTTTTATTGTATTTTTTCATTATCATTTAGCCCCCTTATACCTCTCACACCTCCCAATCACCACACTGTTGTCCATGTCCCTAGGTCCTTTTTCCTTTTTGCTCAATCCCATAACACCCTAACCCCCACCCCATAGTTGTCATCCTGCTCTCTTTGCATCTGTCTCTATTTTGCTTGTTAGTACAGTTTATTCAGTAGATTCCACATATAAGTGAAATCATATGGTATTTGTCTTTCTCTGATTGGCTTATCTCACTCAGCATAATGGTCTCCAGACCCATCCAAGCTGTGGCAAATGATAAAATTTTCTTCTTTTTTACATCCAACTAGTATTCCATTATGTATATGTTTCATAGTTGCTTTATCCACGCATCTACTGCTGGACACAGGCTGTTTTCTTGGCAATTGTAAATAACGCTACAGTGAACATAAGGGTGCTTATGTTCTTTTGAATTAGTGTTTTGGATTTCTTCGGATATTTTCACAGAAGTGGTATCACTGGGTCAAAAGGCAGATCCATTTTTCACTTTTTGAGGTATTTCCATACTGCTTTCCACAGTGGCTGCACCAGTCTGCATTCCCACCAACAGTGCAAAAGGGTTCCCCTTTCTCCACATCCTCAGTAGCACTTGTTGTTTGTAGATTTATTGATCATAATTATTCTGACAGGTGTGAGGTGGTAATTCATTGTGGTTTTAATCTGCATCTTTCTGATGATTAGTGACATTGAGCATTTTTTCATATGTCTATGGGTCATCTGTATGTCCTCTCTGGAGCAGTTTCTATTCAGGCCCTTTGCCCATTTTTTTAATTGGGTTGGTTGTTTTTTTGGTGATGAGTTTTGTAAGTTCTTTATAAATTTTGGTTATTAACCACTTATCAGATGTATTGGTGAATATGCTCTCCCATTCTTTGTCACTTTATTTTGTTCATGTTTTCCTTTGCTATGCAAAAACTTTTCAGTTTGACGTAGTCACATTTGTTTATTTCTTTCTTTTGTTTCCCTTACCCAGGGAGATATACCCAATAAAATATTGCTACAAACAATGTCCAAGATTTTACTGCCTATGTTTTCTTCTTGGATTTTTATGGTTTTGGTCTACCATTTAAACCTTTAATCTATTTTGAATTTATTATTTTTTATCTTTATCATATTTTCCATTACCATTTAGTCCCTTGTATCCCTCTGCCCCAGCAATGACCACCCTGTTGTCCATGTCCATGAGTCCTTTTTCCTTTTGGCTCAGTCCCTCCACTCCCTAACCTCCCTGCCCCCACCAGCTGTCATCTGTTCACCATCTATGAGTCTGTCTCCATTTTGCATGTTAGCTCAGTTTGTGCATTAATGAATTTATTCTTGTGTGTGGTATAAGAAGGTGGTCTAGTTTCATTTTTCTGCATGTATCTGTCCAATTCCCCCAATACCATTTATTGAATAAACTATCTTTAGCCCATTGTATGTGCTTGTTTCCTCTGTCAAATATTGACTATCCTGCTACTTTGCTGAATTCATTTATCAGTTCTAGTAGTTTCTTGGTGGAATCTTTGGGGTTCTCTATGTACAATATCGTGTCATCTGCAAATGAAGACAGTTTTACTTCTGCCTTTCCATTTTGGATACCTTTTATTTCTTCTTCTTGTCTGATTGCTGTGGCTAAGACTTCCAGTATTATGTTGAAAAGAGAGGTGAAAGGGAACATCCTTGTCTTGTTCCTGATCTTAAGGGAAATGTTTGCAGTTTTTGCCCACTGAGTATGATGCTGGCAGTGGGTTTGACATTATGGCCTTTATTTTATTTAGGTATGTCCCCTCTATTCCCACTTTGTTGAGAGTTTTAATCATAAATGGCTACTGTACTTTATCAAGTGCTTTTCTGCATCGTTGATATGATCATGTGGTTTTTATCCTTCATTTTGTTTATATGGTGAATCACAATTGTTGATTTGCAGATGTTGTACCATCCTTGCATTCCTGGAATAAATCCCACTTGATCATGGTGTATGATCTTTTTGATGCATTGTTATATTTTCTTTGCTAATATTTTGTTGAGGATTTTAGCATCTATGTTCATGAGGGATTTTGGTTTGTAATTTTCTTTTTTTGTAGTGTCTGGTTTTGGAATTAGGATAATGCTGGCCTCATAAGAACTTGGGAAACTTCCCTCCTCTTGAATTGTTTGAAATCGTTTGAGAAGGAGAGGTATTAGTTCTTCTCAGAAAGCTTGGTAAAATTCACCTGTGAAGCCATCTGGTCCAGGGCTTTTGTTCATTGTTTTTTGTTTGTTTTATTTTGTGTTTTTTTTTTTTTTTTACTGTTTCCGTTTCACTATGTGTAATCTGTCTCTTCCAAATCTCTAATTCCTCTTGATTTAGTTTTCAAATATTGTATGTTTCTAGGAATGTATCCATTTTGTCCAGGTTGTCCAATTAGTTGGCATATAGTGTTCATAAAATTTTCTTAAAATCCTTTGTATTTCTTTGGTGTCCATTGTTATTTCTCCCCTTTCATTTCTGATTTTATTTATTTGAGTCCTCTCTCTTCTTTTCTTGATGAGTCTGGTTAAAAGTTTGTCAATCTTGTTTATCTTTTCAAAGATCCAGCTCTTGAATTCATTGATATTTTGTATCATTTTTTAGACTTTGTTTATTTCCACTATGATCTTTATCATTTCCTTCCTTCCACTTACTTTGGACTTTGTTTATTGTTCTTTTTCAAATTCTTTTAAGTGTAAAGTTAGATTGTTTATGTGAGCTTTTTCTTGTTTTTTTTGAGATAGGCCTGTAATAGTATAAATTTCCCTCTTAGGATTGCTTTCCCAGTGTCCCACAGATTTTGGATCGTTGTGTTCTCATTTTCATTTGTTTCAGGGTATCTTTAGATTTCTTCCTTGATCTTGTTGTTGACCCATTCATTGTTTAATAACATGTTATTTAGTTTCCATGTCTTTATGTATTTTTCAGTGTTCCTCTTGTGATTGATTTCTAGTTTTATAACATTGTGGTCAGAGATGTTTGATATGATTTCAATCTTCTTAAATCATATCAAGACTTCTTTTTTTGTCTTAACATATGGTCTATCCTAGAAAATGTGCCATATGCACTTAAAAGGTATATATATTCTGCTGCTTTGGGGTGAAATGCTCTGAAGATATCAATTAAAGCCATTCAATCTAGTGTGTCATTTTAGGTTGGTGTCTCCTTGTTGATTTTCTGCCTGGAAGATCTATCCATTGAAGTCAATGGGATATAAGAACCCCAACTATGACTGCATTTCTGTAGATCTCTCCCTTTATGTCCATCAAGATTTGTATTACATGTTTAGGTGCTCCTATGTTGGTTGCATAAATATTTACTAGGGTTATATCCTCTTGCTGGATTGTTCCCTTTATCGTTATGTAGTATCCTTCTGTGTCTCTTACTATAGCTTTGGTTTTAAAGTCTATTTTGTCAGATCTGAGTATTGCTACCCCAGCTTTTTTTCCTTTCCATTTGTAGGAAATATCTTTTTCCATCCCTTTACTTTTAGTCTGTGTGTATCTTTCAATCTCAGGTGGGTCTCTGGAGACAGCATATATATTGGTCTTGTTTTCTTATCCATTCAGGTACCCTCTGTCTTTTGGTTGGAACATTTAAGCCATTTACATTTAAGATGATTATTGATAGATATGTATTTATTACCATTTTGTTTTTAAACTATTTTCTTCTGGGTTTTTTTTCCTTTATCTTTTTCCTCTCTTTCCTTGTAAAGTAAGCCTTTCAACCATTCTGTGGGGAAAGAATAATCTTCTGAACAAATGGTGGGGCAACTGGATATCCACATGTAAAATAATGAAGTTGGACCTTTGCCTCAAAACATATAGAAAAATTAATTCAAAATTGATCAAAGACTTAAATATAAGAGCTTAAACTATAAAACTCTTTTTTAAAAAGGACTAAATTTTTATGATCTTAGATAAGGCAGTAGTTTCTTAGGTATGAAAGCATAAACAACAAAAGACAAAATAGATAGATTACACCAAATTGAAAAACTTTGTACTGTAAATATTACTATCAAAAAATGAAAAGTAAACCCACAAAATAAGAGGAAACATTTGCAAATCATATATCTGATAAGAGACCTAAATATATAAAATAACTCCCATAGCTCAAAAATTAAAAGATACCATAATGTTAAAATGGGCAAAAGATATGAACAGACATTTCTCCAAAGAAGATATACAAATGGCCAATCAGCACATGAAAAATGCTTGGTATCACCAGGTATAACAAATAAAAATCAAAACCACAATGAGCTACCACTTTATACCTACTACTGTAGCTATAATCAAAAAGACAGACAATAACAAGTATTCGTATGGATATGAAAAAAGTGGAAGTGTCATACTGCTGGTGGCAATGTAAAACAGTGTAGTAATTTTAGAAAACAGATGGGCAGTTCTTCAAAAAGTTACATGTAAGAGTTACCATGCAATCCAAAATGCCTCTCCTAGCTATATACAAAGAGACACTAAAACATATATCCACAAAAAAAACTTGTACAGGAGTATATACAACATCAGTACTGATAATAGCAAACAAGTGGAAACAACCCAAATGTCCATCAGTTAATGAATGGTAAATAAAATGTGATATATCCATATAATGGAATATTATTCAGCAATAAAGAGGAATAAAGTGCGGATGCATGTACAACATAACTGTCCTTAGGAAACATTTTAAATAAAAGAAGACTGTCACAGAAGACCATAATATCATATGATTACATTTTTATGAAATGTCCCAAATAGGCAAATTTATAGAAGCAGCAAGTAAATTTATGATTGCTTAGACCTTGGCAGGGGATAGGGGTTTGGGAAAAATAGGTAGTAACTAGTAATGGGTACAAAGTTTTGGGAGGAGTACTGAAAATGTTCTGGAATGTGCAACTGTTGGTTGCACATCTCTATGACTATAGTACTGAAAACCAATGAACTATACACTTTAAATAGGTGAAATGTATGGATAAGAATTATATGTCAATAAAGCTGTTATTTTTTAAAAAACATAATAAAATTAAGCTAAAGACTGAGTGGTAGAAAGACTGCCCAGGCTTAGCCCTAGAGTGAGTGGAATGGGGTAGCTATAAACATGCACTCTTGTTGGACATATAGAAACTGGTTAACTCTTACATCACAACTTTATATAAAACCCAAAGATTTCCTCATTTTCTCCTGCAGCATCCTAACCTCAAATTGAATTCAATATAATACAATTCAGTATAACCAAAGCTTTGGACCATTCTCTGGGTATTTTGGCAGACTAGAAGACTGAATAAGATGATGTGTTAAAGTCAGGGATGGGCTGACTTTTTGGACAGAGGTAGTAGACAAGCTAAAGGGCAAAAAAGAAGTCTCAAATAGTTTCAGCCTCAAAACTGCAGCTGTATCTGCAAGCCAAACATAGTTTCTATATTCACTACCCACTGAAAAGATTGTTGCTCAATAGTAATGATACCTTGCCTACTGCATGCCACACACTGTGATATGGGCTGGAGACATTACAATGCATAAGACAAATTCTCTGCTTCTGAGAGGTTCCCAGCTTGGAAAGAAGCAAATAATTACACAGTAAAGTAATAGATAAATGCTATAGCAGAGATCTGGACTAAGTGCTGTAGGAGCAGAGAGGAGGGAACAACTGACTTTCATGAGTAAAGCTGAGACAGCTTCCTGTGAAGGTGACCTTCCAGCTGGGTCTTGGAGAATGAACAGACCATGCCTGCAATGCCCTGTAGGCATTTTTGCCATGCATATAAAATTCTTGTTATGCTGTCAAGCCAGTGTTTATATTCTACCCTTATCTAAAAACCAGAGAGAATTAAATAAATGCCGAAAGACACTAAATGTGCTATAAAGCTATTCAGAGGATAATAGACATGAGTATGTGGCTCATGACATTTACAGGCATTCTTTGTCCTGCATTTTTTATAAGAACACAGATAATTAAAAAAATAATCTATTGTTGACCCTAATTTATCTGCTAATAGTTAAGATTTTTTTCTGTTTTATTTTGCTCTATCAAACAACAGACTTGTTTCTATATGAAAGACTGCTGAACCACAGAAGAACTGAATTATGGGGATAGAAGCCACTCCAGTGTGTACTCCGTACGTCTTGACTTTAGGCCCGAATGGGTTTAATTATTCCTGGCTTAATTTTGCTCTTATCTTAAAATAGCTTAGAAGGATTTTTTGAAACTTCCCTTGATATTCTGCCTTTTGTCATGTATGATCTTAGATTAAACAAAGTGTGGTTTGAGTGTGCAATTACTCATAAAAACAAATTGGCAAGCCAAAAGAAGACTAAGATGGGATTTCCCAAAAGGCTGAATTCCTCTGAAACAGGAGCTTATCAGCAAATGGCCCATAAACCAGTTTTGGGCCCCAAATATTTTACTCTGTCTCTAAATGAGCAAAGGGCTTTTATCTCAGTATGATTTGTCAAGCAATCACAAAGACACCTTACCATTTGACTTTCAGGTTGACCATCTCCTGTTGTGATAAAATTGAAATTTCTTTTGTCAGTTTAGTGGGAAAGGGGCAAAACCATGATAACAGGAAGAAAACTTTTATTCTAGAAAAAAAATAAGAAACTTCCCCCTCACAGAAGAGTTTTCTTCCCTTCTACCCTTGGACTCGATAGCTAATGTCCTAAGAACAGACACCCTTTCTCACCTCCTGTGCCTGGTTACACTCCAAATTAGCCAAACAGATTTCCTAATTCATTCCAAGTAAATGTTCCAATCTTCCCCACCCCACTTTCCAGAGAATTGGTTTTGGTATAAAAACAACAACAACAAAAACCCTACATATTGTTGAAATGCAGGATAAACTCTGAAGGTATCCAGAGGTTCTTGGAAGTGTTTTTCCCAATATAACTTTCCGACAAAATGGGAGCAGAACAGTCTCAGACTTAAATTAGTACCAAAAGTTTATGGACCTTATACTAGTGATATATAGTAATTGTTTCACTGGAGGCCAACTGAGTCATTGGTTTTATGTGAACAATTTCCTAGGAGGCATGAAAGAAGAATGTTATTTCTTCTCAAATGAAAAGTTAATTATATATGACGGCCTAAGAATTGAACAGAAAATCAGGGTGGAGGCCAAATTAGGGATCAGCAAACCTCTGCCCCCCACCCACCAGTCTCACTAGTTCTGTCCATCCCTGCCCCTCCCCCACAAGCCTCGATCCTGGCCAGCAATCTAGTCTAACCATTTCCCAGAAGACTTTGAAACCTGAGCCTCTCCCAGAGTAAATACACATCAAGAAGTTAGTCCATCCTGGCCAGATCCTTCCAGAAAGGCCAGAGGTAGACTCTTCCCCTGAGTCCATGACTCCTAAGAAGTGTAGTCGGTCTCCCTTGGTGGTTACTGTCAAAGAGGGTTTCTCCCAGCTGCTACTAATTCCAGTCTGTGGAAAGTTCATGAAGTCTTGTGGTGGGACCATACCTGAGGCACAGTCAATTCAGATCAGGTGTACACTTCCTGAATAGTTTCAAAGTCCCTCAATGCATCATTCATTTTTTCAGCAAGTTTACAGATGGCCAGTCCCGCTGTGTAGTGGGAAACTGCTGGCTATATAAAAGCCCATCAGAGGGCTGCACAGCAGAGTGATTAGAAGTCTGGACCCAATGGTACAATCTTGGGGAAATGACATAACTTCTCTGTACCTCAATACCTTCATCTATAAAATGGGGATAATAATAGTATTTACCTCATAGCTGATTTTGAGGAATGAATGAGTTAACTCAGCACACCAAGGCACATCATAATTATGTTACCCAGGATTAAAATGAAGGAGAGAATCCTAGAAGCAGCAAGAGATAAGGAGGCAGATACCTACAAAGGAGTTCCCATCAGACTGTCAGCTGATTTCTCAAAAGAGACCTTACAGGCAAGGGGCTGGAAAGAAGTATTCCAAGTCATGAAAGGCAAGGACCTAATCCAAGATTGGT
>CM052549.1:27959470-28082477 GCA_028533065.1 Trachops cirrhosus
AACAAAAGGAAACTAAGCAAACAACTAGAACAGGAACAGAATCACAGAAATGGAGATCACATGGAGGGTTATCAGTGGTGGGGGGAGGGAGGAGAATGGGGGAAAAGGTTCGGGAAATAAGAAGCATAATTGGTAGGTACAAAACAGAGGGAGATTAAGAATAGACAGGAAATGGAGAAGCCAAAGAACTTACATGTACAACCCATAGACATGAACTAAGTGCAGGGCAGGGGGATACTTGTGAGGGGGTGCAAGGCAGAGGAGGATAAAGGGGAGAAAAAAGTGACAACTGTGATAACATAATCAGTAAAATATACTTCAAAAAAGGTCTGATAAGTTTCAATATTAGTAAGAATGTAAAGAGTCTCTTTACTGTTGGCAAGACAGTAAGCTAATAAAGCCTTTTTTAAGAAGATAATAATCAGTATCCATCAAAATTTTAGATGTGCATACCTTTCAATCCAGGATTTCTATGTCTAGGTATTAGTCCTTGAGAAACACCCACACATATGCCCAGAGACAAGTACAAAGGTATTTATCGTAGCATTGTTTGTAATAGCCCGAAGTCAGGAATGGTCCGATAAATTTTGGTAGGCTTCTACGCAGCATTTAAAAAGACTGAAGTAGCTGTTTATATATTTGGAAACATCTCCAAAATATATACTCAAAATAAAACCAGATAATAACAAAATAACATGCACATGTAGGATAAATTATTTTACATAATAAAAAAAATTATTTATGTTGGTAAGTATACGAACCTACATGAAAAAAGTCAGAAAAGATACACATCAACTCTCAACAGAGTTGATTAACATTTATTAACATCAAGAGATGGGCAAAATGGGACGTTAACTTCTTATCCTGAACTCCTAGAGAAAACCTTTGTTAATATCTTTCTATTCCTCAAGCCTTTTCTAAGCATGTACTACCCAAATATCACCAGGCTTCTCAGTACTGTAGCTTTCGTTAGCTTGTTAGTGCCATGTGAGGAAATGTTAGAAAGTGGGAAAGATTTGCCCTCGTGCTACCCTTTGCCTCAGGGCTACCTGCCCTGCCAGGGTCGCTAATCTTTGCAAAGTTCTGCTGAAGCCTCAGCAGCCACAACACAATCCTGACTTCACATTTGAACCATAGGCCCCTGCCTCACTCAGGCCCCTCTCTCCACTCCAATGTTACCTCTGCAGCAACTTTTAAGACCCATACTCATCCTTCCTCTGAAAGTGAACAGAAATATGGCCCTTATCTCGGCTTGAGCTCTCTACGGTGGTTCCTATAACAGAGGTTTGGGTGCTAAGGTGTTATAGCTCTTTTTAGCTTTATATATATACATCCTTTCTCCCAACAGGGTGCATTTCCATAGGGAAAGAGTAGCAAAGTGTTCACTGTCAAATAACAAAAGCCACTGAAGACTCAGAATTACTTATGGAGAAATTTATCATGCAGCTATTTATGCACAGGTAAGAAATATAAGCAGTTTTTTCACTATACATTGTTTCTGATAGCCAAAAATTAGAAACAACCCAAATGTCCATAAAAGAAACTGGTTAAATAAATGATGATATATCTATACCATAAAACATTAGGCAACTGTGAAAAAGAATGAGGAAGTTTTCTTACACCAATACAGAAAGTAGCCCAAGATAAAAATAAACAAACAAAAACCCAATGATATGTAAAATACGCCACCTTTGTAAACAAATGAAGATAAATAACAATCTATATTTGCTTTTGCTTGTATATAAAGAAACTATGGGAATTTACAAAAGAAATGAAGGGCAATGGTTGGCAGTGAGAGGGATGGGGTGAGAATTGGTCAGATGGAGGACAAGGATGGTAGGCAGACTTTTTATTGAATATCTTTTTGTATTATTTGGTTTTTAAACCATATTTATTATTCATAAACTATATGAAGATCTGAAAAAAACTATTCAGATCTCCAGATTTTCTTCTCCTAAGGTCACGTCTTTCCCATGGGGCCAAGCAAGTGAAATCCTTGCAAGTTAGCTTCCTGGCCCCAGTCTTTATGTTTCCCCACCCCCCCCCGAGTTTCCTCTGGAGATTTGTAAATTCAGTCAGTGTGAGTGCGTATGGGGCAGACAGAGCGCACGCCTTTTCTACCTGATCTCCCCTTGCCCGGGCTATGCTCTGTTTTACACACCCACAGACGCATGCAAACATAATAACATGTATCATGCTTACATAAATAAGTACTCCTTGGGTTACAAACACCTGAAATTCAACACAAACTATTGTAATCATGCAGAGAGTTCCCATGCACACCAAAGGCAATAAAGCACTCAATAAAGTTCCTAACTTCTAGGGTTGATGGAAAGATGAAATAAATTAATGCACATAAAAAAGTAGTTATGCACCTACTAAGTAGTAAATAAAGATTAGTTGTTATTATTATTTGTGGACATTTTAAAACATAATATTTGTTTTCTGTATCACATGTCTGAATACTATTTATAGTATGCAAATTACAAAATAAGTCTTAGATTTTTTCCCCCAGAGCTGACTGACTTTAACTTAGAAACACCTTTAGGCTATCATCATTCAGGTTTAAGGCACATTCTCAACTGCAAGAAGCTCTGTGACTGGCAGGGAGCTGGCTTTGTTTTTGTGGTTTTACATAAAAGAAGGAACAGATGACTTTCTGGCCTTTTTTTTTCTTCTAAAAATCAGTGAGTTTGGCAATAACAAAGCTCATGGCACATTCTCACCAGATTCAAAGATTACCCCTTGAGGACTTCCCTTGTACTCTCCAGTGAGGACATGGTGCTCCCAACCTGACCCCTGTCACCCAAATGTGTACGGCAGCAGGGAGATTTGTGTGCACCTGTCTGGCAAGGACTATAAAAACATGCCTCCAAATGAATATTAAAATTACATGACTAAAATGAAGCTGTGTCTCAGCTACGAGCAAAGGGGAATGGTTGCATGAGTCATGTCACAAAACAGCCACCTGGGCAGCAAGAGGCTATGAGGCGGGGAGGAAAGGCATCCGAGAGAATTCCAAACCAAAGCAGACCCTTCAGCAAGAACGATAGCCGGTCAGAAGGGGAGAGTGGAGGGCAGGGGCCAAGGCTGTCTGGGTTGTTGCACTGGGATACCTGGGGGTTTATTTTGTGGGTTTGGTAGAAACAAAGAAATGTTCTTTTGGGCTTTTCCTGGCATCACTGTTGCTGGCAGGTGAACAGAAGTGAGTTGCCCATCATTGTTCCATAGTTGCCACCACAGATCTTCAGCAGAATCTTCCCATAATCCTTCAATGTGTCTCTTCTAAGGTATAGCAACTTGCCGTACAGCTGCTAATTCTCCATTGAGATGTCTCACCCCTGCATGGCAGGGGCAACATCCCTGGACCCTTGCAAGATTCCATAATGGGAGTCAGGTCTGGGCCTTTGTTCCTGCTCCCCTCATGGCCTTGTTGAACCTTTCAGCAAAGAAGGTGTGGACTTCCTGAAACATTTCACACCAGCCGGCATGGCCTGCTGCAGGTCCCCGGACATCTCCAGGCAGATGCTCTTCTCAATGTCTTCACCTACCATTCCCTGATACTTGTTGAAAGCTTCCACCAGGTGGGCCTGGCTCCAGGAGCACAGCACTGCACTGAACTTGGACTTATCTGTTTCCAGGCAGTTCTCCCCAGCTGTGTACAGCTCCTAGCATCTCTGGAGCAAGCGACATGTCCGCATGTGTGCTTACATCCCGTTTCTGCAAGAGAGAGAGCTGAGGAGCCACTGGAAGTGCCAGGCAGTGTTGCTTCAAACAGCCTCCCCTGGGGACTGTTTGGATTCTGTTTGGACTGTTAGGTGGGCCCTGCCCAGTTCCTGGATGTGCCTGTGGCTGTGGGAGGCAAGGGTCTCCATTAGGCAGGTTTCATCAGTGTCAGCCCGCTTGAGGGCTTCCTTTATCTCATAAACATCAAGAGGACTGGGGTCTTCATCGTAGCCAAGGTGGTCTTCGAAAAGTTTCTTGATGGTTTCAATTCCAGATCTTTGATCAAATCATTCCCAGAAGCTGTCTTGAAGGACAGGAGGATCTGCTGCCGCTGCTCGTTGGAGCCACTCGCCAGGCCATCGGCAATGGCCTCTCCTCGCTCCCAAATCCTTCATACATGGCCTTTCACAGGACCCTGGTGTCTCGCAAAAGGCAGAAGCCAGAAGCATCTGTGATGATGTTTCGCTTTCTAAGCTGGGCTGGGGGCGTGGCAAGGGTGACATCCCTGGACCCTTGCTATCCTGGGTAGGTTGGCACCGGCTGCTGCTGCTGCCACCCAGGAGGTGGCATTGGTGACTGGCCAGGGTAGGCCCCTGGGGGCTGCTGTCCAGGAGGCGGCATGGGCTGGCCTGGCACAGGGGCCCCTGGGTGTGGCAGGTAAGAAGGCATCCCAGATGGTGGGTTTCCTCCAGGGGCAGGTGCATTCCCTACAGAGGAACTGAATGCTGGATGGAAGGGGGTTACCCATAACCCCCAGGGGGGACAGAAGGGTAACCGCCCTTAAGGCCCCAGGGGAGAGGTTTGGCACGTTGGCTCCTCTGAAGGTCCCCTGATATGTTGGCTGCCATTCCAGAGAGGTAGTCCTCCTTGAACTGCCCTGCATAATCGGCCACGTTATCCGGCCCAACAGGGATCACGTTGGGCGGGGAGTAGCACCAAACCCTGTTGCAACTGGCGGGTAGCCGCCTGCAGGCAGGGCGGCACGGAGCCTGAGTACCTCAAGGTCAGATCTAGCCACTGGCCACCTGAGTGAGGAGCCGAGAGGGACAAGAGAGGAAGCAGCGGCTCTTTCTCTGGGCATCCGGGGTGAGGTGCCTTGGGAGGGTCAGGAGCTCTGCCCTGCAGTAAGTCTTAGATTTCAAGGTTAGTCTTTTATTTACACACAAAAGTCTCTATAGGACAAGATGAAAAGAAGAAGTTCACAATGAATTTTGAACTCAAACTTTTTGAATGGTTAAGGACACTTGAACTTCCAAATGTAATTGAGACCAAGAGTCCGAAAATGCCAAACGAGAGAAAATAGGGGATTCTAAATGGTGTTTGATAAACACTCATTCAATACCCCAAATACTTATACAGGGGACAAGATGAATGATTTGATTGGGCAGCCGTTATTGTTAGGGGAAAATAAAGTGGAAGAAACTGAAATATTTAGGTACCTATCAAGAAGTGATGAAAGCCAGCTGTGGGAAACGATTCCGTAAGGGAGAGTTCCTGTATTACAAAGGAAATAGCTGTACATTGTCAAGCAGGGAATTTGGTGAGATGGAAAGCAAGGAAACCCACCACAATAAGATGCCAGATCCACAACAGCCTTACTCAACATTTTCTTCTTACTGTGCCAAGGTGGGCAGTTTTGCTTCATCACTCTTCTAATTGAAAATGAAACTCCTGGGACTGTCTTAATATTGTATTTTAGAATATCTCCTGGGATCCCAGGAATGTATTATGGCATGTCTATCATTCCACAGGCTGTATGTATTAGCTGGGATGGGGGTGGGGGGATGTCTGTGGCAATTTTCAGAAGATAATACTTCAGTGCTAAAAGTTGAATGTCTAGACTCCTGCACATATGTGACAACAAATAAGTAAGTGACTCTGCATTATTCTTAGCATATTCAGGGGTGAGCAAACGTAGGATTATAGTTGTCAGTACATGAAACAGATTATTCTTGTATTGTTTTTCATTAATTATTGTATTATTTACTTGTGCTACAACTGTAAACCTACTGTTGCCCACCCCTGTACTTAAATATTGAATAGTATCTTACACATTGTCAGACAGATCTGTTGGCATCACCTTTCTTCTAATAAATACAATGATGGTGATGGTCGATGACAGCCACTGGCCGTTATTACCCCAAATGTTCTGTTTTTAAAAAATATTTTGAGGTTTCACTATAAGTAGTTCATTAAAATATTTTACTGTAAAATGTGTGACAAATGGAACATGAAACTAACAATACACATAACCACAGTTGAAGTTTGTGCCTCTTGAAACTTTACGTATTTTGAAGCAGAATTTTAGCTGGAAAGCCAATGATAAACAAACTAAAAGTAGCTCATTTCAGATATTCATTAAGAACGTTATAACAGTAAATGCCATGTGTCAACTTGTCTGGACCACAGGGTGCCCAAATACCAGGGTAAACATTATTTCTGAGTATGTCTGTGAAGGTGTTTCTCGGTAGGATTAACATTTGAATCAGTAGACTGAGTAAAACAGATTGCCCTCCCCAATGTGGGTGGGCCTGGCCCAATCCATTGAACATCTGAATGGAATAAAAATCTGAGTAAGAAAGAACTCTCTCTCCCTGCCTGAATATCCTTGAGCTGAAACTTGGGTCTTTCACTGTCTTTGATTCAGACTCAGAATGCAACTTATACCATTGGCTTTCTGGTTCTCAGACTGGAACTATACCATAGACTCTCCTGGGTCTAGACTCCTTAGCCTCCATAGCTGCGTGAGCCAATTCCTTATAATAAATATATTTGGAGATAGATAGATGACAGATAGGTAGATAGATAGGAATATATATATATATATATTCCAGTTGGTTCTGTTTTCTGGAGAACCCTGACTAATACAAACATAAAATACTTTGGGGTCTTGAAATCAGGCTAGACGTCACGAAGGAACAGACAGTCTTGCAAGATTTCCAGGACTTCCTGTGTTCAGTTAAGGCAGCAGTGCCACGAGATGCGCCTTTCTTGTTTATTTTTGTACTTCCACTTCCTGTCAAGTGCTGTTAACCAGCAAATTCAGAGGTGCATGAACATTTAAATAACCTTGAAGTGTGCATAATTGTGTGTTTAATACCCCTCCCCCAACAAATTCAATTTCTTTAGACGTTTTGTGATTTTCATTGTAGTCGAGCAGCAGGCAGAGTTTTTACTTCAATTCACAGGTGATCACTATTGCCTCTCTCATTTCCCTAAGGACAGAGGTAAAGGTAGTGCTCTTTCTTGGAGAATAGCTGTAATGACAAAAACAGTAACACCACCTATGAGTGCCTAGTGAGCTTATACCAGTGTTTCTCAAATGCTGGCCCCCACACCAGCAGCATCATGTGTGAATTTACTAGAAATATAATGTAAAATCTCAAGCTCCATTCCAGACCTTCTGGATCAAAAACTCTCTAAAGCTTGATAACCACCAGCTTATATAATAATCACTTCATAAGCATTATCTCATTAAATCCTCAAAACATGAGTGTGGTACTATTATCCCCATTTTACAGAAAAAGAAAATAAAGCTCAGAAAAGCTAAAATGGCTTCCAATGATCACACTAGTAAAAGGCAGAGCTGAGGCCCAAACCTTGTGTCCCAAACCCAATACTCTTTCCACACCATCGTAGTTTCCTCCTCAAATAACTCAAGTATATTCCTAACATTCACCCACTGCCACATAAGACTTGGAATGCTTTACATCATGCCTGCACATAATAGACATGCCTAACCTGATAGGGGAGCAACATTAAGTGGCCCTCTCAGGGAGCACCCGTGTTTTCCCCCCACTTCTGCATGAAGTGAGGCCTCCAAATGCACGGCTCCTTTGAGAGTAGCGGTACATTCCGTCCAGCCCTGCCGCCCACTCCCCCATCAGGAGGTTGTCATGTTGTTCTTTCTGCTCAGTCATGATGCAGTATAGCTTTGTAACAACAGAAGAAGGTAAACAACCTAGATGTCCATCAGAGGAATGGTTAATTAAATTTTGCAGTGGTTGTAAAGCATAAGGCAACTCTATATGGTCATAAGGAAAGGTCTTATCAGAGGGAAAAGTAAGGTGCAGATCATGTACAATACATAGCATGCTGTCATTTGTGTGGTGAAAAAAAGAATAATTCACACACATATGTCTGTAAATTCCTGGAATTTGTATGGGATAAGTAACAACTAGCAAGCAGTGGTTTTGTCCAGCGAGAGGAGTTGGGGGAGACAGAAGATGGGAAGGGAATCGGTGAACAAGGAAGGGAAGCAGGAAGACTTACTTTTCATTACTTGAATTTTTAAAACCATAATTAAAATGGCCTATTTAAATATATCTTTATTGTACCTATGTTTATTTATACTTATTATATATTGAAAAGGACAGTTATGAACTCCTACATATCCCATCTACCTTCAATAGTCAATTATGTTTTCATTCCCAGGAAGCATCTTATAATTTAAACCTAAACTACCTCTCTATGGAAATTCCCAGATTTTATCTCATCGTGTAAAGCTGAAATTAGTTTTAAGATTGAAGTGCAGTGTCCTAATTCTAGTATAACGGGAGTGCTTTCTCTTCATCCTTCAAGTTAAAACCTCCCAAACCCCAAATCCTCTAGCAGGCCCAGGTCACATCTCTGCAACCTGGCACTCTACATCTTGATACTTTTCTGATACACACAAATTGCTTTCCACTCGGTTCCTCGCTTCTCAGATCCCAACCTGCCTCACACTCTTTAAATGAGCCAATGCCCAATAGATAATTAATGTGAAATAGAATTGCCCTTATAGTCACATGCCTTCTCCCTGTGACAGAACAACTCCCAACTCCCCCACCCTCTACAAAAAATAAAAAAGATGAGCAAGGGGGAAAAAAGTCTTGACAATTACTCATAAGAGCCAACTATAATTATGCAAATTAGGATGAGCAATGGTGAGTTCATTTAGGAGGAATATTAAAAATATTTTAAATAATGGAGGCAGAGTGGCTATTATATACTGAAAAGTAAGTGTGTAATTTCTAGAATAGGTAAAATTTTGAGTGATTCATAAATGAAGATTAGAAGAGTGTAGGAAGCAGGACGTGGCCTAAGTGAAAATGTATGTACATGGGTTGGTACTATTGGGAAATACCCATAACACAGTACAACATGACTCAGGGGAAAAAAGAAAGAAAAAGACCAGGGGGCTGGGTGGAGGGGAGTAAAGGGTGGGGGGAAATGGGGAACATCTGTAACAGTGTCAACAATAAAAAAAGTTTTAAAAATTATGTTCACACACTCACAAAAGTAAAGAGAAAAAAATACAATGATACTTGTTGTATTGGATTGGCTCAAACAGCCATATTTTGAGGTGACTCGCCATGCTAAAAGAAAATGTGGAGTTATTTAATATAATTGCTGATTTGTATGACCAGTGATTTAAATCACCTAAAGTAAACAGGTAGTGGAGAGGTCACAAAACAACTCACAGTTTGTGAGCACATAACAGGGGTGTCAAACTCTTCTTCACCAGGGGCCACATCAGCCTCAAGGTCGCTTTCAAAGGGCCGAATGTAATGCTAGGACTGTGTTAATGTTCTTACACAGTTAAATGAACTCCTTAACAGTTAAGTGACACCTTGGCGCTGCTGCCAGGTAAAAGCAAGGAGCCAGGCCGGATAAAACAATGGGGAAGGCTGGACTCGGCCCGTGGGCCTTGTGTTTGCCACCTGTGACATAGAAGATGAGGACCCTGAAACTATACTCACTCAGCTCCGCCTCCCAACTTACAGCCCAGGGTCTTATCCAAGTTGACTGATTTTCATACAGTGAATATGTATTATCTGCACAAATCTATAAGGATAAGGGAGTGGGGGGAAGAGAATAGAGCTGGTTCTTCACTTTCCCGTAACTTTTCCCCAGTTCACCCTTCAGCTCACCTCAGCTAATCAAAAATATGATTATGTTTTCTTCTGTCCCATAACTTGGTGATTAGGAGGAAAACACCAGTAGGAAGACACTGTAGAGACACTAAGGTTCTTGGAACTAATGAGATTTTTAGTGTAAATTTTGGTTTTTAGCAAAAATTTGTTAAATAACTTCAGTTACCTTCTTTTTGATTCTCACTTTTCTAATAGATGGGATTAATAATTATTAATAAAAAATAACTCTAGGGTGTGGAATGTTACACATTCATTGGCAATCCAGTGCCATGAGAAAGCACTGTATATCACTTTATGTGTTTTCTCCTTTCCTGGTAATTCAGTACTCTCTCAAGTCTCAGTTTCCACAAATCAAGATTGATTTCTACCAACTTAATATGATCCTTCTCTGGCAATTGAGATTTTTCAATTATCTATTCAGGTGGTAGTCATGTATGTGAAATGTTCACCATAAATTAATAAGCACTTTATATAATGTATCCTGTAAAGCTGTCCAAAACCAAAAATGCCAATACCTCAATAAAAACAAAACAAACAAAAACACCATTTGACATTGAAAAACAACTCAAATGCACAAAATAAAGGCTTAGGGGTATTTGGTACCTACGGTGTTTTAGGCATTGTGCTAATCACTTGGACGGCAGTGATGAGTAAGATGAGGTCCCTGCTCTAAGATACTCTCAGGCTAGTGGGCAGAGATGAAAAGTAACATGTAACTTCAATATAATAATTGCTTTAATAGAGAACATGAATAGAAAATTGTAGGACAGAGGGCTATTAATGCTGCCTGAAGCCATTGGCTAAGGCTCCCCATTTCATCTTGAAGACACAGACAGAGCTTGGGAAGCATCTTTGGCACAGGGGAAAAGGACATGGCTTTAGAGGAGCTGGAGGTCTGCTGAGGGAGACAGATCAGCAGACACATAGCATAAGACAACAAGACAAGGACTTTAGGTGGAAGTACGCACAAAATGCTATGGGAACACCAAAGGCAGAACAATTAATTTTGTAGAAGTTGTGGGAATATGGTGAGGACTGGTCCGTGAAGACTTGTACATTAGAACTCCATATAAAAGGAGAAATCAAGATTTGCCAAGCAGAAAAGAAAAATGAATATACCAGGAAAAGGAGCACCTCGATCCTACTCTCAAGGCACAGATGGGGAGAAGTCTGGTGTGCATAAAGGCACAGGAGGGTGGGAGACCAGCAAGTAATTAGAAAACTTGGACGTATTCTGAAGGGGATCACATGCCATCCTAAGGAGTGTGGACTGGAGTATATCTTGTAGGCAGCTGGAAATTGAAAAAAGTCCTTACTCCTGTTAGTGACAAGTAGAACTATGACTGAGGAAAAGCCTGGATGCAACCTTCCAGGTGTGAGGTGATGAGCTATGATCTAGACTGAAGCAGTGGAATGAAGAATGAAGGTGCAGAAGAAAGGCTCCTCAGGAGGCAGAACTGAAAAGTTAGGGGGTAAGATAGAGGGTTGCGATTCACTCTTGGATGCTGGAAGGATAATGAGATCCTGATTGAGCTGGGAGAATAAGAAGAGGAATTTGTGTGAACAAGCCACAGAGGGAGGGTGCCATGTCAATCCTTCAGGTGTGTTGAGTTTCAAGATGCCTCAAGGAGAATTCCTATGAGCAGTTGGACATGCAGCTCTGTCACTGGAGGAGCAGTCAGGCCAATGTGAGATTGCCTAGGAGTGGAGAAAAAGTGAGAGGGCAGAGGAGAGAAGGATGTAAAAGAACCCCAACCTCAAAGAAATGGGCAGAGGAACAGAAAATGAGGGAAGAGGCAGAATACTTAGAAGTATATACGAGGTGGTGTGGGATCGGGGAGGTAGGTGGGGATGGCTGGGGTGTGGGGGGAGTCAGGGGAGGTGCAGACGACTGTACTTGAACAACAATAAATTTTAAAAAAAAAGTATATACGAGGGGGACCAAGAGAAGCAAGTGAGACTGAACTCAGTAGGGAAGATGCTCTCCTGCTGGGGAGACCAATTGTTAGTGGCAAATGGAGAAGACAGGCAAGTAGGAGAACTGAGCAGTGTCCATTGATTGGTGACTGAGTGTTCTTCCCTGCCTTGCTGAGAGCAGCGAGGTGGGAACAGAAACAAGGTGGCAACGGATTACAAAGAGAATAGGAGCTAATGACCAGAATAACCCCTGTAGTCTTCTTTCTCAAGAACTTAGTGATGAAGAAAAGGTGAAATGTAAGGCATTAGCCCAGAAAAAAAGGAAGTCAAGCTGCAGGAGTGGTCGTTTTTGTTGCTGTGTGTTATTTCTTTGACATCTGGTGGAGTCTTGAGCACATGTGTACCCAGAAGAGAAGGATGGGTGAAAAACGGACACATCGGAGGAGACAATGAGGAGGCCAGATCTTTGGGGCACAGAGTGAAGCCTGAGTCTTAGAAAGAGGTAGAAAGTTTTCTCCTGGGATAAAAGGGAAGAAGGAACAAAGAAGTTGAAGGCTGGAGGAGTCTGAGGGGAGTAAGGAAAGTGAACTCTGTGAGTTTCTGCCTGACGACCTCTTTTTCCTTGACAAAGCATTTGGCTAGGAAATCTCTAAAAGTGTCGTGAGACTGAGTATGCTGAAAGAGAATGTTATTAATAAATACCAGTGTCTTGTTTACTCTTTTAAAAACATTGCTTCACTTTCTTTAGTGAGATCATTAAGTCTTATCTCAAGAAACATGGTTAAATATGACTGTAGAAAACTCAGACTATAAACTTGCAGATACAGAAGAGGCCACTTTATAGCAGGACTAATACCAGGCTTACATAGCTTTGCCTGGGGCTCCACAGATGCTTTTGATAACTCTTCCTTGTAGCAACATTGGAGTCAATTCTGGATTTGGGGTTATTCTGTAGGATTTAAAACTTATTTGGAATAAAGTATTCTGGTACTTCATATTCTTAAAAAAAAAAAGGTCAAAGAAACAACAACAAAAAAACTGGGGCTTTCCTTAGAGTGGGACACATGTTAACCCTAGGAGAGAATCCATGCGTCTCTCCAGCCTTTTGAGAAACTCGGACCGCTGATTATCAGGTCTGGTGTGCGCTGCATGGTTGCCCTGAACAAATGGGCCAGGGACACAGTCATAAAAGAGAGACATCAGATTAGACAAACTATCGCTTAGAAAGAATTAATACAGCCATGTGGTATGCTAACCATCAGCTCATAGACCCTCTGCTCTGGTGGCACTAGTCTCCAGAGGCTACTTAATCTCATTGAGACAAGACAGCCAGCCCAATTGATACAGAAAATGAAAGCCCTTTGATCTCATATCACACCGACTAAGAGGAGGATCCAGCAGACAGCATGGCAGTCTTCCAAAGGAGAATTAACACTGCAGGAGGAAAGTAGGGAAGTAGTAACATTTTACCTTGGAGTCCCATGAACTTGGTATACTTAAATAAGGATTGAAGAGTAATAAATTCATCCCAATGAATGAATGGAGTTTGTTTGCTCTTAGTGATAAAGCACAAACAGTATTGTCGCTATGAAATCTTTCAAATCGTCAGGCAAGCATTACAGCAGTGATAGTAAATGTAAGCATAATAAATGAAGCATACCTGCCTTTCGGAATGTAACTGTAAAGGACAGGTGTTTGTCAATGCCGACCTTTCCTGCTACAATAGACTACCCCCACTAAAGAATTTTCTTGGAAGAAACTTATTGTGTTGTGATTTAAATAGAATTTACTATGCTTTTTAAGTAAGGTAGCTATTCATACAAGAAACTGGCTTTGCAATAATCAGAATATCTACAAATATACTAATGGGATTGTAAATCAGACCATTATTCAAATGTCAGAAAATATAAAAATATGTTTTCTCTATTGTAATGCCAAAGCACATATTTCAATAATTCTATCAGTTATGTTTTTTACATATGTGATGTAATGGTGGTTTCAAAAACAAACCAAGGCTATGATTATATAAGTAGGATTAAATAAATTGTGGTATTAATGAGAAAAAATAGGAATAATTTTAGATACAGAGAATTACTTCGAAAAATAACATTCTCTAAGTTTAGTGTTTTTACCCATTGGATCTCATTCTTAATATATGTAAAAAGCCTAAGGTATCTGATATTTGGGGAAGTGTATCCTCCCACTATATATTTTTAAAACTAGGACACTATAAATAAAAACAACAAAAAGGAATTGAGGCAGAATATTAAATAACATCTTTTTCTTATGGGAAACAGTACCCATAATGATGAATAATCAAATCAACAATAAATTAACATTTATTTGAATGAATCTGGAAAAATGTAATTGTCTGATTATATATAGTATATATTCAAAATAAATTGTAGTTCTTTCGGATTTTTTTTCCCCAGTAACCTACAAGCCCAGACTTTAAATTTGTGGACTAGTCAACTGTCAACTTCTTTTTTCCTCCTCATTTAAAATCAACACCAGTTCTCTGTCCCACTGTCTTAAAGACATCACAGGTGCTGTTTACTAATCTCCTGTGAGACCCACTTCCACCTCTCTAGATGAATGCAACACCTGGCTTTTAATTTTCTTCTACAATCTCATCACTTCTGACAACTTCAAAATTCGTGCTAGGGACCCATCAGTTACCTCAACTGTAGAGTCCTGTGATCTTGTTACTGCAGCCTTCCAACTCCACCCTGCTTGAGCCACGCACCAGCAAAATCGCTCCCTGAATTTAAGCATTACAGGCAACTGGAGTGTGTTTTTATTACACAACCCCAATGTCTACCCACCCCTCCCCTTCTCATGCCCTTCCCTACTTTGCTAACCAAGTTCAATAAACACTAAATCCTTCATAGTTTAATCTATTCATGAACTTTTCTCAGCCAATATTGCTCTCTCCAACACCTAGGCTCCCACCATGTTCTTGCGATCCACCAGTGAGCAAAGCCACAACATACACATTGCCCAGTTTTTCTGGAGAAGATCTCAGAATGCTCTGGCTCACACAAACACACTTAGGCTCACCTCCACTGTGCTGGGAAAACCAACAACATTCATTGCTGGGAACATTCTCCCCAACAGCTCCACACACATAAATCCCACCTGTGTGCCTCAAACTGCTTGAATATTTCCTGTATCATTCACAGCAAGACTTCCTAAATCCATTGAATATAACTGGTCTCATAATCCCTCCACTTAACTTTCCTCAATTTCCATCAGCTTCAAAGGCACTTTTACCACCATTTATGACTTTCCATTCTGTATTTTTAATTTAGAGATCTCTCCAGAGGTTGCAATACCACATTAAGAACTTATAATATGCCCCCATGCTTAGTGCCAAGCTGGTAGGCACTCAATAGGTATTTATTGAATGAATGAGTAAATGAATGAATCAACACGTGGATGTCCTACTTCCAGTTCAACTCTTGATAAATAATATTACTGGAGAAGAAAGGACAGGATCCTCAGGGAGGGGGACTGCTTTCTGCTCCTCCCACTCCAGCTGTTAGATACTACCTTCAACTGTAGTGTTTGGGTGTTTCATTGATGTTTCAGCAAAGGCTTTAACTATTAATTTTTGGTGGTAATTGGAACATGGCTAATTGGGCTCACGTATAGCTACTCCAAATGAAATAAAACAACTTGATTGCACGCACAATGTTTTAAAGGACAATAGTTAAACGTATAAAAATACACAGTATACATAAAGTATCATACTTATAAAATCAAAGGGACACGACATCCCCCAAAACCATCCTGATCATGACCATTCTTTTCGCTATGCTCAAGTTCTTATAGCCTAACAACGGCTGTGCTTTTTTGTGTTCTTCAAATGCATAGGATCTTCACGATAGTGTAGAAAATAGTCACCCACCATGTCATTCTTTACGCTTTCCCACATGCTGTTTCTATTATGGGTACTATTTTAAATTTCTTACAACCTTGTTTAAAATGTGTTTATAAATTGTAAATTCTGTTTTTCTGTTTTCTTCATCTATGATTTTTTCCCCTCTAATCGGGATGGATTCCAGAAAACTCAGAAACAATATCTAACAAGATCTGAGCAAAGGAAAGAGAGGAACGGCAAATAAACATTTTCCAGTGTTGGGTTAGGAGGATATTCGATCTTTCAATGCGTTCAACAAATGGGTTTAATAATGCACATTTCGGTATAAAACAGTTCAGAACAGAAATATTTGCTACTCAGCCCATTTACCCTGGGAATTACACAACATGGACCATTTTCAATAACTCTTTTCACTATAATGATTTCCTCCTGCTCAAGCAAAAGAGATGTAGAAACCATTTTGGTCTAGAAATGTAATATGTCAAGATACAGATGTATTAAAGAAATATTAAAATACAATAATTTTAATCACTTTGGTTCAATGTTATATTATCTTTTTGAAGTACTTAAATCCTTCTTAAATTTTTCCAACCAAAATATAAAATTGCCTTTTATTCAGAATTCATATAAGTAGACAATCTGGAAAAGCATATTTATTTTAAAGGCATGGTAAAGTACTGGTAAACAAAAAAAAAAGATGAAGTTATATTTTTAGGAGACCAGTTGCTTTCTCCAAATTTTTTAACTTAAAGATCTTGAAGTGCCTTTTGTTTTGTTTTGTTTCATTTTTCCATAAAATATGCAATTTTTATTTGTCAATTACAGCTCAGGAAAACTACTCCACTCTCTTGACCGGAACTCAAAAATAACATTATTTTTAATTTAATCTTGACTTATTTAATTTTATATTTTAATGTCAATCCATATAGATCATATAAATAGTAACTTTTACTTACTAAGACCATTCAGTCGTGTAAGATCTTTTCAAACATTCTGAGTGAAGGGAAGTAGAATGTTATCTATTTAATAATTACTCATTCATTTCCTTAGCAAACTGGTATTGAATGTGTATGACATGTATGGTACAACAGTTAAGAACTAGTTCCCTGAGGAGTTTTACAAGTAATAGAGTTAAGATATATTTCCATATCACTATAACTTATAGTAATAATTGCCACAGAAGAGATGCTATAAAAATTCATAGGACTATAGAGATTTGTGGTAGCTTTTTTGAACCAGTGCGACAGTTTAGTGCTTAGAATTTTACGTTTTACAAAGCTCCCCAAATAACAATCACATAAAGCACTGCCCTTATTCATGATTTTATTTTTTTAGTCATTGTGTACTCAGAATTTTTTGACCATATTTATCTAATTCTTTCTTTTTTTTAATCCTCACCCAATAATATGTTTATTATTTTAGGGAGTCAGGAAGGGAGAAAAGCGGGAAAGAAAAAGAGAAATATCGATATGAAAGAAACATTGATCGGTTGCCTCCCATCGTGCCCTGACTGGGGATCAAGTCCTCAACCTAGGTGTATGTCCAGACCAGGGATCCAGCCTGCAGCCTTGCCGGTGTATGGGACGATGCTCCAGCCAGCCAGGGCACATTTATCTAATTCTTAGAAAACAAAAATTCAGGGAATGTTTCTTTACTGATCATGTATTGTAAGGCACTAAGGTGGACCCTAGTCGTGTGCACTAAAAATGAATACCGCAGAAATGGTCCCTTCACTCAAGGAGTTCCTACTCTAATAGGAGAAAGGGAAAAAATGTTTCTGGTGAACGTATCTTCCATTCCTTCCCATCATACTGGAACTGAACTTTAATAGGCACCAAAGCAACCACATTATTTCATCGATACCCCCTAGGAGCAACAAGCCAATGCAATAGGTTATGGTCGATTTTGGGGTTAGTTCACAATTGTTGACAAGACAAGTCAGTGTTTTCTAAAGCACTGGATGCTGCTGGTATAACTCACAGAAGGGATAAGTGTGCTGAGACGGCATTTCTGATCAACACAAGGAGCGGACAATCTTTGATGAAGGGCCTCTGATCTCTAAAGCAGAGACTGCTTGAAGGAACCAAATCCTGTCCAGGAAGTGAGAGTTCTGAAAGATTTGCTTCAGGGGACTCTTCCTGGTAACATGACAGGTCCTTTTCCTCCAGAAATCTTACTCTGTGAATGACAGCAGGAAGAAAAAGCAGAAGAATACAGAAGAGGACAGAGAGACAACTAACGCAGAACAGACTGTCTAGTGTATGAGAGAGGAAATACAGAAGAAAGTAAGGAAAGGCAGAATTTATGAGAAGGAGAAAAGGAAGTAAGTGGGGCAGGAGGAGAAAAGAAGAAGACTTAGCATATAACACGAGCAACAAGGGTTCCAAGGGTGTGGCAGTTATACCAATTGGACACAGTATTGTGCAGTAAATCCTGGGCTAGGTGCCCAGGAATAAGGACAGTAAAACTCTAAGTGACAGCTGTTTTATCAGGAGGAATATTAATAATAATCACAGCTAACATGTACTTTCTATGTGCCAATCCTGCACTTTATATGGATTAACCTATTAAATCTTCAGGACAACCCTAGAGGCAGTGAGTCTCAGCCCAGACAAACTAAAACTCACAGCAGTTAAGTAACTTATCCAAGAACACAAGCTAACATGTGGCAGGGCCTGGATTTTAACCAACACTATCTGGCTCCAGAACCCCTCCTCTCAAGAACTAGGCTACCCCTCCCTGGCTATCACCAGACACGCAAGAACCTGGAGAAATAAGATGGTAGGAAAGAAATGTGATGGATTAAAACATGAATCTGGCCACCTCTGACTTCCAAACTGTTTCCCACTCTTTCTATGATGAGGGACAAAGATTTTAAAGAAAACTCGTATCTGTTTTATACACATTCAAGTGTAAGAGATAGTTTCAATTAATTGAATATACTGACTTATAGTCTTAGTCATTTTAGATACTTCATGGTATCTAAATCTTAGCTACCATAAAGCACCACGTGGATACCATAAAGTACCATTTAGATACCATTCAGATACTTTATGGTGTGTAAATCAGGCTATCCTTGAGTAATATTTTGTGAACAATCTCAGCTGAAGTCCCCAAGCAGAATATTGGTTGGATGGTAAATACCTGAATTCAGAAGGATTGCACAAAGGTACATATGTTACAGACGGTTATTCTTAGTTAATGAACTGTCACCTAGCCAAAGACTGGCTAGTGGTAAGCCTGGGAGGTGATAGGCCAAGAGCTCACTTATTCCTTCATTCCACAAACACTCAGTGCCCAGATGTGCTAAGCGATGATTTTAGTGATACAAGAGAATATCACTTGTAGGTAGAATACCTTGTTCCTTGTTCCTTACTGTCCTCAGTGATACAAGAGAATATCACTTGTAGAATATCACTGGTAGGATGGAAACTGACACTAAACAAATAAACAAGTAAACCTATAATGTGTCAGATGGTGATGAGTGCTAAGAGAGAAAAAGAAAGAAGTAAGATGGACAGAGACTGGAGTGGATGCATCGTGTAGATCAGGGGCATCAAACTCGTTTTCACCGGGGGGCCACATCAGCCTTGTGGTTGCCTTCAAAGGGACTGTATAAATGTAACTACTCCTTAACTAGGGGCAAGGAGCTTGGCACTGCCGCTAGGTAGAAACAAGGTGCTAAGTCAGATAAAACAAGGTGGAGGGCCGGATTCGGCCTGCAGGCCTTGTGTTTGCCACCTGTGGTATAGGGTGTTGAGAGAACATCCCTCTGAAGACTTGAGTGGGATCTGAAGGAAGTGAGGAAGAGGGCCTTGCAGATGAGTGGGCGAGAAGCACTTCAGCCGGAGGGAACGGCAAGTGCAAAGACTCAGAGGTGCGAACGTGCTTGGTCGGTTTGAGGAACAGCGAGGAGGCCAGTGTGGCTGCAGCAGAGGAAGCAGGGAGAGTGGCGAGGAGAGTCCGTGGTCAAGTAGGGCAAGATTAGGTAAGGCCGTGCAACCCATGCAAGTGTTTTGAATTTTACTCTGTAGGAAATGGGATGACATTGGAGAGTCTTGACTCCGGAAAGTTGTGATGTGATCTAACTTCAATTTTAAAAGTATCACTTTGCTGAGTGGAGAAGGCAGAAGGGAAGGGTGGAGGCAGGGAGATAAAGTAAAAGGCTACTGCAACAGAGCAGGTAACAGGCGAAGGTGGCTGCACTAGAGGGGGAGGTGTGACTGTAGGGCTGGCAGGATTTGCTGAGGGAGTGCACACGGGGTGGGAGAAAGAGACAGGAGTCAAACTTGGCTGCTAGATTTTGGACTAAAGAACCAGAAGAATGTGGTACTTGATTTTGGACTAAAGAACCAGAAGAATGTGGTACTTGTTTGTTTGTTTGTTTTTACTACGATGGAGAAACGTGTGGAAGACGCAGGTTTGAGAAGAAAATAAAGAATTCAGTTTTGTGTTAAATTTGAGATGCCTATTAGACATCTATGCAGAAATACCATGTAGATATTCATATATATATATGTATACATCTGGAATTCAAAAAGGATATGCAGATGAGGATATACATTTTTTGAGTATCCATGTGCAAACTATATTTAAAGCCTTGGTACTAGATGAGGTTACTCAGAGTGCAAAAGTGATAAGAGGGGAAATCAGGTCTAAGGACTGTTCCTCAGAAGAGTTATGGTGTTTGTGTTGAAACCCAAACCACCAGTGTAATGGTATTTGGAGACAGAAGCCTTGGGGAGGTAATTAGATCATGAAGGTGGAGCCCTCATGGAGAGATTAGTGCCCTTATAAGATTAGTGCCCTCTGCCACCTGAGGATACCACCAGGCTGTCTATAGCCCAGAAGGAGGGCCTTCACCAAGAACCTGACCATGAGGGGACCCTAATCTTGGACTTCCCAGACTCCAGAACTGTGAGAAATGATTGCTGATTAAGTCACCCAGTCTATGATATTTTTGCTATAGCAGCCAGAACTGACTGACACACCCCAGGTTTGTGGTTAGGTTTCAGACAATGAATACTGCAAGGATGATGGAACTCCATTTTTGTGTGCATACCATAGAGAAGGTGTGATAGCTGGTATGGAGTAAATGAGCAAAAGAACAATTCAACCACTGATTGTTCAGTCTTGGAAGGTAGACTGCCCCTGTGGGGCAGGACCAAGAGAACAAGCTGGCAATGCAAGACCAAAAAAAAAAAAAAAAAACCAAATCAAGAAGAGGCAGAAAACATGTGTCATGACAGTTAAGAGAGATCATTTCAAGCAAAGATTGAAAACAGCGTTGGAAGTGCGGAGCTTAACTTAGGTAAAAATGCAGTTGACAGCATCAGTGGTGATGTTGGAAAGAACGGTTTCATGGCAGCAGCAGAAGGAGCAAACATTTCTGGAAGGTGACGGAGGCCTGAACTGTGAAGTGAACGCTCACATCTGGAATGTCAATCACAGACGTCCCATCAGGAAGGCAAAACCCCATACATAGTTTGCAGGGCTCTGTGCAAAATGAAAATGTGAGCACCTTGTTCAACTATTATTAAGATGACAACAAGCAAAACATTTTACCAAGCACAGTGCCCTTCTGTGCAACCCATGAAATTTGCCCTGCAGGTCCCAAAGAAGAAAAATAGAATGTCATTTGAAAACAGCCATAGCTTTTGCCAGGATGATGGACCTGAACATATTTTAGGGAAAATCAAGCAGAAGGGAAAAGCTCTTCACTCCATGGGACCATTTGGCTTGCCATCTCAAATTCAGAAGTGGAACTCCTAAACCTTCACCAAGCCATCTTCTTTTGCCACCTTTCTTTGATCTGTTGTGAACTACATTGTTGTTGTTATTATTTTGACACCTCAGACCCAAAACCTGGTTACAAATTTGGTCCTATGCCTCAGTTTCATTGTCTACAATATGGAGGTAATTAGAAGGTTTTGATAATATATATAAAGTCCTTGGAGCTTTCAAGGCACACTATATACACATACATATGCATATACATACATACACATACACACACCCACACATATAACATATATGTATACACGAGGATAGAAATATATATTTAACATAACACACATGTATGCATGTGTGTTATATATAAATATATAACATATGTTAGCTCTTTATTCTGTTTATCTTGTTATTTATCAAATACTGTTAAATGTTTCCTTTTAACTTTTTCTTGTAGTTATTCTTTTCCTTCCCATTCCTACACCACCACCCGGGTCTTTTCACCACTTGTAGGAGCATGTACACTGGCCTTTCATACTCCAGTCTCTTGGGCTTGCTGCCTCTGAAGTCGTCTTCCTTGCACACGACTCTGTTCTGTCACTGCTCCAACAGGCACCTTCTCTGCTCAGAAATCTTAAATCAGTTTTGTGTTTTGCCTAATAATCACATTTAAACTTTCCTGCCTGGATTTCATGGCTCTTCCCAACAAGCATGAGCCCAGGTTGGTGAGATCAGCTCGGCTTGAGGAGCTTCCTTGCTGAGGGAGGCCATGCTGCTGCAGCCCAAAGGTGGAGACTGGGGGGGTTAGAGGAACTAAAACAGAGAACATTACCTGCCCTGCCTAAGGGTTCATCCATTAAGGAGACAACATGGAATCCAGGATGGGAAGGAAACAGGTGAGCAAGATGTGGCCTGGGAGGGTGCCAGGTCACTGCTCAGATGGAAAATCACGTGACGGTTCCTATGCTTCTTACATCACATCTCTCATTCAAGCAACACTTCTTGTTCACTGACTGGGTGGAAACTTGAAGACAAAGAAATAAAAGCCACAGCACCCCACTTTGAAGGAGTCCATCATCATTTTGGGGATGTCAGTAGGAGAGAGTAGAGGACACATGCCCAAAACTATGTGGTCCAAGTTTCTGATGGCTCATGGGTAGGGGTGAGAAAGCTGTAAGAAAAATGGCCAACAAGGGAGCATTTGCGTATCAAAAGATAAAAAGCTGAGGAACTGTACAAATATTCCTGGTAAGCTGAAAAACAAAAAGAAAGAAAGAAAAAAGGTAGGGGCGGCAGGGTTTCCCCTTGAGCGTTTCTAGGGAAAGAACATGGGGCAGGAAGTACAATGTCTCCATTCCTAAGGACAAGGAAACTTCTGCTAAGCCAAGAAGACAGGTCCAGGGTAGGGAAGAGACTGATACAATGACAAACAGCGTGACACTCAGCATTTCAAGCAAGAAAAGTGGGAGGTAGCTGGTGAATGTGGAGGGGTGATAGATGGGGCAGTTCTTTTGGGAAGGCAGTAGTATAGCCTGGGGCTTTAAAGACAGATGTCAATAATTATGGGTACAGATTTAAGGGGCAGAATGGGGTGGCCCGAGGGCCACACCAAAGCAGTAGAGAAAGGAAGAACAGAGTCACTAGGAGGGAAGAGAGTGAAAAACAGTGAAGAATAGGCTAAGGAGATCGAGCAGCTGTGGGTTGAGATCTGGACAGGACAGAGAGGGCTCAGGTGAGACAACCCATCCTCTCGTCCATTCTTCATATACCCAGAAACAGCTGTGGCTTTGCCAAGGCCTAAGATCATTTTACATGTGGTCCATTTTAGGGCCGGTCCTCCTGCAGTGGTGGATATATTGTATCCAGTTAAAAAGACAGACATGTCAGTCAAAGGGTTAGCTGTCCCTAAAAAAGAAAGAATAGGAAATGTGATTTCATGAAAGAGATATTGTGTGTTAAAATTTATTAAGTGTCTGCTAAGTGCAAAGTGCACAGTAGGAGCTTATTTCTCATACCAACCTGTTACAGCAGATAATAGTATCTTTACTGTATGGGTGAGGGAAACTGGGGGTCTGAAAGTTTAAGAACCTAGTCCAAGGTCACATGGTGAGACCAGAGTTATCATCCAGGACTATCTGGTTCCAGCTGTCTAAATGTCCTTTCTCTACACATCTAGGAAGGACCTTAAAACCATGCACTTGGGCCAACGCGGCAGAAAATAGGAATATAGAGGCATCAGCCTGTTCCTCTACATACATTTTGATAACGGCTCTAGCTCAGCAGCTTTTGGGATTTCAAATATTGCTGGAGTCCCTCAGATTCACCGCCTACTGACCTTGACCCTCCGCTTCCCGCTGCCTCCCGGAAGGCTGGCTGTCACTGGTGTTTTCAATGCTTTACAGTCATGCCCCATCTCCCAAAGTTGTGCTTCATATCTTTGAAGAATTTCTGTGGTCGCCCGAAATTTCTAATCTTGAGTATCCTGGTTCTATGTGTACTATTGTAATTTATTTATCCCCTTTTATTAATGAGAGTTGATTAATTTAGCTCATTGTGGTTTTAGCCCAAAAGTTAAAATCTGGCTCCACTTTCCCCATTTCTAATGAAAACACTAATGAATTTTCCCAGTATTTTTTTAGAAGTCCTTATTTCTGTTGTCTTGGAAAGCCAGAGGGTTAAGTTAGAGAGACCCCCCAATAATAATTCACATATGAAATCCAGACCCTTCTCTGGGTTGCTGACATCAGAATCCCACCCTCTGGCCCCTCTCATTTAGGGGATTTTAAAAACAGCTGTGTAACGATGGTGTCGGGCATAGAATGCTGGGCTGGACACAGGGTTTTCAAGATGCAGCAGCTCCACGAAATATCCAGTCTAATCATCTCTTTTACTGTCAAGGACTTTAAGGCCAGGGGCTTAAGTGTGTTGCCCAAGGTCACACAGGTAGTTTGTGGCCCACTTCAGGTTAAATTTCAGGTCTTCTGACACACAGACCAGCAACTTCCTTTATACCTGCTCATCTTGCAAAGGCAAAACTCTCCGTTGCCTTTCTCTACACTATTGTCATATCATCTTTCTCAATGATTAGCAAACCCATTTAATAGGCATAGACACTGAAGGTCACATAGACACATTGTTCCCAGCGAACAATGAGCATCACTGAGAGAAGAAGAACTAGGAACCAAACATAAAGCTCCAGCTTAGAAGCAAGGATGCTGTCTTTTAGGATATACTCACATAGATATCAAAGATTGTGACAAATAAAATGATCAGTCTTTCCAGGTTGTGGTCTCTGTAGAATCTAATTTACCTCAGAGTTGAGCATTTGCTCTTTTTAAAGAAAAATCATTTAACTGATATTTTCAGTGGTAGGGAATGGAAAAAATTATCTAAACACATTTTATTTCAGGTACGATTTGAGAATTTGTCTTCCTGACAAATTCAAAACTACATCTGAACTGGTTTTCTTTTCAACAAAAATATTTTAATGACTAATATCTGCAACCCAAGAGAAAACATAAATCCACGCAAAGTAGCAGGATGATCTGGGTTTTGGGGTTTTTTTGTTTGTTTGTTTTTTCCTGTTTAAGCAAAGAGGATCATCATTTTCAACTTGTCAAATGTTATTCTAGTTATGTCACTCTATTCCAGTCTGTTGGGTGCCTGCTTGACTCAGTCACACTCATGGAGAGACCAGAACCACTGATGCATTGATTGACCACCTACTAGGGCCAGATGGCACAGCCGGGTGCTGGAGCATTGCCAAAGGGAACAAGGCATGATAGACACTCTCGGGGGCGCAGGGTAGTAGAGAGCAGAGCATCAGTTTTAGGAAGGTAGAAAGCAGATGTCCTGAAGGAATTAGAGCAAAGAGGGATGTCATTCAGCTGAGGGAATCTCCTAGGTTTTAAGGAGGAGCTGGGCCTTGAAAGGATGATAGAATTTAGGGAATTGGCTGAAAGGAAAGGAACTGCAGGTAGAGAGAGACAACACGTTTCTGAGATCCTGACATCAGGACACTGACCTGTAAACTTTGCCAGGATTATATTTAAAAAATTATTCTACTCTATCCCCCTTAAGGAAATTGAAACAAATAGTCCCAAAGAAGACAGACTAAAAGATATAAAGCCAATTTTCCCATTGAGAAACACTTACTGAACATAAAATATTTGCCAGTTACTGTGCTAGGTATTGGGTTTAAGACGTTATGAGTAACTCTGAACAAATTTATAGTAGAGTTTAAAAAGTGGACCCTCTCTTCAATTTGTGGTAAAATGTTTGATCCACAGAGTTATGTTATTATATACTTTTTTGTAGGCATTCAAATTCAAAGAATTCTGCGAAGAATTCCATTGTATATATTTTCAGGAAAAAGCCATAATGAGACAACATAAAATAGTTACCTGTATGTGGACACATACATGACACAATCTCATTCTGTAAGACAGATTTTATTGCACAATGGGATAGACACGGAACACCACGTATTCTGAGAGAGTCAGGTTGCCTGGATGTGCCATACCTAGATCTCGGGGAACATCTATTGGCCCCAGGATCTCTAATGGGCTTTCTTCACTTGTACCTGCTGTCAGCCATTCACAGAAGTTTTTCCCAAGTGCCTTTCTTTGCCCTACCTCCTGCTTCCCAGACCCACTTTATCATACATAATCTCTCCCCACTGTGTTGTACCCTTACTGCTTTGTCTGCATGGTCTATCTAAAACATGTGCACACCTTGTAGCTCAACTAAAAGCAGCTACGGCAACACAATTGTTACGCCATCTGTGCAATTGAGATGCAAGTATTTATTATTTTAAAAAAGAAATGTTAGAAGTCAGTGAAAATTACAGGACACTCTAACTGGAGAGGAAATGTAGATATTTTCATGTGATTATCACCAACTTTTATGAGTGTATTCCCATAGTTCTTTTTCTGATTACTCAGAATTCTAATATAGCTGATAAAAGGATCTTAAGAACACGTTTCAAACATGTCACAACAATATGCCAAGAACATACAGGTATACACACACACACAAAGGAAAAAGAAGATATAAGTGTCTATCAAGAGGGAAAAAAACAGGAAAAGCCATGACAGTTATCAAATATGGACATGGTACCGACATGTCACCCAAGGATAATTATAGAGCAGTAGAACCCATGAAAATGGAATGTTCCATTAGATAATATTGTCTGTTTTTTTCTCCTTAAATTTATAAGCGACTAGACCATACATTTTTTTTTCCCTCACAGCAAATACCAACTGGTCAAATGCAATGCACTAGATCACACGCAAAAAGCAAAAATAAAAAGCCGGGTCATTTCCAAGTAGATGGGAAGTAATTTATTGAGAAGATTGAATTTTAAAAAATCATTTAAAGTTCATAAATTTACAATTGAAAAAGTTGGTAGTACAAATGATTGTCCCCTAGGAGATCTAGCAAATTTTCAATATTATATGTCAAGAAAAAACCCAAAACACCTTAAAACTGTCTGGGGTGGGGGGGAGAATGCATTAAAATGCACTGCATTTTATTACACTATTTCTGTTAAAATTATAGTCTTTTATGGTAATTACTCAACAAACATAACATTTACATACACATATAAATCAAGTTAAAAATAAGTGTAATTGATTTCACAGTTATTAAACCAGAAAAGATTTTCAAAATCAAATCAATAAACAAGAGAGATTTACAGATAAAAAGTATACATTTACATAGACCTCCAATTAAAATTATTGTTCATTAGATTATAGCAAAACCTCATCTGAGTTTCTGGAAAATGTGTTTTGTAATTTCAAATAACAAATATAATTCAGAGATCATTTAGAATTAGATATATTATATAATTGGTGATTTTAAATAAATTACTCATTTCTTAAAGTTATAAATGATAAACCAAAATTTAAAATTTTATTTTTACTTTAGGGAAAACAAAAATTTACAGATATTTTATATGAAATATTCACACATGGAACATACTGCTTCTATGACACTAAAAAAAACTCAATGTGAGCTCCAACATCATTTTGGAGACAGATTCATGAGTTCTAATTTTTAAAAACTTGTAAAATGATTTGCAACTTCAGGCTATATGATATGCAGTGTGAAAATATTGGTGCAAATAAATTCTTGCGAGCCATGCTTTCATTTATCGAAGATTCCTAAACAAGAGTCGGAACTTGGTTCACAGTTTATAAATTTTGTACAAATTTTGTTATGATAACCTGTTACCCACACAGGAAGTTATCCATAAACAAAAACAATCTGGCATTTGCTAATTTTATAAAATCCATTGTAAAACTTCCTGGTCTGAAGCTTTAAGCAGCCAGATGTTAATGTGAACCATAACCAGGGAGAGTGAACAATGGTAAGTTAACCATATCAGAGAAAGCAGATGACATAAAGAGAGTTTAACACTCAGTGCTAACATAAGTAATTAAATAAAGTTTCATTGGTTTTTACACTGACCAAGTAATCTATAACCTAAATTATGGAATTTCTAATCCACCTATAGTTGTTGTCAAATTCAGTAATTAAAAATGCAATGCAGTGTAGAAAAGACATTTTTCTGTTACTTTTAAAGACATTTACAGCCTAATATTTTTAAAACAAATTATTGACTTAAGTAAACTCTTACATTCATTTGCTGGTTCCTATGATTATCTTTTAACAATTATTTCTGAATTACATAAACATGTTGATTACCAGCAAATAAATCTTGTTTTTAAAAGCACTGATAAGTGGGAATAATGATCAAAATGGAGGATTCCCATTTGTGTCTCTGGTTTAAAGTCGAGTGATTTGTAGTGATCCAATATTTTATACAAATATAAAACTCAACAATTTTGATTCTTAAGTCTAGAAGTTAGATTATAGATATCATTACAAATACAAATTTTTGTTCAGAAATTGGATTTTATTTTAGGAGATATATTTCTAAACACAAAATGTATTTTATGAATTATCTTAAGCATAAAGAAACACAATTATTCACTTTATTATTTAAGAAAATTATTGTAATGCATTGCAAAATATTTGCTAATAGAAATGCAACAGTTTTTATTTACCTAACTGGTTACTTCACACTGTAGTATAGAATAAATTTTATAAAGATAAAATTTTGATCTAGTGTGAAATTAGCAACATGATTTAATTTAAAAAGTCAAAAAAAGATTTATAGAGGTTGTATTTCTAATTCAAATAGAATTTTGCTAGGTTTTAGTTTTTCCACAGAGCATTGAAATAAATAATTTTTAAGCTTTCCTTTAGATGTTTTAAAAGTTTCAAGTATTCTTCAGATACAGATTTTGAACAACACCGAATTCTTTCAAAAAAAAAGTTACTTTAATTTTTGTTTTACTCCATGGTAGAAAGTATTGAAGACTTTTTTCCCTCCAAAATCTCATTTTTCACCTGAAATAATTGTATTCGGGTTTTGTCAACAGGTAAAGTATACATTCTTACAAGGTTTCAAATTTCAGAATTCCAATAATGCATTTAAACTGAGCACCCACTGAATCACGCTCTCTTTGTGTGTGTACACACACGCGCGCGCACGCGCGTGCGCGTGTGTCTGGTATCTTGCGGTTCTGTTATTTACATTGAATTTTTTAGTCTTTTTTAGCTCCTCAGAAATACCTTAGTGAACCCTCAGCATTTGCTATCCACTTAATAACTGTGAACCGGCCGGTCCCTTCAAGTAGATCGTTAACCACAAGAGTGCCTGACAATTTCCAAATCATATCCTCTGTCCAAAAGGAAAAGATAGGGCTTTGTGAGGCCGAAAGGAAGCGAAGGAAAACAAAACAAATGTAGCTCAGGCTGAAAGTGAAAAGTGCTTGGACAGATTGGTATTTTCTTTTCTGCAAGGCGTCCTGCCAAACTTTTTTTTTTTTAATAGGAGTTATTTTTCGGTCTGATTTTTCAGTTTCTTGGAAAGTGTGGGTATTTACCATCCCCACCGGCCCCTCATAATCATTGTTGGTTGTTTTGTGTTTTTCCCATCCTTCTACATCTCAAGCTGCTGATACCTCCGTCTCACTCTGTCAAAACCCCAACTTTGGGCGACCCTGAGTTTGGAAATTCCGCGGACTCTCGACGACACATCCCTCTTTCCCTCTCACGCTTCTTATTTTAGTCACAAGATTCCCCCACTCCAGTTGCAGTGAAAGCCGGAAATTTTCATTTAACTTCCCCCCTCTCGTCCTCGCCCCCCACTTGGAGCCTAGAGTGGGGAGCTGGGCGGCTGAGAGCACAGCCGGATCCCGGCCTCCTCCTCTGTCTCCGGAAGGCTTTAATTTGCACACTTGCTTGCCACTGCGCCGCGAGCCCCCAACCCAGCCGCCCGGTGGGTCTCGGCAGAGTTGGCCTCCTGGGCCTCCGCCCCCGCCCCTGCTGCCTCCCCGACTCGGGCCCCGAGCCCGGGCCGGAGCCCCGGGGCCCCCGTCCGCCCCCAGCGAGCGGCGCGGGCGGCTCCCTGTGCGTCCCTCCGCCCTCCGCCGCTATGCCCACCCCCTAGCCAGAGAGTGCGCTGGTGACTCCTTCCTCCGAGCGGGGTTACCTGCTCCGCGCCGCCGTGGACACGTGCGGAGGTCGGACTGACACACGCAGCCCCCTAGGGAGGCCAGATGCGGCGGGGTCCCTCAGGTGAGGATCTGTGCATTCGAGTGGGTGGGCTGCGAGGTTGGGGGGGCGGCTCCCGGGGGAGATTTGGGGGCTTGGCTAGGGTTGGAAGCCAGGGTGTGTGTGGGGGTGACTGTTGGGGTGGGGGGGGTATGTCCTGGGAATCCACTTTGGTTAACCCCTTAAGAACCGAGGCGAGGTCGTTACAGGGGCCAGTTTGGGGGAGCTAAAGGAGTCTCTTCTGCTCTGGCTAGAGGAGGACATCTCACTCTAGGGACATCCCTAACACTGAGATCCTGTGCCTGCGCCCACATAGCCGTGCGCCAAAACACCCACGCAAACACTCCTCATCCAGTTTTTTCAAATGGAACTTAAACTTTACTCGGACACACAGTCATCCACATTTAGAATTGAAAATGCACAGCCTCCGGGTCTCTGCGGGAGAATGTGTTTCCGTGCCCCATATTGGTTTCCCCACGAGAGCTCCTTATCCCACTCGCTGAGGTGTGGGCTCCACCTTCCCACCGCGAGGTAAATGTTAAAGCAGGCTTCATGTTGGCAACCCCTGCGGCGTGTTAGGCACACTTGCAAGAGTGTACGCGGGCTGCCAGTGCTCAGGCTCGGAGCCCTGCAAAGGACTCTCACGTTTGCTTTAGTTTCCCAGTTTGCTTTTATAGTTTCAAATATCGGAGTTGAAACGCACGCCCCGCGGGGGGCAACTCCGGCCCCGCGGGGGGCAACCCGGGCCCTGCAGCGCGCCGGGCTGGTTGCACGTGGGTGCGTCTGCGTGTGCGCACACGCGGGAGCCGCGGTCCTGGTTGCGGCCTCTGGTCGCTGCGCTGGTGGCGACCCTTGCGGTGCTTGGCAGGCTTCGAGAGAGGCACATGAAGGATTTCATTGAGTGTGAAGACAGAGAGCAGAGACAGAAAGCAGAAGGAGGCGGCTGCAGCCTTTGTAGTCGCAGAGGAATGCGGAAATGTTGAAGCACTATGTCAAACTTTTTGAAATGGGGTCAAGTCACATTCAGCCAGCGTGGGAAAGCAACAACAACAACAAAAAAAAGTGGAGGAGAGGGGGGGAAAAGGCACTGCTGCTCCCGTTTCTCTCCGCCGGAGCCGGCTGTCGGGGAGCGAGGGTGGGAAGAGCCGGGGCGGGTGGTGCGGGGCCGGGCGGGGGCAGCGGGCGCAGTTCCCTGCGGGGGTGGGACGTCCGCGACGCTTCCTTCGCTGCCTAGCCTAGCTGAGGGGCGGGGAGAGGGGGACGCGGGAGGGCGGGCTGCGCTGCTGGCGGCTGCTCCTCCGCTACCTGTGTGGCCCTCGGCCTAGCTCAGACCCCCGGGCAGGCCCTGGGGGCTCGTTCCTCTGCTCCCCCAGGATTCGCCTCCCCTCTTTCAGGAGAGTTTTGAATGGAGTTATTGTGAGGGGCTCCATCCTTGCTGCGGTTCCTTCTGCCCGCACACCGTGGGGGCGCGCCATTTGTTTTTTTAATTTCTGGAAGGAAGCGAGCTGGTCAGCGGTGCGGGGCAGGTAATTCCGAGGTGCCCCGGGAATTCCGGACATGCTGCCGGCGTGGCGAACATCCCACCGAGGCCGCGGTACCCGTGGGTTGGAGGTTCCATGGGTACAGGATTGCAAATGAATGGAAAGGGAAGGTGACACCCCCCTCCCCCGCACTTTGTTGTGCCGAGGGCTTCGGGGGACGACTGGCTGCAGAAGGCACCAGGCCTTAAGCCGAAAGGGGAATGGAAACCTAAATCTACTGCCTACGTCGTAGATGATCCTGGATTAGGGAAAGATTCGCCAGTCCCAGCCGCGAGAGCAGAGCCTCTTCTCTCTCTCACCCCCTGAGTCTCATTATTTACTTCCCTCCACCCCATCCATTTTATTGGGGAGATTGAGTTTTACTCAGGTTGCAATCGGTTGGAAATTTCTGGGCAAGTCACGGTTTTTACCGTCCTCCTGACGTTATTCTTTAAAGAGACAAGTTAAAATGTGGCAAATACCCTTTCTCCCACCCTTAATGTCCCGTGGGCGACTCCCCCACCTAGGGCCCCAACGTTCACCCACCCCCGAGTGGCGGGAACCCCAGTTATCCCTGACATGATGGGTTTCCACCAGGGAGGTCCTCTGAGTCAGAGGAAGAATGCCGTTTCCAACCCAGACTGCTTTACCCCCCAAAAGACCATTTGTGCTCCAAGTCGTTTTTAAATGTCTCCTCATAGAAAAACTGAAAGTAGAAAGAAAGGAAGCAATTTCCGAGCAGATGTCTGACCACCCCTTCTCACACACTCCCAAGCATCGGGTTACAGGGTCCTGGGAGCCCCCACCCACACTCAGCGGACCCACACGGGTGGACTCACAGTCCCTCCACAGCAGCTTGTGGGCGACCCCTGAACGACCCACAGCACCCGGGGAGCCCCTCTCCCTGTGTGTCCAGGCTCGGGGGAACACGGAGGGTAGCAACGAAACAATGATAATAGGGATAAATATTAAGCCATGACATTGACGTGCCCGGCGCCTCCCCTCCCCCGCGCTCCCGGCACACTCTGGGCTGCTCGGCACGCCCCCTCCCGTTTCACTGCGTCCCGCGCGGCGCGGCGCGCTCATCCCCGAGGGGCCCCTGCAGCCTCTCCGCGCGAAGACAGCTCCAGCCCTACAGGGAAAGAAAAGTAACTTCACTTTTCTCGGAGGAACCAGGAAGGATTAGTCTGCCTGGGAGAGGGCTGGAGCGCGCAGAGGGTAGCGCCGGGGATTCAAGAAGGAGGAGGAGGGGAGTCTGCAGGAACCCCAAGGAAGGCGCCTGGGATGTCTGATTGCACTTTCTTCTTGTCCCCCTATCTCCTCTTTTAGGTGGAATGATTGTGGACTAAGACGCGCTCTGGCAGAGAATATGTAATCGCCTGGGTGTCTGTGCAGAGGACTGCTCTTCGGGGAGGGAAGAGGAGGGATCGGCTCGCTCCACTGCGACTCGGCAGGCGGAGTTTCGCAGCGGCACCAGGGTTGCGTCCGCCCGCCAGCGGTGAGGTCGCTCCATCCAGCCCCGGTGGCCGCAAGAGCCCGAACGCCGAAGCGCGGTAGTCGCCAGCGGTGAGGGAGAGCTAGACCCATCCTCAGGGCGCGAGGGAGCGGGTCGAGCAATCCCGGGGGTAGTGAGCGGCGGCCGCGACCGAGCCCAGCGCGCCCCCAACCCACTCCAGCGGTGCCGCACCGCTCCGGGAGGCGTTCGGGCGCTATGGAGAAGGACGGCCTGAGCCGCGCGGACCAGCAGTACGAGTGCGTGGCGGAGATCGGGGAGGGCGCCTATGGGAAGGTGTTCAAGGCCCGCGACCTTAAGAACGGAGGCCGTTTCGTGGCGCTGAAGCGCGTGCGGGTGCAGACCGGCGAGGAGGGCATGCCGCTTTCCACCATCCGCGAGGTGGCGGTGCTGAGGCACCTGGAGACCTTCGAGCACCCCAACGTGGTCAGGTGAGCAGGAGAGTGGTGCCTCCGGCGTCCGGGGCCGAGCGCCTCGGAAGGGCCGGGCGCGGGGTGGGGGTGTTCCACTGGCTCAGGAAAGTACTAGGGAGGCGGGCAGCTGGGGAGGCACAGCGTGATCCGTTGACCTTACAGAGTGGGAGCAAGTTTTGTCGACAGCCGCGAGCCAGAGCCGATGACCTTGCCAGACAGCAAGCAGAAAGACAAATTAGAAAATGTGACCTGTGCAGTCTTCTCTCCCTGCGGGCCCTGAAAGGGGATCCGGGAAATTGGGTGCCTTTTAGACACAAAGCAAACCAACTTGAGACACGCTCTGCCAGCTACCCCCACCCCCTACCCCGCAGTAGTTCTCTGGCTATTGGGGAATTTTTGAGAGACTAAGGGTAAGTGACAGGTAGCAGGATGTAGTCTATGATAATTAGAAAGAAGAGAACTTTACTGGTGGAGCCTAGTATGAATAAGGTTAAAACAATGTAGAAAGAGTATTTTTGCCAGTCACACCCACAGTTTCTCTTTATTCAAGTTGCATAATGATAAGCAGGATCCCTGATGGTCTAAGGACTAAAGTGCTGATGCCCATTTTCCAACTCTCGTTTAAAATATTTATTCCAAAAACGTTGCCTATCTGTCCGTATTGTTTTATGTCTCTGGGCCAGCAGTCTTTGGACTACTCCAAAGGGGTAGAAATGAGTTCAAGACATGGAATCTTTAGATCCTAAATTGTAAATTCTGTCTTTGCCTTTTTTGGAGGACTGTGCAAGAGGATAGGGAGACAGCAGTTCTTAAAGCTTCTCCTGTGTGGCAACCAGTGGTAAAGTGTGTGTGACTTAGGATAATGGTGTTTTCTTAGCGATCCTGGAATTTCCCCATTGTGTGGTTGACATTGTGTGGTGTGTTCTCCTTTTATTTTCTAAACAGACGCATAGTTTTAAGTCAGAAAGGAATGCACAGAAACTTCTACAAATTAGGGTGTGATTTTTTACCTTTCTCAACTCTTAGGATAATGTTGGAAAATGGTCTTGGGCTTTTGTTGCAGTCTTCTCATCTATCTAGGGATTCTGTTCAACAAATACGTGCCTACTGTGTGCCCTGTGGATGAAAATATGTAAATAAGCACAGCTAAATATTTTTGTAACAAGTCAAACAATTTAACATTAGTCATCAAAGTGGAGAGACCCAAGACTGACCTTTGAAAATACCAAGCCCTCTACAGACTCAGGGAGCCGCAGTGTCTACAGAATCTTCCTAGGAGGTTTTAACTTGTCTCCTCATATCCCAGGCTGGGTGATTTGTGTGGCGCTTTGTTCCCTGCACAGACTCAGGCTAGAATGCAGCAAAGAATCATAAATACGTAAGATGGTAAATGGCTATAAAGATAAGGACCCCCATTATACGTCCCCTTGAACCACTAAAACGAAGTAGGGCAAAGTATGAGCCTGGGAGACCGGTGTTTTAGGAAGATGGGATCACATATAAAAGCAATCGATTACCTTTTGTGTGTGTTTTCTTTATTGAAAAACAACAAAAACCCTTTTGGGGAGCCTTCGTGATATCGGAGGGAAGGGAGAGGCTGCAATTTAGTTATCATCCTAGAGGAATCACCTAGGTAGTTTCCAAAGGATGAATTGCACCACTAGAGTTTTAGGACCAGAATTCTTGTTTTATTTTGTCTGTCACCTGTGGAGAGTGTCCCATCAAGGATGATCATGTATGGAAATCAAATGCTCTCCTTCCAATGTGGCAGTGTTGTAGAGGCACCCCTGTTTCCACTCTTTAATTATACAAGATACAGACTATTCTTCTAACAAAGGAAGGTTGTTGTTTTTGCTGTTCTGTTAGTCGATTTTGGCTAATCTCTTTTATTCTCTTGATTTATCCTCCTGACACTGGTGTGTCTTCAGAGATTTGTAGCTGACCCATGACTTGGATTCTGTACTGAGAACTTTCAGGAAGCTATACTTACGAATTGAAGACACAGGTCATTGTCTAAAATTATCTTTACATGTTAAGTGTTGATGATGACACCTCTTATAGGTTGTGTGGAGAAACTGAGAGAGTGTATATGAGAGCACTTTGTCAGTTTAAAAGTGTTTCAAATGTCCAAGTACTATTTGTGTTCAGGCAGATTAGTGGGGCCCTTGCCTCAGAGCAGATTGCCAGCAAGGCATCAGTTCGCCTGACCTGTACGATAGAAAAGACCATCCTCAAGGCCATACATGATAGACTCTGGAACCAAGAAGGTACTTGAATATAATGAGCCTGTAATTTGCCAGAAAAGCCCATCAGTCATATGCAGTAAAGTTCAGTGACACTGGAGAAAATTGTTAATGATGTCATCCTCACAAGCTGCAGATCTCCCAGTTTGTTTCCTTCCCATTTCTTCTCTTCCGCCTCTGCCTTGAGGCAATCGTTGGCCCCCACGACTTGCTTGGCTAGACTAGGAATTCTGGACTTTAGAGGTTGCTGGTATTTGTTCAGGCAGGGTCAGGAAATCAAGGACAGGTGACAACAATTCTCTTCTTTCCAAGGGAGAGTTGCCAAAGTTGAGCCCCCAAACTCGTGATGTTGTTGACCCACAGGATTATTGCGTGGTTCTTTAAAGGTTTCTTAAAGGGCAGATGCCTTTATAAGTGCCTTCAAGTCATAAGTAATTGATCATAATTGTAGGCCCTTCCCACAGATAGTTAAGCCTCTAAGTTTGAAGGAGCATAGTAAACATATTAGGATTTTTTCAAATTTTACAGTTTAATTTTGATGGATTTGCAAAAAAAGCTGACTTGGTATTGCTGGCACTGGCGTGGCCTACATGTGCAGGGATAGTGACTTGAAATTCTTCCTGACCTGCACTTGATGTATCTGTCCCAGGCTTGGTCAGTGTCCAAGATGTAAATTTACTCTTTACAGCTGGTGATCCCAAACCCTAGAGCCTTTGCCAGAATCGGACTTCCGTATGAACCATATGAATATTGGAGCGGATGCACCTACAAATGAATTCTGTTTTACATTCTGAACTAAATATATATAGGCAGATAAAATAATGTTTTTTCAGCAATCTGTTCATTCGCCAAATATTTATTGAGGGCTTACTGTGTGCCAGACACTGCTGAGAGCTGGGGGTGCAGCAGTGAACACGTCAGGAAAAGCCTACACTTCTAGGACTTACCTTGTAATGAGATGAGAGGTTCTTTTTTTTTCCTTTTTAAAAATTCATTTCTCTTTATTTCCATGGGCTTGCTTGCTATATTTTACCTAACCAGTTTTATAGAGCAACTGATATTTGTAATAATTTGGTTACCAGGAGTTCGCTGATTGAACAGGTAAGATAACCAAAACACTAATCAGAATCAAATGCTTTTTGAAGATTAAATTTCACCGTAGGGACGTACAAATATATCTGCATAAGAATACATTGACCCATAAGTAATATATATGGTGAACATTTGAGCTCTATTCATCAAGGATTTAGGAAGAACCTACTGTTTAAACACCACGGAGCTCACCGCTGGGAAAGATACTGGGGTAAACCACACTGGCTCCTCTCCTTGAGTAATCCCCCTCCCCATTTTGAAGGAACCGTGATAACATGACAGTATTGTGTCATTACAAAGATCCTGGTAAGTGCTACCAGGGTTGTCCCAAGGACCACATTTGTTAGGGTAGCAGTGAAAGTAATTCAAAATCAAGCACTGGTTCCAGAAACTTAAACTCAGGGCATGTCAGTGAATAAACTTAGGACATCTAAATATGTTCAGTTATTTTTATTAGCATATTTAATCACCGCTTAAAAAAAACAACAGAGGAAGCTCTCCTGCATGTGGGTCTCTGACTCATGTATGTGAGGTTCCCATACATGTGTGTTAAATTTGGTTATTGTCTCTTGCTAAAAATAAATAAATAATAAAGCCAACAGGAAAATCCACTCAGCTCAATGATTATTGTTCAAGGAGAGTTTTCCAACTTTCCCTCTTTAAACATCTCAGGGATATATATCATAAAGTGAGAATTAAAAACGTAATGTTCTCTTGAAAAACCTAATCATTAACAGGGTAGAAGAAACATAGCAGATTATTTGATGCAGCATAAAGCTGAGTCCTCTGGGAATCCTTCTGAATAAAATTGTTATCTTGTGAGTGAATCGCACATTTTTTAGGGCTTGTTTCAGTGAAAGGGAAAGCAGGAGTTTAATTCTCTTCGGTAAGTTTCAGTATGCTGAAAGTATGCTTGGTCCCTCATTCTCTAAGAGTTCCTTGAAAAGTTTCCAGTTTATCAAAGCTATTTAGTAAATAAACATTTTCACAATGATGTTCTGCCAATGCCTTGTTCCTGCAGAAAAAGTTGGTAATACCAAATTGTTGACGTTGCACTTGTATTCTTTTTACATAACTGTCATCAAGAAGAAAATGGTGTAACAGAGGGAAACTTGTATAAACTTGAATATCTACTGGTGTATTTTTCTGTGTTTAAGGCACAGGTAAATGAATATCTATGAAAAAAACAGACTCCTTGTTAAAAGTAAGTTGTCTTTAAAATATATGCCTCACTATTAATGATTCCTTAGGAGTGTTTTTTAAGAATGAGACACCCGGTACATGTACTACTATGTCATTGTAAACTCATGGATATTAGGGTTGGAAGACACTCTGGAAGTCTTTCAGCCCTTTTATGTTGTAAAGAACTAAAGCCCAGAGGTGAAGCAACTTGCCTGTCATACCATTTCAAAGTTGTTGACTTGTTCTAAAAGCTGAGTAGCAATTTTTAAAAAATTCTTCCTAACTGTGTGATGGAAGAAGTTAAATCAAGTGACCGCGTTTCTAGTTTGGAAAAACAATGAACTACATGTAGACAAAGGTGATGATTTGCCAGGAACAAATGACATACCAATTCAGGAAATTCCTGGGTTCTGCAGTATGCCTGCCCTACTGAAGGATATCTGCAAAAAGTGCAGTGATTATCCATTACATTCTGCTTGCAAAGTATTTGGGTAATAACTATGGTAATTAAAATGGCTATAGTTAAATAATAGTACAAGTAAATAATGTAGTTAAATAAGTAATATACCAAGTTCATTTTAGACAAAGAACAATACGAAAAATCTAAATGTTTGGTACTCATCTGAAGAATGAACTGTTGCATAATGTGGTTCTGGCATCTACGACTCATTTAATGAAATAAACACCATAATACTTGAAAATTAGGCAGCACAACAACCCCCAGACAGATAAACAAACATATTACTCATGCTTCTGGAAGAACTAATCACACTGTTGCCGTTTCTCATAACATTCAGATGAGCTTTTCTGTCTCCTTACCTTAGGAAGGAAGTTAATTGTGAGCATCCTGGTGTGGTGGAACCTGGCAGAGCTGAAGTGTGGGTGCAGGAGCATTGGTAATAGGAGCCGGTAGTGTGTGTAGTGTTGGCTTTGTGGAACAGCCAGGAGGCAGTACTGAAAGTGGGCCCTGGTGGTTGGCAGCAAGCATGCCTACGTAAAGGTCACCATTTGAGTGACTGTCTATAGATGCTAAGTCTGCTGGAGCAGGCAGGGAGGAGTTTTCTGAGACTCAATGGGCAGTTGTTTTGAATATCACCAGTTGGCCGCCACACTTGCTTTTGTTTTACCAGCTGCACATGTAGCTGCTCTCCACTGAGAGGTGAAGTAAAGGCACCTTAGGGCATGTGACAGGAATCTCCGTGCGTGTGCAGTAATACCTGGAAGTCCATTTGGGATGGGCTAATTATTACACATTTAAGTAGTTTACCTAAATTTGGGCAACTACTGCCTTTGTCATTTTGTAGCCATTTTAATGATTGATTCTTATTCTCTGGCCTTCCTAAAGGATGTTAGTTCAATAGAATTAAAATCACAATATAAGAATTTTGGAATTGGAAGGGGTCTCAGATTTAACTTAGTCCAACCCCTTTCGGTCTATGTAGGAATTGTTTTGAAAATGCATAAAAGAATTATCTCATTTTTAGTCAACACTTTTATTCCACATTTATATACCTTATAGATAGAAGATGAGGGTAGCTAAGGTTCAAACACAGGTTTATATCCACCGTTAGCAGGACAGGATGACAAATGGTCATTGCATATCCGGAAACACTCCCTTGGGACGTGAAAATGTTTTCAGTTTAATGATTTTATGTTTCCTGACATGAGGACAAGGGTTGTATCTCTTATACCCATAAATAACACAGTGTCTGTAAATATTAGTTGTTCAGTATATGTTTCCTGAATGAACTAAGTAAAATAAGTTAAACCCCTCCAATGAGAACTTGCCGTCCTTCTGGAGCTGCCTAGAGCATTAGCACGCATCTCAGGCTAAACACGGCGATTATTGGGCATTAACTGTATGTAAAACATCTGCACACCGAGACTATTTAGTAAAAGCCTTCAAATACTTACTGGTGTTTTAAACTTTTCCTGTGACTGCCCATTTTTTGTCATCTACTCTGGCTTCTACTGCGATGGGATTTTCTTGTGTTCCTTGTGTGCAATTGCTACATGTATCCTATAGGCAAACAGTCTATTTTCCCCTGAATGTGCTCCTTGCCATCCACCTCTGTGACCTTAATAGGGGCTGATCTCAAAATGTGCATGCAGTGCCCCTTCCTGTACCCCAGTTTCCACCTGTTGAAATGCTGCCCGTCCTTCAGGGCCTTGCTCTAATACATATATATATATATATATATATATATATATATATATTTGGTGTTCTATTCCTTAATACCTCCATTTGGATAAAACAGCTGCTTCCTTTGAATCCTGACAACTTGGGAACTCCTTTATGGTTCTCAGCATATGTCTGCCCCTTTGTACTATATCTATTATAGAAGATAAAAAGTTAATCTCCCCTGCAAACACCCTCTTCTGTTCCTTTACCTTTCCACACCCCAATTGTAAGTCCTTGAGGCAGGGAGTGTCTTGTCCGTTTACATTCTACATCCAGTGGAAATAAAGAACAAATGAATAATGGAAAGGATGTCTAGTTATTAAGGAGGGGACCATATGGATTATTTCCATCACATGAATGTTACTTTAAGGAGTGTCAAATAAAGAGGGAAAATGGATCAGTATACTGAACTATATTTATTTGGTTCCTGGTAGAAATAAAGGACACTGAAAAGAGAAAGTTTTATTTTTGTTTTACTCCAATATACAGAGTTTATATATATTCAAGTAAGTTTTAAATTTAAGTCATTCCCATAGTTAATTAACTACACAGTCTTGTGCTTAATTCATACTATAAAAAAGGCATTGACATTAGGAAATGTGCACAATTCAGTAAAAGTTAAACATAATTTGAACACTTTTAAATGTGAGAATGTAAGGAATACGGTTAAATCAATTGTTTAATTCTTTTACTTTTGTTTTTTTCCCCCACTAATTTTAGTGTCGTTGGCTTTCTATACTGGAAAGACTCTTAGGAGGAGCAGAGTTAAGTAAAACTTTCCTAATAATTTAAGAAGATGTCAAGATACTGAATCCCACTAAAACTTTGTCTTCTGCTTCTTTTCATAATTTGTATACAGAGAATTTGGGTTCCAGCCTGAACTAATTCTAGTTTCTCAAAACACACGTGGTAGGTGTGTATACATGTGTGTACTTGTGTAGGTGCAGGCAATGTACACCCAGAGGAGTTGAACACAAGGTCCCTAAAAGAAGGGACTATTTTCTTGTCTTTTAAAAAAATTATTTTTCAATTACAGTTGACACACAATATTATAGTACTTTCAGTTGTACAGACATTTTTGTAACTTACAAAGTGATTACCACAGTAAGTCTGGTGCCCATCTGACACCATCCATAGCTATTACAATGTTACTGGTCATATTCCCTATGCTGTACTTTACATCCCCATGACTTTTTATAACTGGCAATGTGTGCATCTTAATCCCTTTCCCTCTTTCACTCTCCCCAATCTCCCTCCTATCTGGCAACCCAACCATCAAAATGTTCTTTGTATCTCTGAGTTTGTTTCTGTTTTGTTTGTTTACTTTGTTTTTTCAGATTCCACATATGAGTGAAATCATCGTACTTGTCTTTCTCTGTCTGACTTATTTCACTTAGCATAATGCCCTCTAGGTCCATCCAGGTTGTTGCAGATGGCAGGATTTCATTGTTGTTGTTTTTTTTTGGCTGAGTCATACTCCATTGTGCATACGTACCACTTCTTTATCTGTTCATCTTTTGATGGACACTTAAGTTTGCTTCCATATCTTGGCTATTGTAAATAGTGTTGCAATGTACACAAAGATACATCTGTCTTTTCAAGTTAGTGTTTTGGGTTTCTTCGGAGAAATACCCAGAAGTGGAATTCCTGTGTCCTTCTTTGTGTCTTGTTATAGCCTTTGTTTTAAAGTCTCTTTTGTCTGATATAAGCATTGCTACCCCAGCTTTTTTTTCACTGCTATTTTCATGAAATAATCTTTTTCCATCCCTTTACTTTCAGTCTGTGTGTGTCTTTCGATCTGAAGTGGGTCTTTTGCAGACACATAATATATGGGTCATTTTTTTACCCATTTGGCAACCTTGTGTCTGTTGATTGGAGCATTTAATTCATTTATATGTAAAGTAATTATCGAGAGGGCTATAGTTATTGCTATTTTATTATTAATATATTTTATTATTTTTTCTTCAGGAAGGCCCTTTAACATTTCTTGCAATACTGGTTTGGTGGTGAATTCCTTCAGCTGTTTCTTGTCTGGGAGTTTTCTTGTTCCTTGCCCCCATGCACTTAACATGGTGGCTGCCATCTTGTAGCCTACAATAAATATTTGTGAATGAATGAACGAGTATGTGCCCTCTAGGAATTCAGAACTGTTTTTTTTATAGTCAGAATTGGGTAACAATGTCTGAAAGCACATTTGAAATCTATAATATGCAACAAGTATTTATTGATTGTCTGTTATACTCAACAATTTTGTTAAATGTGACTGACAGTGATCACAGAAAGTACCTACATCCTGAAATGTGTACCCGTACAAAAGGTGTTAGGTCTGGAATTTGTTTCAAAATGGGGTGTAGATGAAACAAGCTGATGATTGTTGAAGCTGCGGAAGTTCCTTGTGTCTGTTTGAAAAGGAGTCAGAATACTTGGATTCTGTCCTGACCCCTCCACCTGTGAGCTGAGTGACCTAGAGTAAATTATTCTGTGTCTCTTCCCTGCAGTTTCCCTTTAATAAAATAGAATTATTACTACTCTTTTGACCTTAGTTAGAATGATCAAGTGAAATTACGTATATGAAGATCAAATATTGTTAAAATGTAAATTATAAACAACAGGAATCCATTTCCTCAAGTGGCTTATAATTTTGTGGAGGAAACTGACATGGACACAGATGGCTACGTTGCTGACTGGAAGCCCCCCTCTCCCCCGATGGTGTTAAAGTATAGACACAGCTAGGGATTTCTGAAAAGATGTGTACTGGATTTGTATTTCCTGTAGTAAAATACAGTCTTTGGTCTGGGTGTTGGTAGTTGGTGTCAGGTTTACTCAGTCTGTATGCTATTCATGAATGGATTTACTGTGGGAGGGACTGGGAACGCAGTGCTCCTGAGAACATTGTCAGAATGGACGGGAGCTTGCTGATTCTTGTGTATTTCACTGTTCAGATTAACTGAAAGAGGAGTCAAATTCTTTGCTTGTTCTTTTGTTCACTTTTTAAATTTCAAAATCTCAAACAGAATTATTCCTTTTTGTGTCGCCATTGGAGTTTCTGCTTGTTAATTTTCTGAGGCTCTCCTTACGGCATGGCTGCCATGCGACTCTCGATGTTTTATTCCATGTACTCTGTGTTGAAGTCACTAAGGACCGCTGTCCACAGAAAGGAAGCAGTTTTCTTTCAGGGACACTGATCCGTAGTGAAATACAGTGGTGCCCCCCTTATCTGCAGTTTCATTTTCAGTCGTTTCAGTTATCCGTGGTCAACCATGGTCTGAAAATACTGAATGGAAAATTCCTAGAATAAACAATTCATAACTTAAAGCCCTTGCATAGACAGCTGCAGTTGTCGTTACAAGTCGTGAGGCCCAAGTAGCCAGTGCCATTATGAACCTTGCCCCAGTACTCCTATTGGGTGCCACCATTTCAAGCACCTTCATTCTCTGCTTTGATCGGTTGACTGTGACCATCTGAGGAGCTGACATTACTTAGTCATGACCAGTTATAAAGAATAATAAGGAAGGAGGGAAAAGAGGGAAGAATAAATTACTAGAATAGAATAGAATAGAATAGAATGAAAATGTGTAGTGTCCCAGTCAGTTGTTAGGTATATTGCAAGGAGTTACCAGAAGAGTTGTTTGCATTTTTTAAATTTAAAGTAATTATATTTTTCTGTGAAAGTACTTGTTCTGTGTAATATTGCTGTGTAGTTAATTATGCCAAAATTTAGAGCCTTGAGACAACCATTTCCTTATGCTCAAGGATTCATTGGGTGGAGAAATCAGATGAAGCACAGTGAGAATGGTGTATCTCTGCTCCATGATGTCTGAGGCTTCAGCTGGAAATGACACAGCAGCTGAGGGTTTGAGTCGCTATCAAGTCTGGCATTTCTTGTGGGCTGGTTGAGGAAGGCTGGGAGCTGAGCTGGGGCCGTGGACCAGAGCACCTATCCCTTGCCATGTAGCTGGGGCTTCCTCTCAGCATGTGCCTGGGGCTTCCTCTCAGCATGTGCCTGGGGCTTCCTCTCAGCATCAAGACTTGGAAGTAGTTGAACTGGCTCATGGCTCCAAAAGCCAGTCAGTGTCCTCAGGAACAGATGGTGTTACTTCAGCCGCAGTCAGTTCAAAGATTCCCAAGAAGGGGACATACACTATTTTTGTTGTTGTTGTAATCCTGACATTAGTGTTTGGTGATTAGTACAGAGGGCTTTATGATAAAAAAGCAAGGCTCCTGCTCCAACTATTCCTATTCCTGGTGCTGTTTTTGGTGCTTCTGGTAGTTGCCTCCATAAGTCCAGATAATATGCTGTGCTCTGTTTCTTGGTATTTAAACCTCAGATATCTATTGACTTCCTACTCTGAAAAATGGGGACTTAGCTCATCAGTTCTACTCCCTGTTCCTCTCCTTCAACTTTTGTTTGACAGGGACATTTTTATTTCATATAATAATTTTAAATTTAATATAAATACAGTTTTATATTTAAACATTATATTTTTGTTCTTTCACTTTTGGTAGATCTCCTGATTCTCCATTTAGTTGGAGAAGAATATTTTATTCGCCTAACCTTCCTTCCACCTCTGCACTCCCTTTAATATAATAACTTTTATCAGCTACTTTGCTAAACAGTTGTTAAACATTTGCCTCTGTTCTACATCCATCACTGCAGGTCCCATGATACAGTGCTGTGAGGCTGTAGGAAACCTTCTTTCTTAAATACAGACATCTGGATTCTGTTTTCTTACTCTGCATCACTTTTTAAAAATTGGGCCCTATTTTACATACTTCTTAATCAGACTATGGCTTTCTTGTAGTTGTGTTTTTCCTGGAGTCTATAATTGCCTTTGTATTTTTTTTTTCTTTCACCATTTGCCTTTGTCACAACCTAAACTTTTTTTCCCCAAACTCTTCATCATGCCATCTATTTCTATTGACCTGTTCCATTTCCTGAAGTTTCTTTGAAGTATTTGTCTACTGTGGACTGTTTATTTACTGTACCTGATGATCAGTTGTCTTCCTGGGACCTTTTTGATTGCTCCTCTGGGTTGGAGCCACTCTCTCCTGCTTCATGGCTCCTCCTCTTCAGTGGTTCACACCCTTGCTTTGCTGATGTACATTTGTGAGTGACTTTCTAAGAAATTATGTATAAGAGAGAAACTTTCTGAACCCTCACTTATTTAGAAACATCTTTATTGTCCTACACATGTGATTATGGTTTGACTGATTTTAGAAGTCCAGGGTGAAAAAATTTACCACATAAAAAAATTTTAAGCCATTGTTTCCTCTGTATTGAGTGTGTCATTGAGAAATCATCTGCTAATATGATTTTCTAATTAATTTGTCATGACTTTTTTGTCTGGAAGTGGCTAAGATGTGTTCTTCAGAAATATGTGTCTAGGTGTGATGCTCTTTAAAATTTGGTTTACTGAGGCATTCTGTGAGATCTTTCTCTGTGTAGATTTGTTTTATTTTCTTTTACAAATTGCTTCTTCCTCTCTATTTGTTCAGTTCTTTCTTTCTGAGGTTCTCCTGGTAGTCAGATATTCCATCCTTCAGTTGGGGACCTCTGAGTCTCAAAGTTCAGTATTACCGATTGGACCTCTGTGTCTTACCTTCTTTTCTTCGATTTTCAAACTATTCTCTTTTCTTTGGTTTTTGTTTCATTCTATATACTAAAGAAATCTTCCACATTACTTTCCAAACAACTATTAAATTTACTCTTTTGTCAGCTATTTTAACCTCAAAACATCTTTTTTGTTGTAATTCTGCTCTCATTTGTTTTTTAAAGCATCCTATTCTGGTTATATAGGTGTAATATATCCTTGAATTGCTCTAAGTTTTTAGGAAGCTCTCCATATTATCTCTTATTCAGTGTATAGTTTTTAATGATTTTGTTTTCCTTATTGCTGGATTCTTTAAATGCCTGATAATGTTTAGATAGCCTTTGCTTTTTAAAAAATAATCAAGCTTATTGAGATACAACTTATATCCAGTAAAAGTCATCCATTCTAAGAGTGATTTTGGTGAGTCTGATGAATTTATAAACCAATATAGCCACTATCACAGTAAAGATCTAAAGCACTTCTCTTACCCCAAACGTTCCCTCAGGCCCCTTTGCAGTCAATACCTGCCCCTCGACCAGGACCCCTGGCAGCCACTGATCTTCTTTCTGTCGTTATTGATCATATTTGTCCTTCCTAGAGTTTCATGTACATGGCATCAAACAGTATTGCGTTCTTTTGTGTCTGGCTTTCACAGATAGTATTTTTGAGATTCATTCATGTTTTTGACTATTTCAGTACTTCATTTTTTCCCATCATATGGATTTGCCACACTATGTTTATCTATTCACCTGTTGATGTTATTTGTGTTGCTTCCACTTTGGGGTTATTACGGATAAAACTGCTACAAACATTCATGTAAGGGTCTTTGTGTTGATACAACATGTGCTTTAAGTTCATTTGGGTAAACACCTACAAGTGGTTTGTTGGCTAGTATGGCAAATGTGTGTTTAATTTTTAAAGAAACTGCCAATTATTTCCAAGCTGGTCATACCATGTTACATTTCCATCAGCAGTGTAGGCAGGTGTCACTTGATTTGGATACTACTCAACACTTCCAGTATTGTCAGCCTTTTTAATTTTAACCATTGTATTTCAGGTGTAAACTGATACCACAATGTGGTTTTAATTTGCATTTAACTAATGACTAATGTTGAATATCATTTGCTTATTGGCCATTCTCTTTTTTGAGGATGTAAGTATTTAAAAACTGGGTTATCCTTTTACAAATACTTGGAATGGTCTTTTGTCAGGTATATGTATTGCAAATACTGTATTTTCTTACATGTTCCTCAAAGAGAAGATTTTAATTTTTCTAAAATCTGATTTATTTTTCTTTGATAGTTTGTACTTTTTTTGTATCCTAAGAAATTTTTGTTTGCTCTAAAGGCACATAGATTCATTTATAAGTTTTATTTTATTTTTTAATATATTTTATTGATTATGCTATTATAGTTGTCCCATTTTTTTCTCCCCTTTATTTCCCTCCACCCTTATACCCCTCTCCCACCTTAGTTCATGTCCATGGGTCATACATATAAGTTCTTTGGCTTCTCCATTTCCCATACTAATCTTAACCTCCCCCTGTCTATGTTGTACCTACCATTTATGCTTCTTATTCTCTGTACTTTTTCCCCCATTCTCCCTCCTCCACCACCTGCTGATAACCCCCCATGTGATCTCTATTTCTGTGAATCTGTTCTTGTTCTGGTTGTTTGCTTAGTTAATTTTTGTTTTTGTTTTTTTAGGTTCAGTTGTTGATAGCTGTGAGTTTGTTTTCATTTTACTTTTTGTATCTTTGATCTTCTTCTTTTTATTAGATAAGTCCCTTTAACATTTCATATAATAAGGGCTTGGTGATGATGAACTCCTTTATCTTGACCTTATCTGGGAAGCACTTTATCTGCCCTTCCATTCTAAATGATAGCTTTGCTGGATAGAGTAATCTTGGATATAGGTCCTTGCCTTTCATGACCTCAAATACTTCTTTTCAGCCCCTTCTTGCCTGCGAGGTTTCTTTTGAGAAATCAGCTGATAGTTATATGGGAACTCCTTTGTAGGTAACAGCCTCCTTTTCTCTTGCTGCTTTTAAGATTCTCTCTTTATCTTTAATCTTGGCTAATGTAGTTATGATGCGCCTTGGTGTGTGCTTCTTTGGGTCCAAATTTTTTGGGACTCTCTGAGCTTCCTAGACTTCCTAAGTCTATTTTCTTTGCCAGATTGGGGAAGTTCTCCATTATTTTTTCAAATAGGTCTTCAATTTCTTGCTCTTCTCTTCTCCTTCTGGCACCTCTATGATTCGGATATTGGAATGTTTAAAGTTGTCCAAGAGGTTCCTAAGCCTCCCCTCTTTTTTTTTTGATTCTTGTTTCTTCATTCTGTTCTGGTTGAATGTTTATTACTTCTTTCTATTCCAAATCATTGATTTGAGTCTCAGTTTCCTTCTCTTCACTGTTGGCTGCCTGTACATTTTCCTTTATTTCACTTTTCATAGCCTTTACTTCTTCCTCTATTTTGCAACCATACGCCACCATTTCTGTGAGCATCCTGAATACTGGTGTTTTGAACTCTGCATCTGGTAGGTTGGCTATCTCTTTATCGCTTAGTTGTATCTTTTCTGGAGCTTTGATCTGTTCTTTCATTTGGGCCATATTTTTTTGTCTCAGCACACCTATTACATAGTAAGGGGCACAGCCTTAGGTATTCGCCAGGGCAGGCCACCCACGTTGCTGCCTTGTGCCGCTGTAGGTGGGGGAGGGGTCTGAGGGGGAGCAATGCTGATTGCTCAGCTCTCTACTGGCTTTCAGTCACTTTCTCCGCTACCCACAAACAAATTGGGCCCTTCTGGTGCTGATTCCTGAGTGGGTGGGTTTGTGTACGTTCTAGGACTCTGTGGGTCTCTCCAACAAACTCTGCTGAGGCTGGGAGTTTCTCCCAGCATTGCATCCTCCACAGTTGTTTTCAGTCAGAGGTTTTGAGACTTATTTCCCCATGCTGGAACTCTGGGTTGCATCGTCTGTCTTGTTCCCCAGTGGTTCCTCCTGGTTTATCTGCACTTGAATGTGGGAACACCTGGTCCACCAGCTGCCACCTTGCTGTAAGTCCTCTCCACCCCTGTTGCCTGTCTCCTCCCCTCCTACCAGTCTGGATGAATGTTCCTTCTTTAACTCCTTGGTTGTCAGACTTCTATACCATTCAGTTTTCTGGTAGTTCTGGTTATTTTTTGTTTCTAAATTTGTTGTTGTCTTTATTTTGGTTGTATGAGGAGACAAAGTGAATCTACCTACACTTCCATCTTGGCTGGAAGTCCTATATGTTTTATTTTAGAATAGCAATTTTCAACCTTCTTCATCTCATGCCACATATAAACTAATTACTAAAGTTTTGTGGCACAACAAAAAATATGTTATTTTTTGCCAGTCTGACTAAAAAAATAGATATAATCTTGATTTATTCACACCAGATGGCTGTTGTGTTGGCTGTTGTCATTTTTTTTATTTGACAGTCTAAGGGAAAAGAGGTCAGCGCCCCTGACTAAATAGTCAGGTATCGCATGTTTTAAAAACTCTTGTATACTGCTTGAAAATTGCTGTTCTAGAATTTTATACTTTTAGCTTTTATGTCATGTCCATAATACATCCAAATTAAACCTTTGTGGGTGGCCTGAAGTAAGAATCAAGGTCTACTTTTTTCCTGTATGGGTATCTAGCTATTGTAGCCCCATTTGTTAAAAAGGCTATGCTTTTTTCATTGTGAATTTCCTTGACACCTTTGCCAAAAATCAATTGACCACATAAATTTGGGTCTATTTCTGGACTCTCTGTTCTGTTCCATTGGTTTATATATCTGTCCTTTCGCCAATGCCATGGTATTTTGATTACTATAAATTTACAGTATGGCTTGAAATCAGGTGGTTGAAGTTTTCCAACTTGGTTCTTTGTCAAAATTATTTTTGTTCTTTTGCCTGCTGAAGTTTTGCTGATAATTTTTATATTTGTGTTTATGAAGGATGTTGTTCTAATTTTCTTTATTCATAATGTCGCAGGTTTGAAGTAATATTGACCTCATAAAATGAGTTGATAGGTGTTTCTAGCTCCTAAAAGATTTTCTGACTGATTTCATATAACATTAGTATTCCTTCATACACATTAATGGAATTTACTGGTGTAATCATCTTGGGTTAATATTTTCTTTACAGGAAGGTTTTTAAACTACAAATTCTACTTTCTTAAGGGACATGAAGCCATATGGGTTGAATCTCTCTTTGTAATGTGTGTTTTTCAAAGAATTTGTATATTTCATCTAGGTTTTTGTGTTTATTAGTATAAATTTTTTATCTTTATTCTCATCTTTTTAATATCTGTGGAATCTGTGGTAATGTGTCCTTTCGATCTTTATATTGATAATTTGTATGTTCTGACTGGTTTTTTTTGACACTACAGGTAACACTTTTGTCAATTTTATTGATGGTAAACCAGTTTTTGGTTTCATTAATCTCTTCTATCATTTGTGTATTGTTTATTCCATTGATAGGTACTTTTTTAAAATTTCTTTTTCTATTTTGGATTTAAGTTTTCAGCTTCTTAAAATAGAAGCTTATTAGCTCATTGATTCTCAAATTTTCTTCTCTTCTAATATAAGCATTTGTGACTTCATTTGCTTCCCACATGTTTTGATATTGTGGCTCCATTTTCATTGGATTCAAAACATTTTAAACTTATTTTGGTGATTTCTCTTTTGACCCATCATTTATTTAGATTTGTATATTTAAATTTCTAAACATGAAATAAAGAGTTTTCCAGACCAGAAAAAAAAAGACTAAAGGAGTACATTTCCACCAAATCAGCATTGCAAGAGGTACTAGAGGGACTGCTTTAGTAGTATTTCTTCTAGAAGAAGAAATAGAGAAAGAAAGGAACACAGGTACAAAGGCAGTGAATTAGTACCTGTCAACAATAACCTTAAATGTAAATGAATTAAATGCTCCACTCAAAATACATAGGGTACCTGAATGGATAAAAAAACACAGCCCACATATATGCCGTCTATAAGAGACCCACCTCAGAACAAAGCATCTACACAAGTTAAATGTGAAGGAATGGAAAAATATTCCATGCTAATGAAGGTGAGAGTAAAGCCAGGGTAGCAGTACTTCTATCTGACAAAATAGACTTCACAGTGAAGACCATAATGAGAGACAAAAAAGATCACTAGAGAATACTTAAGGGGTCAGTCCAACAAGAGAATATAACCATTGTAAACATATACACTCTCAATATAGGAGCATCTAAATATATAAGGAAAATCTTGGAGGGTTTTAAGGTAGACATTAACAGCAATACAGTCATTATAGGTGTCAACAATGTCAACAATGGACAAATCTTCCAGACTGAAAAATCAACAAGGATACAGTGGCATTAAATGACTTACTAGATCACATGGTTTAATTGATATTTACAGAACATTTCATCCCAAGGAAGCAGAATATACATTTCTTCTCCAATGCACACAGAACATTTTCAAACATAGACCACATGATAGGATACAAAATAAGTTGTAACAAATTGAAGAAAATTGAAGTCATATGAGGTATTTTCTTGGATCACAATGGCTTGAAACTAGAAATCAACCTCAAGAGAAAATCCTAAAAACATTCAACTACATGGAGGCTAAATAACATGGTATTAAATAATGAATGGGTTAACAGTGAGATTAAGGAAGAAATCAAACATTACCTGGAAACAAATCAAAATGAACACACAACAACCCCAAACCTATGGGACACAGTGAAAGCAGTCCTGAGGGGGAAGTTCATACCAATACAAATCTACCTAAAGAAGATAGAAAAATCTCAAATAAATAACCTAACCCTACATCTACAAAAACTAGAAGAACAACAACAAAAGCCCAGAGCAAGTAGAAGGAAGAAAATAATAAAAATCAGAGGGGAAATAAGTGACATAGAAACTAAAAAAACAGTGCAAAAGATAAGTGAATCCAGGAGCTGGCTCTTTGAGAAACTAAACAAAATTGAAAAACTTTTAACCAGACTCACCAAGAAAAAGAGAGAGGACCCAAATAAGTAAAATCAGAAATGAAAGAGAAGTAACAATAGATATCACTGAAATATGAAGGACCTATTGGCACTATCATACCCAATGGACAAAAACCTAAAGTGTTTCCCTTAAGATCAAGAACAAAACAGTGGTGTCTCCTTTCACCACTCTTATGCAGCATAGTACTGGAAGCCCTAGCCACAGCGATCAGACAAGAAGAAATAAAAGGCATCCAAATTGGAAAAGAGGAAGTAAAACTGTCATTATTCACAGACATGATAAAGTACATAGAAAACCCTATAGGCTCCACTAAAAACTACATGACCTAATAAATGAATTTGGCAAAGTAGAAGGATACAAAGTTAATATTCTGAAATTGGTGGTGTTTTTATACACCAATAATGAACTATCAGAAAGAGAAACTAAGAAAACCATCCCATGTACTATTGCAACAAAAAATTAAGTACCTACGAATAAATTTAACCAAGAAGGTAAAATACCTGTACTCAGAAAACTGTAAGACTCTGGAAAAAAAATTGAGGAAGATACAAATAAGTGGAAGCATGTACCATATTCATGGATTGGGAGAATTAATGTCATTAAAATGTCCATACTCCCCAAAGCAATCTATAGATTTGGTGCAATTCCTATTACAATACCAATGGCATATTTCACAGATCTAGAAAAAATATTCCAAAATTTATATAGAATCTAAAAAGACCTCAAAAAAACTTCAGCAATCTTCAGAAAGAAGAACGAAGTTGGAGGGATCTCAATACCTGATATCTACAAGGCCACTGGAATCAAAATGGTCTGGTACTGGCATAAAAGTAGACACGTAGATCAGTGGAAGAGAATAGAGAGCCTGGAAATAGACCCATATCTTTACAGTCAATATTTGAAAGGAGGCAAGAGCACACAGTAAAGACAATCTCTTCAATAAATGGTATTAGGAGAACTGGACTGGTACACACAAAAAAATGAAACTGGACCACCATCTTACACCATACATAGGAATAACTTCAAAATGCATAGAAAGACTTAAATATGAGTCATGATGCCATAAAAATCCTAGAAAAATCCTAGTAAAATTTCAGATATCTTGCGTAGCAATATTATTGCCAATATATGTCCTAGGGCGGGGGTGTCAAACTCATTTTCATTGGGGGCCACATCAGCCTCGCAGTTGCCTTCAAAGGGCCAAGTGTAATTTTAGAACTATAAATGTCACTACTCCTTAACTAGGGCCAAGGAGCCCAGCACTGCTGCTGGGTAGAAATAAGGTGCCGGGCCGAATACAATAAGGTGGAGGGCCAGGTTCAGCCCTCAGGGTGTCCTAGGGTGTGCCACCTGTGTCCTAGGGCAAGGGAAGTAAAGGAAAAAATAAACAAATGAAATTATATCAAATTAAAAACCTTCTGCACAGCTAAAGAAACCATCATCAAAATGAAAAGGGAACCAACTGTATGGGAGAACATATTTGCCAATGATACATCAGACAAGAGTTTAATCTCCAAAATAGGTAAAGAATTCATATGACTCAACACCAGGAAGATAAACAATCCAGTTAAGTAAATGGGCAAAGGACCTAAATAGAAACTTCTCCAAGGAGGACATATAGATGGCCCATAAACATGAAAAATGCTCAACATCACTAGCCATCAGAGAGATGCAAATTAAAACCACAATGAAATATCACCTCACACCTGTCAAAATGGCCATCATTAACAAATCAACAAACAACAAGTACTGGCAAAGTTGTGGAGAAAAGGGAACCCTAGTGCACTGTTGGTGAGAATGCAGACTGGTGCAGCCACTATGGAAAACAGTATGGAATTTCCTCAGAAAACTAAAAATGAAACTGCCTTTTGACCCAGCAGTTCCACTTTGGGAATATACCCTTAGAATCCTGAAATACAATTCAAAAGAATTAATGTACTCACATGTTCATAGCAGTGCTATGTACAATAACCAAGATTGGGAAACAGCCTAAGTGCCCATCAGTAAATGAGTGGATAAAAAAAATGCAGTACATCTACACAATGGAGTACTACACAGCAGAAAGAAAGAAGGAGTTCCCACCTTTCGTGACAGCGTGGATGGAAATGGGGACTGTTACACTAAGTGAAGTAAGCCAGTTGGTGAAAGACAAGTACCATATGATCTCACTTAAAAGAGAAAACTAACGAACAAAATAAACTAATGAGCAAAATAGAACCACAGGCATGGAATCATGGAACAGGCTGACGGCTGTAACAGGGAAGGGGAGAGGTGGGGACTGACTGAAAGAAGGTAAAGGGATTAGTCAACACCATATATGAAGGAGCCACGGACATGACAATAGTGAAGGGACTGATTATGGAGGTGGGGGCAGGCTGGGTTGAGGAGGGTAAAGGGGGGAAAAGTGGGACAACTATAATAGCATAAGCAATAAAATAAAAAATAGAAAAGAATTCCAAAAATGTACAGGATTTTTCAAATAACTTTCTAATTAAATTCTGTTGTGATCTGAGAACAACTCTATTTGATTTCAATCATTTTTAGATTTCATTAAACTTTGTTGTTCCATATAATCTATCTTGGTACATGTTTGATTCATTTTAATATTTCTAATTTCCCCCTCATTACATTCATGTTTTCCTTTAAGTCTTTGAGCATATTCTTAATATTTATAATAGTTGTTCTAGAGTCTTTGTCTGCTATTCCATAATCTGTTAACTTCTGGGTCCATTTCTATTGACTGCCTTTTCTCCTGGTTATGGGCTACATTTTTGTATATGTTTTTGCATGTCTAATACTTTTTTATTGGATGCCAGACATTGTGAATGTTATATTGTTGAGTGCTGAAGTTTTTCCTATTTCTTTAAAGATGTTGGACTGTGTTCTGATGGGCAGTGAAGTCTCTCCTTGTGGTCAGTTTGATTCTTCCAAGGCTGGCTGGCTTGCTTTCTTTCTTTCTTTCTTTCTTTCTTTCTTTCTTTCTTTCTTTCTTTCTTTCTTTATTTATTTATTTATTTATTTATTATGGGGAGGGTGTAGTGTGTAGGCTTTACTTTAGGGCTTGTGTAGGTCCACTACTGAGGCATTAATCTTTTATGGCCTCTCTTTTTTGGCTGCTGGGAACTAGAAAGACTTCTTGCCCACTGTGAGCTCTAGGAATCATTTAGTTCCTGGTAATTGTTCTTTCCTCAGAAGCAGTTTTTTTGCCTGGCCTTGTGCATTTCCTCATGTGCAAGTTGATACTCAGGTAAGGACTCAGTAGACCCTATGTGATTTCTTTTTCTGGGTAGCTCTTTCTTCGGTACTGTGTTTCACAAATTTTAGTCATCTTGGCTTTCTTACCTTGTCAGCTCTACCTGCTCAACTCAGTGGAACTACAGACCTCACTACAGAAGGGAGTTCCTTCTCCCTGTGCCTGTGGTCTGGACATTGCCTCCAAGCGGAAAGTCCTGGCAATGTGTCTCCTTTCTCTCAGGGATCACACGACCTATCGTCCAGTATCTGTAAACAGTTATTTCATATATTTGTCCAGTTCCTAGTAGTTTATAGCAGGTAGGTAAGTACAAACCCTCGTGTTCCCTTACTGCCTTGTATGTCCATTAGTTTTTATCAAAACTGAGTAGCTGATATGGCTGTTAAATAGGACTTTTTCTTCCCTGCTAGATCTCATTATAGTGAGTAAAATTTACAGGAGGCTTATTTGGAGTAGGGAGTCTTGGGATGAGAGCATCCTTTGTCAAGCCTCACTTTTGAGTGAGTGGTAAAATTTATTATCAGGATGTGGATGAACCCCCAAATGCCATATAAAAGAGGTGTTACCCCAGGCTCCTAGGTATGGGGATAGCAGTGGAGATGCTAACTGGTGCAGTTACCTGCTGCCAACCTGCGGTTGACTCCCCTGCTTGGGCTACTTTCCTCTCTGCTTTTCTCCATTGCACCTACCGACACAGTCCAGCTCCTGCTTCCTCCAGTTTGTTCTTTATAGCTTGTTCTAGGGCAGTGACCTCCCTTCCGATAAAGATATTTGAGCATGCCACTGATATTCACGAACAAAAAGCGACAATTACAGATATATATGTTAAAATGCACAAAAATAATGATTTTGAAATGAAGAGATTTAAAAATGCCTATAAATAAAAGGTATTTCCTTAACATATCTCCTGGATTATATGTTCTCCACTTTGGAGACTGTTGGGAACCGACCTGCCTGGTTTCAGGAGCTGTAACACCCCCATGGCTAAGGCTGAGTGACTGACCTGCGTTCGGACCATAAGCCACTAAAGAGACAAAGCTTATCTCCCTGGCAGGGGTGCCGCCTCCGCTCCTTTTACTTCACCCTGCTTGGCCCCCTATGCTTGATCCCTTAGCCAGTGACGGGTAAGATTTCTCAAGGGAGGACGACCTAAGACAGGCATGATCAAGGGGTCCACCAAGGAAGGACTGACGGGCTACAGAAAAGGGGTGATGGGCCTTCGCCCCTTGGCTTTAACAGAGCCCAAGTCCTCATTCTGTCTGCAAGAAGTCTCCTTATCTCCTGGCTGCCTTACTTCCCCTGCCTGACTTAAGCCTGAAACAATGCCGGTGGTGGGTGCTACAGTGACCTGGAAAGAGTGGATTCCCTAGGGCAATCAGGCCTAAGAAAGAATATGTAAAATCCTGTGAAACCTGCTTTGTTTAGAATGATCTCAATTAAATGATAAGTGTCCAAGCAGGAAGTGAGTTTGTTCCCCAAAGTTTTATGGCCCTTTAACTATCTGATCCTGACTCAAAATAGGCCCTCAGAGTTATCTATTGTTTGATCCTTACTGCCTGATAATGATTAATGAGCTTTACGTATACACCCCATATTCCTATGCAAATCAAATCCAAGGTGATATCCTCCTGTACTTAGGGGTATATATATATTTTTTACTCCAGCAGTTTCTGAGGAAGACTGAGGGCAAATGTTTATGATTGAATCTGCCATTTTGAACTGGAAGTCCATTTGATGTAGATCTTAAAATAAATTTTTGAATAATTAAAAATGCCATCATTTTTTGCGGTTCATTTTGCTTTCCTGAGCTTAAGTAGAAGAAGGGTGAAGCTAAAGGTAGTGGCCTCAGAATTATTTATAACCTGCAGAAGGTTTTTGTTTTTGTTTTTGTTTTAATGTAGCAGCCTTTAAATTTGGGTATATCAAAGGGACTGTGACCTAAGGAAGTAGTCTGCAGATTTTACTAGGAGCAAAAAAGTAAAGAGCCAGCCACTTTGGAAAAATATGGGATCATGTGAGATAGAATTCTCCCATTTATGCTACATTCCTTAATTTGGAGGGTATTGTAATCAGGAGAGGAGCTATAAATACAGAAAGAATAGTCTCATTCTTCCATTGCTTATTGCACCTGGCTATCTAAATTCATTGTTATTCCAGTTTTTCACACTGTTACTATATCATCTCTAAAGCCAACTGCTGGTACAAGCCCATAATATGAAGTAACTAATTTGACATATTGGGAATGTTAACCAATTGATTTTTCTTAGGAGAAACAAGCTGAAAAAATAAGCCCGTTATTAATTCTTTGCAGGAATTTCCCATGTCTGATGATTTAAAAGAATAAATTCTGCATGTAAATGAATCATTGCAAGTCTAATTGAAGCTTGTTGGATATTCACGATTACTCAATTTGGTACGTTTTTAATGGAGGCAGGAAGTAAAAAAGCAAAGTCTGTGAGATTTGTGTGTGTGTGAAGTCTCAGCCAGTCATTTAATGTTTCTCATTGAGACTCATCAAGGTATCTATTGCTTCTTAGCTGTTTTAAAGGGGAAATTTACCCCCACGTTCCTCCCCTCCTCAAAGTAGCTAATTATATACTGGAAGTTTCAGTATATTGTGCCCAGTTTGTGAAGTCAGCATATTTCTGGAAGCTCTCTGTGAATGTAATTCTTAGCTGTACTGATGCTTTTGTTTCTCCATCTCTGCAGCCAGCACTGTACTGTAAGGACACAATTCTATCGCTATTTTTCCCTCACATTTGATGTGGTAGTTTGCATACAGCTGCAGAGTAGACAGTTACCTTTGAAAGGAACATTTGGCTGTTCTAATTTGATTAAAGAAAACCACCTCAATCATTTCTAAACTGAGAACGTTTTCATTTTAACTTGGCAGTAGGAGTTGGGAATGTACTCGCTGCACTTAGATATGTGGGGGAGCAGACAGGGAACAAAACCAACAGCTTGAATGAAGAAAGCTTTGGTGCAATTTTTTTTTTTAAGGCAAGCAGTGTTATATAGGATTGATTCTCTTTCCCTTGCAAATTTTCTACAACTTTGATTTTCACTTCCATTGTCTTTTCACAGTTATTTTCTTGATAATGCCAGTAAACCTGATTTGAGCAAGAGTAGATTGCTTGCCTAACATAATTTGAAGGACTTTGAGGTTCTCAAAAATTATACCATTTTTATATAAAACCCCAAATCATAAATGACTGTGAATGCCTGTGCTTTCTTGGCCTCTGTTAGGAATGGCTTAAAAAGTTTTTAGACCATGGATTTGTAGACCACGGTTGGGAATTTAGTTGTCGCTTGCATAGAAGAAAATTGCTCCCCATCAGAAAAGCCTGTGAGTCCTAGTGCTGGAAATTTATCTCATGTGTATACTTGCTTCGGAGAGAGAAGTTTTGATTGCTCAGTTAGTATGAAAGTTGAAAATATACTCTGCTGATTGTGGGTTGGCATCAATTTCATACATATGTTATTGAGAATGATTGAGCAGGGTAAACCAAACAAATTCACGAACCAAAGTTCAGTAATTTAATATTTGGTATCTTGGGACAGGTACTATCCTAGCATCTCAAATTTTAATTTGAGCATGAAATTTTAAATAAAAAGCTTGAGGGCACACATGGGCCTTAGAAATAAAACCACATTATTATCTATTGACCCTTGGATATTATTGATAACCTAAGAGAGAAGGTCATATGTGGGTTCACATTCTCACTCTATGTGAAGGGATGACTTGGCCATATTATGCTTCTTACCGCTAATCTTCAGTTTCTTCTTTTGTAAAATTAGGACATATTAAGTGGTGTTTCTGAATTTTTCTTCCTGTTATGTGCTTGACACTTGGCAAATATTTAGTTACCCCACTGCCTCTTTCTCTCCTCCTTGGTACAACCACTCATCTACTTGAAATGGTTTGAAGGAGATTGATGATGGAATGGGTGGCTGAACTCGATAAAGTCCTCTTCAAATTCTGATGTTATGTGTGCATCTTTTATTCTCTTGAACAAAATAATTAAGTCTAGCAGGAGCCTGTCTGGTCTGCCGAGTTTTCCTATAGATAACAAGCCCTGGGCAGACAGTATATCAGGTAGTATATAGTTGCAAAAGATGGACATTATGTACTTCTGAACTGTTCAGTAAATGTTTGCTATTGGATAGGGTTACATTGTCATCTTGAATTCTTTTCCATCTTCTGCCATTCAGGTGCCAGATCATTTCCACATTTAACCATAAGACTTGATGCACTTGAAGTCACTCTAGTCTGATCTTTTGAGAGTCAAGGGACAAGAAGCAATCTTCCTGTTCTGTTTTCATACACAGTAGGAAGAGCATAAATCTTTTCTGTCACATCTATGTCATCCAAAGATGTATAAAGATGGTAAAGGGACTGCAAAGATGACTGCCCAAAGGCCTCTAGATCTGGGAACTCAAGGCTTCTAGTAGATACAACTTGGTAAATGTTGTTAAATCCCTGGCTAGCTCACAGTGCTTATTTGTTCCGTAATATAACTGAATAATTTACTACAATGCAATAAAATGTTGCAAAAAGTAGTATTTGCTGTTTTTCTTTTGTTAAGTTTCCACAATTACAACATTAAATAGGATTTAAAAAATTAATTGCTGGTGAAATAGAGGCAGACACAGAGAGAGAACTATGTCAGCTATGGTTGGGGGAGGTTAGGGGTTGAGAGATCGAGCAAAAAGGAAAAAGGACTCGTGGACGTGGACACCAGTGTGGTGATTGCTGGGGGGAGGAGGGCATAAGGGGGCTAAACGTTAATGAAAAATACAATCAAATTTTAAAACAGAAGAAAAATGAATTGCTGGTGATTGAAGAAAAGTTGGTTTTATTTGAGTAAGGTGTTTGGAGACCTGTGGGAATTGCACAGGAAAAGGCCAAGTACGGATTTTTTGTGTCACTTCAAACTTTCTTTATCCTCGATAAAGTATTATTTGGATATTTCTCATATATAACTGTCTTTCATAAAAGTTTACTTTTAAAGCCCAGTGTTGTTGAATACTGTCCACTTACTACTGTTACTAGTCTAAGACCGAGGTTTGGTTTGGTTTACAGATAATGAAAGTGCCGTACGTTTTTGGGTGGCAGAAGCACACTTCTAAAGTGCTGATAGTATAGTTACTGTCACAGCAGGAGTAATGGCTGGGGGAAGATTGTCACGCCCATTTTGTAGATAAGAAACTGACAGGGAATTTAAATGCCTTGTTAAAGGTCACCTGACTGCTGGTGTTATTTCCCCTATTTTGGAGTTTTCTATCCAGCGTTCCAAGTGTTTTAGTTATGCAAAGATCGCTTGAGTATGACTGTTTTGGTAAGTCCTTTTTTGAAATTAAATGCATATAAACTGAATGCTGAAAAAGGCATGCTGATTGTTTGAGGAGGAAACTCTTCTATTACCAGATATTACAGGTATAATCTCTTAATTCTGACAGATGTTAAATTATGTGTGTGTGTGTGTGTTTAATTTAATTTAATTTAATTTTTTACCGGTTTGTTGTATTAGCTATACGCGGAGATAAATGCACATAGGACAGAGACTTACATAGTATTACTTGTTATTCACGTTGCTCCTCAACTTGGTGGCAGCTTGCCATCACTTACCCTAGGCCAGGGAGAAAAGGCAGGAAGAGTGGCAGGTCAAAGGAAGTACCCTCACCTCTGAATCTGGCACCAGAAGTGCTGACAGCAGTGTCACTTAGGCTCACGATGACTCAGCACTTCCTGAGTTCTCTTTGCAGCCCTGCTCAGGCTAATAATATCAAATGACCTAGGTCCAAACTGAGGGTTTCAAGGAACCTTGGGTTCCCTCATAATCAAAAATTTGAAATCAGAAGTCAGTCCTTCCTTTTGGTTTTTAATTAATTCATGGTATTAAGTATAAACCATTAGACTCCATCCTGGATTTAGATACTTTTTGTTCTTTTCTTTTCTTTTTATTTTTTTGGGAAGTTTTTTTATTTTTTAAAATTTTTATTATTTTTTATTATTATTTTGAACTTAGTGGGACAACACTAGTTAATAAAATTATATAGTATTCAGGTGTACAATTCTGTAATACATCATCTGTATTTTGTATCCTGTGTTCACCAGTCCAAGTCTCCCTCCAACACCATTAACCCCCCTTTGCCTACTTCTGCCTCTCCCCACCCCCTTTCCCTCTGGTAATCACCACACTGTTGTTTCTGTCTGTGGGGTCTTTTTTTCTTTAATCCCTTCACCTTTTTCACCAAGTCTCCCAACCTTCCTCCCCTCTGAGAGCTGTCAGTCTGTTCTCTGTGAGTCTGTTTCTGTTTTGTTTGTTAGTTTACTTTGTTTTTTGGATTCTACATATAAGTGAAATCATATGGTATTTGTCTTTCTCTGACTGGCTTATCTCACTTAGCATCATGCTTTTCACCATATTGCCAAGGGTAAGATTTCCTTTTTTTACAGTGACTAGTATTCCATTGTATAAATGTACCACAGCTTTCTTACCCATTCATCTACTGATAGGCATTTGGGCTGCTTCCAGATCTTGGTGATTGTAAATAACACTGCAGTGAACATAGGGGTGCTTATATTCTTTCCAATCAGTGTTTTGGGTTTCTTTGGATATATTCCCAGAAGTGGAATCTCTGGGTCATAAGGCAGTTTCATCTTTAAATTTTTGGGGTAACTCCATACTGTTTTCCACAGTTGCTACACCAATCTGCATTCCTGTCAACAGTGCACTTGGGTTCCCCCTTCTCCACATCCTCATCAGCATGTGTTGTTTGTTGATTTATTGATGATAGCCATTCTGACCAGTGTCAGGTGGTATTTTATCGTGGTTTGAATTTGCATTTCTCTGATGATTAGTGATGTCGAGCATGTTTTTGTTCTTAAGACATTCACAATCTAAGGAAGTAGCTTTGGCCTTGAACTATAAATAAATATACCCTTACTTCTCTATTTAAAGCAGTGCTGTTATAATTTATTTGGTCTTTGTATTGTTTCTGTGCAATCTAATAACTGGGGCAGGCATGGAAGGAAATGAAGTTCAAACAACAGTTGCAGTGTATTTGCTATTTAATGTTAGAAAAGGCTTAATGACCGAAGAGGCTGAGTCCAGGAGGGAAATCACGGATCTGTTCAGTGGACCCTCATTGCTTTCTGTGTGGTTCAGAATATGGCCTCTTTGTGAGTAAAAGCAGAGTGTTATTCATTAGTTTTATGTTTAGAACTAACCAAAATTCTTAGACTCTACAATTATTAATTTTAAGACATCGTAAGATAAATTATTTCAGAAAACTTGGAAAATTGTAGAAAATCTTGAAACCCTTTTTTACCTGTTTTCCTAGGCTGCTTAACATTAATTACAGGATACATTTGAAAGTTTATCCATGTTGACAACCAATTTGTTTGAAAGTTTATTAAACAACTTAAAAGTCACTTTTTAGATTATCTAGACATATGGTTTCTTTAGAAATATATTTTTATTATTGAAGACAATTTTAAAGCAGTAGTTTACAGTGAAGAGAGAAATAAACACCTGTATTATAGCAGGAATACTGATGTATTTAAATCAGAGATATTTATTATTAAGTGTTTCTTTATGTGTTTTTATTTTTACAGAAGTCTCCAGACAGTAAGCATTTCTGGGCCTTTAACTGCTTCCAAATAAGCAAAAGTAAAACAGCATTCCTACAGAAAACATAGCCCTGACCTTTTTGCACATATAATCCAAGCAAAGTTAGCTTTGAAGTGGCATCTTGTTACATGATCATACTGAAAAATATGCAGTAATATGTATTCCTTTGAATGTCTTTCATTCAGAAACATTGTTTTGTTTATTTGACTATGCATCCTACCAGCTGAAAATGGATTATGTTTGGGATGTTCATATAACTACCTGATGTCAAAATACTTGAGAAATTACATGAAGAGCTTCATTCCAAAGCATAAAATTCACAGGGAGGTTCAGACTATTGGCACATGGAATGTGGAATTTCACTACATTGATTATTAAAATAAAAAGCAAATAATGAAGAAGATAAACAGAATTTACAAGGCCACTTTCTGCCAAGCAGAACATCTGTCCAAGCAATAGTAAATTAGTTTAAACAGCATTTACTTTCTAGAAGGTATTTAATGTGTGAATCATTTGTTTCAGACATGTCTGTAAGCATTTCTACTAAACTGTTGGCCAACTCTATATACAGCAAAGAATAATGAGCAATATAGGTGAAAGCAGACAAAGCCCTTTCTTTTCTTGTGTGTTCTTTGAGATGTTGTGATAGAAATCTTGAGAATTTGTAGCGTATTCTCAAGACTCCAAGTTTCTGGTGCTGCCTACAATACAATAACTGACATTTTTTTAAAGATGTTATTTATTTATTTTTAGAGAGAGGGGAAGGGAGAAAGAGAGGAGAAAAACATTGACATACGAGAGAGAACATCACTTGACTGCCTCTTATACATCCCCGACTGGGGACCCAGCCGGCATCCCAGGCTGTGCTCTGACTGGGAATCCAACCAGCAGCCCTCCGGTGTGTGGGTCAGCACTCAATCCACTGAGCCACACCAGCCAGGGCCAATGACTGACATTTTGATTCCTTTCGCCTTGCCTCATCTGCTGACTTAGTGAGCATTCTGCAAATTGAGATATAGCAGGAGATTCGAGTTAATTATCAATAAAAAAGAAAAATGCCAAATGAGATTTCTAAGTAAAATTTTTTGACACTTATAGGGTGTCTTTTTGTCAACCTGCATAATTGAAGAATCAAGCAGTTCAGTTAATAAAATGTAGTTAATAGAAAGTGGCCGTATCTTCTGTACATTAAGCCCATTTTCAAAGAATTAGAATATGACAAAATACATTTAACACTAAAACTCATAGTTTAGTACTTTGTTCATTGAGAAAACATTTCAGGATCCATTCTTTATTGTAATCCTTATGACCAGTTATGATGAACACTGACTATGCCTACTGTTATAGATATAGTTAATAAAATGTTTACTTCCTTAAATGGTTCAGCTATTCATGACAGGTGAGAGAAGGCCTTATGTGGTATCTATTGAAGAAAGAAAATTATATTACATTGTGGTTAGACACCAAATTTCACTCTTTTGAACTTACAGATTATGGAGGAAAGGTTGAGAGGTTTGATAGTACTAGTGAAGGGCAAGCAAAAGTTTAGATGAAGAATAAAATAATGGAAAAGAAAAAATATATGTAGGAAGAAGAAAATTCTGAAAGTGTATAGACAAATAGAATAGAAAATGGCAAAAAAATTAGAAGAGATTATATTAAAGGAATAAATTATTTTCTTAGTTTTGAAATATCATTATAAGATCAAAATTAGTAGGGCAGAAGACATCTGGTTCTGAGAGAGTATATGTAGACTAGACAGAAAGAAAATGATGTTAAAGTGGAAAAGAGAAGGAAAAAACACATCTCAAAGTGCAAAGGAGTAACATAAATTAAAATGAGTTTGGAGTTTGGCTCTAAAATTGGTAAATGCTACAGTTTCAATATGCTTTCTCTTAAATTGCTGACCTGTTGCCCAAAACCTACAAAAACATACATTTCTTTGTTCTCTTTATATTATGTGTCTTGTGTGAAATGTAAGGTAAATCAGTCTTGCATTCATTCATGCAGCTTTTGGTCTTAAAATAAAAAGATATGGATAAAAGAGTTGTTATACTTGACAAGCAAACAAGATTTTTTGGTCTGTTCCACATGTTGTAAAGTTCTTATTGGGTTTTTATTGTTGGCTTTATCATACATGAGTATATCCTGAGCCTATTACTGGTTAAGAGAAACTCCTTTTTAAATTTATTTTTCAATTGTAGTTGACATGCAATATTATATTAGCTTCAGGTCTATGAGATTATAGGGAAACTCTGTCCTGTTGTGTTAAAAATATCAACTGACTTCTTTCAACATATAAATAAGTGGTAATCCATTTAGGACATTGTGTTTTTCATTTCTCCCTCACATTCCCCATCCCTCCTCTCCAGGTTCTTCCTCTTTGTGTGGGTTCCTGTACATTCCATTTTGCAATTAACTGCATTTGTTTATGAAGATGCAAATAGAGTGGTAAAGTATTGATAAAAATAAAGGTGTAGTGGTGGTGAGGAGTCACTGAAAAACACAGTCACTTCAGAGTCTCCACTTGTTTACCTTTATTTAAAAGGGACATTTCAAACAGTCCTAGATACATTCTCAAAATACATTGCTGAATTCGGGGATGTTTGGAACATACTTCTATACTCTATTCTGTATGGGAAAAATCTTCAACTATCTAGTTTTACTTAACATTGAGGATTAGAAGCTTCTATAGACAGGATATTTCAGTCATACGTTTTCCAAGAAGATAGATTTTATTTTTTATTTATTTTTAGTGGTAAAATACACATCACATTAAATTTACTATATTAATCATTTTCAAGTGTACAATTCAGTGGCATTAAATACATCCACATTGTTGCACAACCGTCGCCACTGTCCATTTCAAGAACTTTTTATCATCAAAAATGAAAACCGTAGGTCCTGGCCAGCAGCTTGGTTGGTTGGAGTGCCATCCAAAATGCTGAGGTTGTTGGTTGCAGGTTTTATCCCCGGTCAGGGCACATACAAGAGACAACCAGTGAATGCTTAAATAGGTGGAACAGCAAATCAGTGTTTCTCTTTCTCTCTCTCTCTCTCCTCCCTGCTAAAATCAAATTTAAAAAGAAAAATGGAAACTCATTTATTTACTCATTAAATAATCACCACTCATTCTGCTCTCACAAAAAGATAGATTTTTAAATGACATTTTATGACCAGAAGATGAGAACCACCAGTAGTTAATGCCATGGCCAGTAGGCTTGGTGTTAGGATTACAAGTAAGAGAGACCCACCGAGGCTAGCTTAGGAAAAAGGGATTTTGTTGTAGGTAACAGGGCCTTCATGAGAATCTATATTCACTTGGGCTCCTGGGACGGGGGTTCTGGACTCCAGGAGTCTACTGGGAGTGCTGTGGTCTGTCTTGTACCAGGAAGTCGCCTCTGAGGGTCTGCCCTCACTGCTTTCTGTGTGTCTTCATGCCCAGGATTCCTTCCCAACCTTCGTTTTCATGGGCCGTCACGGTCTTCATATACTTCACACATGGCTGTGTGAGGTTTTTGGAAGCCACTGGTTCTGAGTTCATATTCCACAGAGTCCGAGGCATGGTGTGGGGAAAAAAGCTTCAGTCTAGGAAAACTTTTGGTCCTAGTTTGACATGGCTGAGAAAATTGTTTGGCATTTGATTCTTTGTCGTTCTAGTGAAGGTCTGAATCTTCAAGAAGCAAAATATAATGTTTACCATGAGAATGCATCTTTAGAATAATTTTTATATCATTTTGAAATTTGGCTAAGCAGTTCAAAGCGATATATGTGTTACTAGACAGGTTTAAAATTGCATGTCAAGACATAATAGTTTTTAGTCATGAAAACCTGGAGCAGTTTCACGTGTAGCACATTTTGAGACACTGAAGGAGTTTGTGAAGAGTAGGTTGCATGGATGAGCATAAACAGTTCCTGTCCACAGCAATGTTTTGAGCTCACTCATTTTGGTGGGCAAATCTTGCTCTTCAGATTGAAACATTGTAATATCATTACAGAAAATAGACTTTTATTTTAAACACTCAGCAGAAATTCTGCTTGGCTGCATGGTAGCTAGAAAACGCCTTATGTATAACTAACTCAGTAGGTGATGCTTTTATCAACAAGGCCCGATGCTGAATCTCTTCGATCCTGAGTGGATTGAGCTGGGGGAAGTGGCAGCGTTGGGGGGGTGGGTAGAGATGGCAGTGGAGGAGGAGGAGGAGTGGACAGCTACATGATTCAGTTTTTGACTCATCCCAGGTCTATCTGTGCCGCCCTGTGTGTTGCTACTCTGGGGGCACAGGTTTTGTATCCAGTTTTCTTTCACTGGGGCTTCAAGCTCTCTTGAATCAAGGGAAAGGGCAATTTGTTTTTTAAAGTTGAAGAAATAGACATTCAGAGCTACTCCTGTCTATCCTTCTACCCCTTTGCTCAGTCTTTGAACCCCACTGCAAGCCCTGCTTGACCAGTGTTTGTCTCCTACGGTCACAGTGCCGCAGTGGCCTCTCAGTGGGGACCATGGGTCTCTACCTCCTAGGGGATATCTGGCAATCTCTGGACACATTGTCTTTGTCGCAGCTGGAGAGGGGTATTGCTACTGACATCTGATAAGTAGAGGTCACTGATGCCGTTAAATACCCTGCAGTGCATGGGACAGGTCCCAACAACAAAGAAAATTCAAAATGTCAGTAGTGCCAAGGTTCAGCTGCCCTGTATTAGACAAAGTCATTAGTTAATATCGATGTATAGGAGGAAAGAAATAAAATTCTGTGGCACAAATTGGAGGAAACACACAGGCTCAGATATCATCAGCTCCCTAAGAGCGTTTCTGAAAACTTGAGTGCTACCAGTGATCACTTCGTCCTGGAGACGTTCGTCTCACCTGGTTGAGCTCTGTGTGCTGTCTTGTGCCTGTGGAGACGTTCACATGTGCACGTCTTCTTTCCTCAACTTCAGCAAAAGCGTCCTATGAGTAGAGGCCACGACTTCTTCCTTTGGTGGTCAGCATGCTGCTGACCGTACTGCAAGTGCTTGAATAAATGCTGTTGTTTAGTTGATCGTGCGAGATATTCTGTTTCTTTAAAAATTGCATTGAAATCGTATGCACAAATATAGTAACAATTATAGTATATAAGAAAACTTGAAAAAATTAATTACTGCTGATCACCCTAACACTGGGATTACACGGGAAGGGCACGTTTTTAAATTTTGTCTGAACATAAGCAGAGTGAACCGTGTGCCCTCAATAGCAGTAGTTCTCAGCTGAGGGCGAATTTGCCCGGAGGGGACATTTAGCAATGTCTGCAGGTGTTTTTTGGTTGAGGACATATTTATTCTGGTTTCTAGTGAGGAGAGTCTGAGGACGCTACTAAACACTGTAAGTGCACAGGGCAGCCCCCCACAACAAAGAGTTATCTGGCCGCAAATGTGGGCGTTGGGGGGGTTGAAAAACCCCAAGCTATAGCGTTGTGTGGACACCACCATCAACATTCTTCACCACCTGAGTGAATGGGAACGTGCAGGAAGCAGTGCATTTTTAATACGGAGAAAATGATCATACAGTGTAAGCTCCTAAGCAGTGGGAGCTGTAGCTGTGTACATGAACCAGAGGAGTCTGACAGTTAAAAAAAGCTTGTGATAGGGCTTGTGTAATAAACGGACACTTTGTGTCTTGGTGCCTTTGGGAGGAGACAACGGAAAGTTGAGTGAATTCTCTCAAGGCTGAGTGTGCATGCCCCACAATTTTAGGAAATGAGAGGCATTTGCCAACCCAGAAGGATACATTAAAATATTAGGCCACATTTTTAATAAGCTGAAATTTCCCCCAAAAGGGTTGATAGTTATATTAGAATATTGAAGCTTACATTCTTCTATTTTTCCAAATATTTTTAAAGCTTCCTTAAAGAGTACTTGATCATTTTTGAGGTATGAGGTACTATGCTTTCCTTCTGAAATTAATGTTAGGAAGTGCTTGTGCTGCGAACAGAATAATGGAGGGGACCGTTCACAGGGAGAACCGGGCAGGTCATCTTAACCATTTCCTGCCTCAATTTTCTCACTTTCAAAAGGCAGGACTAGGCTTGGTGACCCCTAGCTTTAAAATTCTGTGTTCCTATAATTTTAGTTTCAAATCATAAAAAAGAGATTGTTTATGCAAAGTCTTTTATGAGAGAGGCTTTGAAGGCATTAATTACTCCTGTTTGTTTCTTCGACACTTCGGAAATACCCCTTTCCACAAAGGCTTGCTTCCAGCGTTTAAAGAAGGAAAGGAATTCCTGCGATACGTGGAAGTTGTCCCCACCTCCAAACAAAATAAAGAGTCAGATGAATTTACAACTGATTTTAAAATATCACTGTTAGCTAATTTCAAAATGTTTTCCCACTTTTATGTGTATACTTAAATATAAAGGAAATATTTTATAGTACTAATAATACTGCATTTTCCTTACAATTTATGTTAAGCTAGCTGCTTCCAGATCTAAGAAATGTCCTGTTTGTAAAGGTGAAATAAATGTGGATGCTTTATTAAGCTTCTCAATCTAGCATTTAGTAAATTACTGGGCTCTGAATGAAATGATGAAGCTTTCCCATTTACTGGGCAGAAAATTAAATAGAACTTTGATAATTTTCTCCTTTCTGTAGTCCTAAAGGTGGAAGATCAGATACATTGGGGATATAGTATCCCAAAAAATGAAGCTTGCTTCTATGGTGACTCTATCCTGAAGAGAATGGGAAGTTCGTTCTGGCATATTCTGATTTTCCGGGGTCCTGGTCTAGAACTTGGCTAATAGGATTGCCTGAACTGAAGATGCTTTTAGGATGGATCCAGAGATGCTAAGGGAATCTAGCTTGTAGTTTTAGATCTCATTCCCAGAGTATATTTTGCTTCCAGAGAATAGCAATAGATGGCATGGCATACATTCATAAAATAGTGCCTTAGATGACTTTCCATTCATCAGAGGTTAACTGAGCACCCGATCAAGGCAAGGCACCTACTACAGGCAGTGTGCACAGTGGGGAATCAAAATGTGTATTGTTCAGCCCTGCTTTATGTAAGTGGGGTTATAAGTGAGCTTATAACTTAATGGGAGGGGAGGAAGGACATAGCAAACTACTACAATACAAAGAATAAAGTATAAGGGCCATTCAGAGGCACCGATACAATTCTCTGGAAGAAGAAATATTTAACTGGTGGAGCAGGAAACTTAGGCTCCACAGAAGAGGCGAACGGTAAGAGTGGAGTCACAGAAGTGGAGATGAATGACATGTGACGCGTGACAGCCGAGCCTGAGGTGCTGAGCTGAGCAGAGCATGAGGGGAAGGGGAGTGGAAGGGGTATGCTCAAGTGGGGGGGTCAGAACAATGGCAGAGGTAAACCATGTTGATACAGCATTTAGAGACTAGCAAACTAGTTAGGAGACGGACCGTTTCCTGGAGAGAGAGAAAAATGATGGCCTGAATTGGGGGGCAGTTCCCTTGAAATGAGGGGAGAGGTTGAATCTGAGCTGATTGAGGGTAAGACTTGGCCATCCTGGGTAACAGGTTGGTATGTGGATGAACAAGGTTGGAGAGTTAACAAGACGCCCTGTAGTTTGAAGCTTGAGTGAGGGGGGGGTGCCACTGTTAGAAACAGGAGTCACGGGAGAAGGAACGTGTTTGATGGGACACCGATGAGTTCTGCTTTGAACACGTGAAGTTATCTGTGCCCTCGGGAAATAACCAAGGCCGAGTTGTAGTTGAAGTACCGGAAATCAAGAGCTCCAGAGAGGAGCCCAGAAAACCTGCGCCCCACATTTGGAATGCCATTACTGTGCATTGTGTGTCCCACTGGAGCAACCCGCAAACACCCCATGTGAAAACGAGCAAGTGACTATGCCTGTGTCACCAGCTAAATGCCGGTGCACTCACACCAGCTTCCACAGCACAGGCGGTTCCAACTGTGCCTCTCACACAATCGCCATCTGATGTCGATCTTCTGGATCACTGGCAGATTGGACCCTAATGTTAAATCGATAAATGAGCAAGAACTCCCATATTTTCAGGGGGAATAAGACTGAAAATGGAAACTTGGGATTACTAGCATTTAGGATTAAAGGAGAAAAAAAGGCCAGTGAGGAAGGCAGAGACCCTAGAAGTAAAGGGAGGAACAGAAGAAAACTCTGAGCAGCCATGGGGAGGGAAAGTTTCAAGGCAAAGGAAGCATTCCTTTCAGGTATCTCAGGTGCTGCCAAGACGTTGAAGGGAAGGAAGGCTGAGTTTAGTGGTGGGAAGTTATCTCCGTCCATTTGGGAGGCAGATTTCGCTGGAAGAGAGAGGGAAGCCAGTTAACAGCAAAGGAGTGAGAAAGTGGAACACAAAGTGTAGAACATCATTAAATAATTGGGGGAATGCAGTATTGTTGGTAGAATGACAACCATAATGAAGTAACATGGTGATGTTTTTGTTGTTGTTTTACAAAGGAAATAGGAGTGTGTTTGTAGGTGTGCAAGAAAGAACTGGCAGAGTAGCCTTATGCTTTAGAACAAAAATAGTTCTAATAAATGAAATAAAAACATAAATTCTCAAGAATAACGTCATTGTCATTATCATCACCTCACAACTAATTTATAATTGAACACTTAAAATGTCCCAACCTCTGATAAGCCTATAGTAAATGGTTTTATTTTTGCTGTGTAGGTGAGTCTACCTTAAAGTAATTTCCTTGTTTTTCACTCTTTGTTTATTGTTTAAAAATATATACATACACACACAAATAGTTTTTTGGTACATACTAAGATTGGATTAGTTAACTTATGTGTAGACACTTAAAAATTGTTAGGGTGACATTTTATAAGAAGTAAGAACTCTTTTATGTAGCCAGTCTGTCAAAATTATTATGCTTAAGTGAACTTAGTAAAACTTGGGCGAGCCTTCCATAAAACACAGTTACTATTTGTTGAATTCATTTTTCATCCAAATGTTAAGTTGAAATGCAAAAGAGATTTGATACAGCATTTGACATTTGACATTTTAAAGTAATTTCATTAGATCACCAAGCTATGAATTATTGAAGATTGTTCTACTGTAAACAGTTTTTTCTGTTATCTTTCTTTGGTTGAGGACCAAGTTGCATGCTACTTGCCTGGAAGAAGGTAAACGTATAGTGTGCTAAAATATACAAAGATTTTGGCACTGTGTTTTCTCTCTTTTTATTAATGAATGCTTTTGTTTAGTCTTACATCAGATGAATAGGCCGAATTTGTGTTTTGAATAGGTAAAGCCAGGAACAAAATTCTCTGTAACCGTGTTGACAGAATTCACTTGAAAAGTCTAATCTCTCTCAGGGTGAGTCATTTTCAATATATTTCTACCCCAGCACACCAAAGGTGGAAGCAGCCTTGTCAGCTGTAGTGGCTCCCCAGGACAGTGATTCCAGGACCTTCCCGAGGGGACAGTTGTGCTCACAGCCATGTCTTCAGTATCAGCACATTGAAGGTGTCCAAGAACCCACTGTTAATTAATTGGCTGATTGTCAGTGGAGGGTAAGGTAGAGATGTTTGACAAGGCCATCGCCGGGATTCTATATTACCAGGTCCCCACCCTCCGCCATTTCCCACCCGATGAGGCAATTCATAATGAAAACAATTCAGTACTGCATAAACGAAGGCTAAGCATTTGCCTTTTCCGAAGTGCTTGTCTTTGCTACCCAGAGAGGTGGTTTCTTTAGAACTTCTAGCAAACCTGGGTAAATATGTCCTGCGATGTTGCTTTTATCCTTACAGCTTAAAAGTTGCATGAATTACAAGTCAAAATGCAGAAACATTCTGTTTCAGTGTGAAGAAAAGGTATGTCTCAAGGTCAAGGCCACTGTTGCCTTTTCAGGAGGCAGTCGGGATGGTGGCTGGCTGCCCACACACTGGGAGCCAGTTCTGTGGTGTGACTGCCATGTTCCAGGATCCGCCTGGCATTAGAGGCTGGACGCCCAATTTTATTAGTAAACCCAGAGGAATTGAGAGTCCAGGGATGGTGGGCTCATGCCAACCTCTCAAGAAACTGAGGTTTGAACCAAAATGTTCATTTACTCTTTTCCAATAAAAGCTGTACTTTTCAAGTGTACTGGGATTTGCCAGCTAAGGCATTGCCTTCCTTGCGTGCTTATCTGTGGGAAAGCCAGATGGTGGTGGGACAGTTGCAGAGTAGGCGTGGAGTCCATGAAGGGAGTTGGCCAGTGGCCTCACTGTCGGATGACCTCGAGCCTGGTGCCCCTTCTGCCCATCTTGATTGTGGAGAGGGAAGTTCTGTGTGTCCCGCAAACTCCCTCCCCTCTGACGGGGTCCAGGCCACCCTGCCAAACTGTCTTTCCAGACACTGCTTTGATAGAGACAAAGTACAGGCTTTTTGTAAAAGTAAATGTGATTGACTATATCACTCGGTAACTAGCCGTCCCAGCCTCCTCTCTTAAATTTGGGTGGTCATAGGCTCAGACCTTTCCTACTGGTGGCTCACCCTTGTCACCTGAATTTGATGTCCCCTACTGCAGTCTCAGAATTTGTCCCTTCAGTTTGGTTCAGAAGCCAACATGCTTTCTCTTGTCCTACTTCCAGATACCTTTGTGTCTGTCACTGAAATAACTTCCCCAAAACTAACCTCCTGCAGATAACTTTTTGGCATCTCATTTGATAGTGGTATTTGACATTTCACTGGTATTAAGTGGAGTATTTTAGAGTTCTCTTTTATTTTATTTACCTCTATCATTAATAAGTACTAAGCTATAAATTATATACTTTGAGGTTTTTAATTTTTAATAAATGATTCTTTTGAATTCCAAAAGAATAATGTGTATCTATTTAAGGGGAGAAATGTCTCACTTTTATCAACTTGTTTTTTTCCTTTAAGAAACTGCTTTTCTAAATCTGAAGGGGAAATGTACTCTATATCTAAAAACAAAGAGAAGTGAAATACCAAAGAAGGAGGTCAAAAACAATATAATGTTTACAATAAATAAGCAATATTTATACATTTAGCAGCTTGTAAAATATAATTTCCTCTCAAGTTATTCTGTAAGAATGATTAAAAAGACTAAAAAGAGACTAAACTATTGGGTTTAATATCATTTTAGCATCTCAAAACAAGTCAATAAAAACTGAACTCATAGAATTGCTTACTATCTGCTCATTTCTCTGTTAAAGGGTAATATGTAGCCAATTTTGCTTTCTTGGTTTTATTTCTAACAAAGAAATATAAGCCAAGAGGGCAGTGATTAAATATCCACATGTGTATAACTTTAAAAGTTATGTAAATATGTTTATTCTTAAAATTATATTTTTAAAAACTTGTTCATTACCTAACAAAATTGATTTTTGGGGGATAGAATTTCTTTTTCCACTTAATTTCAGCTGCTGGTGGTGTTACCTTTGTTCTGTATTTCATATTATTTGTGTGTTACTGTTTCCCATCTTAGTTCCAGTGAGTATTCTGCCTACCAATCTAATATTCAAATCACTCATGTCGGGTAATAATAAGGTGGCTTTGAGTAGAGTGAAACCCTATTAACAGCTAAGAAACACTGGTAACTGATGTTAGCAGAGATATGCTTATTAGGCTAATGCTTTAGATCTAACCTTTATATATACTAATTCAAAATACATACCATAAAGATCTATGAAATTCTGACTGCAGAAAGACTGTGTGTGGTGGGTGGTTGTACTTAGAGAACTGGACAGAATCTCTGAGGAGGAGTTCAATCTTGACCATTTATCAATGGGTCAAGATTGAGGCTTGGAAGAAGCAGTGAGGTTGAGTGTGTGCTGCGGTGAAAATTAATTGTATTCTGATAGCTCCCTGCATCCAGATCAGGGCAGGGCTGGTCTAGGGTGTCCTTTCGGGTATGAGGCTATTTCTTTCAGGAAACTTTCTTTTTGCAGTTGCTTGGAATTTTCTTTAAAAGTTGAAAGAGTGAAACATGTGTTAAAACATCTTGTGACCTCGTTTTGGGCTGAGAATACTTTTGTACTAGCAACATACACAAGAGATTGAGGCTTTGCTCTGATAGTTAAATGAATTTAAATGCATACTGAATGTAAACTGCTTTGAAAGCTGTGCATCACAAGTTAATAGATCCTGGACCTGGTTTTTCTTGCCGTGAGCCAGACATTCCTTGGGTTTAAGGGGAGGTTAAAATTAAAGAGTAGCAAATTGCTTCCCTCTTTGGAAATAAGCAAAATCACCCTCTGATAATAAAATATTTCTTTAACATGTAAAGACTCTTACTGAAGAAAAGCAACGTGAGGGAAAAAATGAGGATAACTTATTTAGTGGTTTGCTCTTTAGGAAATGGAATATGTTTAACAGTAAAGTGCAATTGCCTTATTATACCATGTGACTTGAAAATAATGAGACAAAGAAAAAAGTGAAAAAACCATACTAGAACATATTTATATGAACAAATTAATCTTGTCCTGTGGGGGAGGGAGTCCAGTTTTTCTAACTCGACTGTAATTGAGCAAAATATTTTCTGACTCTTTTGGAATTGTCTTCAGAAGTGTTTTATGAGCCAAACCCCAAAATCAACATCTTTACTTTATTATCACACCTCTTTTTGGACCCAAAAGAATATTACTCAGCCTAATCCCCCCACTTCATTTATCAGACTTGGCCGGGCTATTTCTAAAAATATAGCACACCCTCTTGTGGGACAGTTGAATGTTTTTATTTATTTGTTTATTCATTCAGCGATCGTGGCCGAGTGCCTCCAGTGAGTCAGGTATGTTGTGATAACACATCAGAGTCTTGGCTCTGGAAGTGGGAGGACAGAGGGAGGAAAGTGAGGATCACGGATGATGTTCCCCCTTGAGCGGTCTTTGTTGGATGAGTAGAGGCAGCCACCAGACAGAGAAAAGGAGAGCTTTCTAGGCACAGGGGGCAGCTCGTGTCAAGGCATAGCACAAAAACTACGCACATTTCAGTAACTACGTATATTTCAGGATGGAGAGAAACTCCATGTTAAATGAAGGGAATGAATTAGTAATTAGGGTCAAGATCAGGAGGATCCTAATAAGCCGTGGAATGGAGAATACAGTAGTTAAGAGTGAGGGTTCTCATGTCTGATTATCTGAGCTCGAATCCTGGCTCCTTCATTTGCAGGCTTTCTGATGCTGGGCATTCTACTCATCTTCAACGCCTTAGTTCTGTTCATCTGTGAAGGAGATGATGATACCTGCGTTATAGGGTAAAGAGGTTGAAATATGTAAACACAGATAAAGTTCTTAGCACCATGCTTGGGACACAGTAAGCACTCAATAAATGTTAGCTTTTTGTACTGCTACTTTGTCCTGTTTTGTTTTGTTTTTTTTTTTTTTGATGCTATTGTAAAAGGAATTGTTTTCTTAATGCCTTTGTATTTTTGTGACATCATTTTCCTCAGTTTTTTTTTCCCCACCTCTCTGATTCATTCAGGGATGCTTTTTTTTTAAGGTTTTATTTATTTATTCTTAGAGAGAGGGGAAGGGAAGGAGAAAGAGAGGGAGAAAAACATCAGTGTGTGAGAGAACCATCGGGTGGTTGCCTAGACTAGGGACCAAACCTGCGGCCCAAGCATGTGCCATAACTGGGAATTGAACCAGTGAGGTCTTGCTTGGTGGGATGATGCCCAACCAACTGAGCTGCACCAGTCAGGGCAGGGCTGCTATTTTTGTTTTATGTTATAGCCCCCAAGATCCTGCCTTCTTTGCATTCTGATAGCTTCCCAAACTATTACTTGACCTGTGTCCAAAGCTCCAAGTATTAGTTTACAGTTGTTCACTGGACATTTGAAGGTCACAAACATCTCAAGTTCATCTGTTCTGGAGTGAACTCATTAATTACTCCTCAAATCTTCTTTTCCTTTATTATTCTACTATTTGTAAATAATACCATTATCTACCTTGTTGCTTAAACCAGAACTTGAAAATCATTCTAACCTTCTTCTCATTCTTCAACTATAATATCCTGGTTGGTCACCACATCCTATGGATTCCACCTTCTAGATATCACTGTGGAAATATAAATTGATACAATAAACTTTAAGGCCATTTGGATCAAGACCTTTTTAAAAGTGTACATAATTTTATCCAGAAAAAGTACACACCTTTTGATTTCTTCAATGCCACTTACAGGAATTTACTATAAAGTGGTGAGCCAGTGTTATAAGAACAGAGAAATGGTGTAATAAATTACATAGATAACATAATTTAGTGCAATTTAAAAATGGTTTTATACACACATGCACACACATAGTGAGAGAGAAAGAAAAGCTTATGACAGCATCTGATGCTTTGTTAACTTTTATGAAAATTTTATTTCTTTGCTTTTAGAGAGAGGGGAAGGGAGGGAGAGAAACACTGATGCTAGAGAGAAGCATGGATTGGTTACCTCTTCCATGCGCCCCAGCCGGACACCTGCCTACAACCCAGGTGCTCCTACTAAAAATCGAACTGGTAGCCCTTCACTCTGTGGGACAGCATCCAACCATCTGAGCCACGCCAACCAGGGCACATTGTTAAATTGTCTAAATTGAAAAACATTATGTAAAGTATGATTAACAAAAATAGAAACGAAGCTCTAAGAGAACAAGGATCTTAGCTCATTGGCCTTAATACCCCCTGTAGAATGTAGGTGTTCAGAAAATATCTCTTGGTTGTATTGGTCTTTCTCTGCTACTTCTATTTTTCTAATCTATCTGTATTTCTTACCTAGATTTTTGCAGACACTTCTTACCCATTTTCTTTACCCTCGATTTTATTCCCTTGGAGCCCCATCTCTAGTCTGCAGTCAGAGCGATATTTCCAAGTTTTAAAACTGGCCATAGTATTGCTCACTGCAAAGTCCTTTGGTTCTCCCCCAGTGCCCATAAGATAATTTCCAGACTTCTTAGCCCAGATTACCAAACTCTTCTCAATTTCACTTCTGTGTACTTTTCCAGCTCTTCTCTTGCCATTTTCCAAGATAATCACTAAGTCATGCCAAACTATCCACAGTTCCCTACATGTGAATTCCCTGCATACCTACATACCTTTGGACATGCCGTTTCTTATACCTGGACTATACTAAACTTCCTTTATTTATTTGGCGAACTCCAGATCATCCTTTGAGACTCATCTCCCCAGCCACTCCCACTCTGTGCACTTTTGAGTGCCTCCTCTATGGAGCATCCATAACCTCTTGAACTCTTTTACAACCCTTAATGTATGTAGGATAGATAACCCTACTGAAAGTCGGTGAGGGCGGGGACCATATATTCTGTCTTCAACTCATCATCTTACAGCCAAATGGACTTCTCGTATATCTCCGTCTCAGGGCTTCCCAGTGTTGGTCTGAGGCCTGGTACCAATTTTCCATCACCTATGATGAAATTAGAAAAATAAGGGCCTGTGGTGAATTTTTCAGAAAGCTAAATCTATTTACAGTTTGGGTGTTAAAATGCGCTTTCTTTATGAAATGGTACTTGACAGACAGTAGGGTGTATTTACATCTTTCGTTGGCAGTGCTCTGTCAGAGCCCTACATCTGTTGGAAATTTTACAGGTCTCTGCAAACCAAAGGGCTGGGAACACTGCTGTATCTCATGGGGTGGCACCAAGTCCCCAAAGTCAAAGCCTGTGAGTCATCCTTGGCTGCTCCTCCTCCCTCATCCCTCCACCCCCGCCACATTCAGACACTTAGCAAGTCCTGCCAATTCAACCTCCTAAATATTTCTGGAATCTGCACTCTCCTCTCCATCCTTGCTGCCAATTCCTTAGGACAGGCCCTCTTTATTTTCCTGCAGTAACAGTCTCCTTACTGGTCTTCTTGCCACTATTCCCCTTTTATCTGTGCCCATCAGAGTGAGCTGTTTAAAAATCAAAAGTAGGTGCCCATTTCCCATAAGCTAAAAGTTCCTTACAGCATACAAGGCTTCTTTCCAGTATGATTTCTTCCTGTCCCTTGTTCACACTTTCTCTTGGTTTTGAGTGCCCTGTCTTTGCCAATTTCTTGGGTAATTCATGATGATCTAAGACAGTTCAGTTGTCACTTCCTCTACAAACCTTTTCCTGCAGTTTTGGGTTAAGAGCCTCTCTTTATTACTCTTAAAATATCTCTAATTTAGCACTTCCAGATTAGTTGATATTCATCTTTTTATGTCTGCCTTCCAACTAGAATCTGAGCATCTAAAGACAATATAGTTTGTCCTTTGATCTTTCTATTTTTAGCACTCAATACAATGCAAGGTAATAACAAATATTTATTTAGTAATTTGTTGGCTAAATGCATTTGTTCAGTGTTATAATTAGATGTATGTTCTAGAAGGTTCATTGACCAGAGGGAGGGGGGAGGACAGGGATCCATGAGGCAGGGAGACAGGATAAAGGCCCTCTGTAGAAGTCTAGGAAAGAGTGATAAGTACCTGAACTGTGGAAGTGGAAGTGGAAGTGGATGGAAAAACACTTTGGTGATGGATTGGTGATTTGTTGGAGATATGGGGAAATGGAAGAATCTAGGATTGCTGGAAGGTTTCTGGACTTAGAAAATTGGGTGGATGGTGATGTGATTCAACAAGGAAATGAGCTGTATTCTAGACATTTGAAATTGAAAGGTGCAGAACATTGGAATTGTCCAAGAGGTAACTGGGCGTGGAGAGAGAACTGTTTTGGAGAGACAGATTAGTAATTCACCCCCTTTAGGTACTATATGAAGCCATGGCTATGAAGGAGATAATTTTCTTTTGTTGTTTGGTATGTTGTATTGCTGGTGGTAAGAGGAGAGCAGGTGCATTGGGTGGTAAGAGAGTAGGACCATGAAATTCTAAACGTAGAAGGTGCAGGTGGCGGAGACAGAAGTCTGTCAAGGTTGCTAATTGAAATCCTGGTTCTGCATCTTATGAGCCCTGTCACTCTGGACAAATTCCCTCTGAATCTCAGCTTCTTCACCTGTAAAATGAGAATAATAGCACCACTCAATAGGGATATTGAAAGAATTCAATGTGTATTCAATTTGCATGTGTACAGTTCCTAGTACAGTCCCAGGCTCACACTAAGCTCCTAGATGATAGATTAGAGAGGAGCTTCAAGAAAATATTTCTCAGGACATGAATTTCTTAGTGATTACACTGGAGATGACAGTTAACATCTTAAACTTTACCAGTCTAGTGTGAAATAATACTAACTTAGTTTTTGTAGTCTATAAAAACTTTTTTGCTATACAGCTCTGCCCGTCCCCCTTCTTGTTGTTATTATCACAAATTACATCTTTATACTAACAGTGTGGCTGTTAGTGTAAGTTTGTGATTGTCATGTGCATTTGTCTTTTTAATCATACCAGGAAAAAGAGTTCCAAACCAAATACAGTAATATTAGCTTTTATATTTTCCAATGAAGTTAACTTTGCCAGTGGTTTTTATTTCTTCATATGGCTTTGAGTTACTGTCTAATGTGCTTTCATTTCAATCTAAAGGACTTCCCTTAGCATTTCTCCTTTTAGTAAGATTTGCTGACAACAAACTCCCTCAGCTCTGTTTACCTGGGAATGTCTTGATTTCGCCTTCATTTTTGAAGGATCTCTTTTCTGGACATAGAATTCTTTTTTTTTTTTTTTTTAATTTTTTATTTTAGTTTATTCAGTACAGTTTCTATCCTTTATTCCCATTCCAGCCCACCCACCCATTCCTCCCCTCCTCCCTCCCCTTTCCAACACCCCTAGTTTTGTCCATGTGTCCTCTATATTTGTTCCTATAAACCCTTCATAGAATTCTTGGTTAATAGTTTTTCTTTTCAGCATTTCCAGTTTGTCATCCCACTGTCTTCTATCCTCTGTGGTTTCTGATGAGAAGTCGGCTGTTTCTTTGAGTTTCCTTTGTAGGTGATGACTTGCTTATCACTTGCTGCTTTCAAGATTCTTTGCTTTTTGACAGTTTGATTTGTGTCTCAGTGTGGATCTCCTTGCCTTATGTTTATCTGTCTAGAAAGTGCTCAAATAAAGGATCACAGTAACTAATGCTGAGTTGAACTATTATAATTTAATGATAATGATAATGATCATGAATCCTTCAGCAGTAGAACATAATCAGTATATTATGCTTAAAACATCAAAAAATGTTTAGTGCATGCTGCAAACAATTCCATTTAAAACTTTATTATTTTTTCTTTTTTAATTAAATGTATTGGGGTATCATTGGTTAATAACATTATATAATTTTCAAGTGCACAAGATTATAATTTGACATCTGTGTACTTTACTGCATGCTTCCCTCCCGAAGTCTCGTTTCCTTCTATCACCATATAGTTGACCCTGTTTACATACTTCGTTCCCCCACTACCCACTTCCCCCTCCAGTAACTACACCTCTGTTTATAACAATGAGTTTGTTTTTGTTTGGAAAACTTCATTTTTCAAAAGTAGTTTAAGGACTTAAGATGGGTAAGATTAAGGTATCTAAAATACTCAGTTTTATGAAATACCTAGTTGAAGAACAGATTCCCAATATGAGTTGTCCTGTGGTTTTTTGCAAAAGAAAAATTCTGCCTCAGAGGAATTACAGTTGTGGCTACATTTACAAATTGATACCTGCTTTAGTTCTTAATCACTCTTAGCACTATGAATTATTAACCATGTCATCTGAAATATTACTCAAAGATCAAACTCTAAAATGGATATGTAGACATATTAAAAATCACAATTAGTATTTACTTACATATTTTTACATCTGAACAAAACAAGCTAATTTCAGATCCTTGAGTTTCGAGTTCATAGAGATACCAGTTCTTTTAACTTTTCCAATTGTGTTCTGTTTTCTTATTTTGTAATAGTTTCTGATGGTGTTCTTAACAAAATAGTTCCTGGAAATTTTGCTGGAATAAATCTTATTTGAAAATATAAAGCGTTAGATGTTAATTTTTATAATGAATTTTTTAAAAACCATGCTGTGGTTATTTTGGTTACTTATACCTCGTTGTATTAGAAAGAGAACCAAATTTTTAGCCATGAGACCTATGTGTCTTATTTTTTTACTTCACTTTGCCACTTTGTACTTGTAGACCTGTGTTTTGTCTTTTTTAAAACAGTTGTACAGAACCAAATAATCTCTAAAGCCTTCTCCGTACTTATGCGGTTCCACAACTATACCACGCAGGACTTTCTGGGATCTCGTATGAAACCATTAGAGCTTAGGGCAGTTTGAAGGCTTGGTGAGCAGTCATTGTTTCTCTTGTGTTTCATCATAATTCCGTTACTTTTGACCTGACAATGAGCCAGATATCATAAAACTTTATTTTTTCCATATTCTATTTTATGGAGTTAACCCATATTGGGGGAGGATTAAAATCATATACCTTTAATGAGACAGTAACACATGTGTATTATTTTTTTCTCCTAAACAAAATTAAGCACTTAAGTTGTTAATATTTAATTTTAAAAACCACTTTTCCAGGATTGTCTTTTTTTATCATTGCTACAAAAATTATTTATTTATTTTTTCTACTTTAACATTTTATTTTTTTAATTTTTAATTTTTTTATTTTAGTTTATTCAGTACAGTTTCTATCCTTTATTCCCATTCCAGCCCACCCAACCACCTCTCCTCCCTCCCCTCCTTCCCAGGATTGTTGATCAGGATTTTCTCAGTAACTCAGAGGAGCAGATTGAAGAAAAGTATATTAATAATCTTGAATGAGAAAATAAACTCTTACAATGCTTGTTTTTCAAATGGTGATTTCTTTTTCTTATTAAAAATAGATCCTCACTGTAGAAAGTTCAGATGAGCAAATAGCAGAACACACAGAAAACACAATTCCATAATCTTGTTACCTAGAAATAACCAGTATGAGCAACTTGATTTATCTCTCCACCATTTTATATGTGGACCATACTGTGCATACTCTTTGGAACCTGCATTTTCTTTTTATAATATTTTGAATGCCTTTCCATCTTTCCATGTTCAATAAATATGAACCTCTATCATCTCTTTAAGAACCACATGGTGTGTGTGTATATGTGAGATGTATGTGTGTGTGTATAATTTTTCTTGCCAGGCTACTCTCCAGGAAGGATTTTGTTGTTTTTTTTTTAACCAATTTATGCTGCCACAGTGGTATGGGTCCTTTTTCACAGCCCCTCACAAATATTGTGCTATGATATCATTTAAAAACTTTTGTTACCCAATTTGAGTGGCTTAAATAGTGTATCTCTGATATTTTCATTTATGTTTCTTTAAGTTATTACTATAGTTTAACATTTTCTTAATGTTTATGTTCATATATGTTTCCTTAAAAGGAACCAATTTCAGTGGTCGTTTAAATAGATAAGCAGCTAAGCCTAAGGAACTTAGTAAATTAGTTCCGGGGATAAATTTACTCACCTAGTCAGGATAATGAAAGATTTTTGGCTTACAGTGTCAGTAAAACTTGTTTGGTTTTATTTTACGACCCAGCAAACAGTCTTCATCAGACGATTGCCTAGTTTTGGCTGATTCATCATTTTCCCTTAAGGAGAGGCCCAGAGCTGGAGAACAGCTCAAATGGAGACAGAACTGAATGTTAAAGTTCTCCAGAGTGCTCCTGTACTCTTTTTGACTCAAGCCAGAGCTAGTCATTTTGCTTTTAAAAATATCATTTAACTCACTTTTTTTTATTGATTGATTGATTTTAGAGAGGGGGGAAGGAGGCAAGAAGGGAGAAAGAGAGAAACATCAATTTGTTGTTCCATTTATTTATGCATTCATTGGATGATTCTTGTATGTGCCCTGACTGGGGATCGAACCCACAACCTTGGCATTATCAGGATGACACTCTAACCAAACTGAGCCACCCAGCCCGGGCCCTAACATATTCTTGAGATCAGGTGATCTTTTTAAGGTCTGGGTGAATTGAAGCATGTCACTCTTCTACCTAGTCAAGGGAAAAATGTAAGCAGGTTCAGGAGATCAACAGTCTTCAGCTTTATATTATTTTTCCTGTGAATTTTATGAACAACTGTTTTTTTTCAGTCCAGCATGTAAAGCATGTGCTGGGATATCCAGGCTTACCGTGACATTTGGGAATTGGCATTCCCACAGAACCTCTCAGCAGTGTGTCTCATTTGCCACAGGGAGGTCTCTGTCCCAAATGCTGAGCTGCATGCATAGGGGCTAGGAAATCAGGCTGTGGGACCAGATAGCTGACCCCGTCTCCACCACTTGCTGTTGTTGTGCCTTAAGCAAAACACCAGACATCTCTCTGGCTATTTCTTTCCTCTTGTTGTTTTTAAACAGCTTTATTGAGATACACTTTACATAACATCAGATTCACCTGTATAAGTATACAGTTCAGTGGTTTTCAGTATATTCACTGAGTTGTATAACCATCACCATGACCTAATTTTAGAACGTTTTGTCACCCTGCAAAGAAACCCAGTAGCCATTAGCAGCCGTTCTCCGTTCCTCCCCTCCTGCCCTTCCCCGCCACTGTCAGCCCAGGAGATCACTGCTTCTGTGGGTCTGCCCATTCTGGACATTCTGTATATATAAAAGAAGTCAAGCAACATGTGGACTTTTGGGGCTGGTTCCTTTTACTTAGCATAATTTCTCAAGGTTTCTCCATCTCCTAACATGTGTCTATGCTTTATTCCTTTTAATTACCAAGTAGTATTCCATAATATGAATATGCCACGTTCTGTGTACCTATCATCAGTTGATGGGCATTTAGGTCGTTTCTACTTCTTGGCGATTATGAATGATGCTGCAGTGAACATTGGTTTACAAACATCTGTTTCTTCTTCTGTAAAATGAGTAACATCCCATAGAGTTGTTGTGTGGACTCAAAATGTCAAAATGTGGAGAAGTTGCTAGTAGTTAGGGAACCAGGTAACAAGTGTTAGTTTATAATTGCAACATATTCGTGTGTGATTCCTCATTTCACATCAGTTCCAAGATCAGCTTCGTCAGAGTACCACACTTTTCTAATGACCTAGAGGTCCGCTCTGGTGCTCCTGACTTTTCCCTGAGTTATAGTTTGGAAAAATTTCATTCATTCAGTAAACATTTATTGACTACCTACTGTGTGTTAGACACTGTGTTGGGTGCTGTGGACAATTAAAAGAAAAGAACAAGCAAAGTTATGGAGAGGCACTTTTAGTTTATGGCTGCATTGTGTGCTAATCTGTCCCCTCTGATCTGCCCGTAGGTTTTAGGACATGAGGATCCCCAACCCCTTCCTCACACCTGACATCACAGGGTTTTTGTTCTCTTTAATTCATTCGATCCTGTCAGGCTCTTATTTTGATCAACGTACCTGTGTTCGTGAAGTGGCTGATTGGAGCCCGCTGTGGTGTATGGAAGAGGTTAAAACTAAGGTAATCGTGTCTAGGTGGAAACCTCGACAGGAAAAAGTACTTTCTCACTCCTGGCTGTATGTGGAGATAGTGAATGGTGTTTTTACTAATCAAGACATAAAAACATGCCTAAGTGTCTCAATTGCTAGGTTTCTTTTTGTCAAGTTCACTATGTTCTTTTTTAATTTACAGAGCTATTTGGTATTGAAAGGGGACTCAGCGAAAGTATCAGCTTATCACTGTCTGGTTTCCTTCTCTTGACTTTGGGGACATGGTCATCTGCACAGTGACTCAGAATTCCCTTACTGAGTATTTAGCCCCTGCTACTGTTCTCTTCCCTATAAAAGAAACAAATATATTTTCTCAGTATCCTCATTTGATTTTGTTCTAATATTTTTCTTTTCACAGTGTATGGTTAGCATATCAGAATGATGCTGCTCATTCTTCTCTCTTCTTCCATTCACATAAAATGCATTAGCAGTTCAAAGAACCATGTTTGATGAGGACGACCCTAATGCTTGCTGAAGGGCTGTGAAAGGAGCTCGATTTCTGTTATCTAATGTCCATCTCAGGAATTCGCCTTGAATAGGAGCAGAGCAGCCCACAGGCAGCCTGCAAGCCCTTAAGGCAACCCCGAATACCTTATTTGGAGCCTAGCTAATAGTGCACCAGTTTCGTGCTGGTCAGTAGCAGTGTGTTTCTATATACACAAGTTTTAGCGTTTGTTCAGTTTTAAATATTTATTGAAGTGCAAGGCGCATCTTGTAAACTTGCCCAGGTTGGGGGATTCCCGTTTAATTTGTAAAAAATTTTTTGGTTAATGGACGCAAAGATATTAACGCATAGATCCAGATTGCCAGGTGTAGGTAGATAGAAGCTAAAACTAGATTAGTGGAAACTTTAAAGATGAAGTGAAAGAAAACGAACTATGGAGTGTTCTTGTAGCACTATCTTTAAGGCTGCAAGGACTGAAATGAGTGATTAAGTAGAAGATGTTCTTTGTACTCCCTTGTCAGGTTGGGCTAGTCGTCAGCGTAACAGCAACAAAAGGGTTTCCCTGCCCAGCCTCACTGCCAACGTGGCATTCTGAGCATTTACACTTTTGAGCAACAGCCAGCAGGAGAGGGGTTCTTTAACTGAGGGTTTCAGAACATATGTTCGAGCCCTGGACTCGACCTTTAATTAAATTTTGTCTTTGTAGTATTTGAAAGTACTTCTCCTTGCCTCCTCACTTCCTCTTACCATTGAGTCCTTTCCTATTCTAGGTTTCATATTCATGTTTGCCATGAGTGTGTCTGTCTGTCTTCTTTCTTTCTCTACTTTTCCTTCATAAAATATCTCTTTGGTAAGACCAGGAACCTCAAATAGGAGTTCCGGAAAGAAGCCTCATGGCTCCTTGGGAAAGCTCAGTCTGCTCTGCTGCTGTGGAAGTGGATGTCTTCAGCAGGTCAGAGCACTGGTATCGCTACCGGGAGGAAACTGCACTGCAGTGTGCTTGAGCGTAATTCATCTTGTCTCATGTAAAATGTATTTGAAGTCAGATATTGATGTTTCAGAGTCATTTAATCATTTCAAAATATTGACAGATGCCTTAGGACTATTTTTTATTGTAAGGAATAGAAACCCAACTCAGACTGGTGAAGCACAAAAGTGACATTACTGACTCCCCTTACTAATAAATCCAGGGGTAGGTCAGGCATAAGGGGGTCCAGGTGCTTAAGCAGTGTCATCCAAATCTCTTACCTATCCCCGCTCTGCTCTGGTTCTGTTCTGTGTCGGCTGCTTTCACAGTGGTAGGTTCACTAGAGTGACAAAGAAAGCCATCAGCAGCTGTAGGCTTATATGTTGCAAGTTTGATAATTTCAAAATAAAGACTGCTGTACTCTCCCCGTGGTGTTAGTAGAATTCCTGGGACTGATTCTTATGGCCCTATCCATCCCTGAATCAATCATTGTCAGTCTCTTTGTCCAGGGTAGGTTACTTGCCATCCTGCACCCATGTCCCCAGTGCCATATTGCCTGAGTATGGGGTATAGTAGTTCCTCAACAAAAAATGACAATATGGTTTCCAGAAGAGATAATGAATGTAGAAAGGCAGACACTACATGCATATACTTTCAGGTTGGTGGAAAAGTTCGTTCGTTTTTTTTTTTCTGTAAAATGGCTGTAGTAGCGCTTACTTGTCTTTAACTTCATTTGAAACAATTTTGTTAGATTGTATTGTGGCAGCTGTCTATCCGAGAGCATTAAAAAAACTTACCAAGTTTGGTGAATTTTTGTGTAGCCATTTTAATGCTGAAGAAGGAAGAAAATACACAACATTTTTGCCATATTATGCTTTATTATTTCAAGAAAGATAAAAATGCAACTGAAATGCAAGAAAAAAGATTTGTGCAGTGTATGGAGAAGGTGCTGTGACTGATCAAATGTATCAAAAGTGGTTTGTGAACTTTCATGCTAGAGATTTCTTGCTGGATGATGCTCCACGGTCAGGTAGACCAGTTGAAGTTGGTAGCTATCAAATTGAGACATTAATTGAGAACAATCAACGTTCTACCATGCAGAAATAACGAACATACTCAAAATATCCAAATCAAGTTATTGGTGAAAATGAAAAATGTCTTTTATTTTATGGAAAAGACCAGATGGACTTTTTGGCCAACCTTATATAATAGGATGCTGAATGAGTTTACTCTGATGTGATATATAAAGTTTCATACACTCTTTATAGAATTTATTTGGAATTAATACATACCTATATATCATTACTTACAGTTTTACATGTAAGTCTTATCTCCCACAACTGGATAGTGAAGCTCTCAAAGACAATACCTGTCTTTTGATCTGTCGGAATCTCTAAAACCAAACCCAGCACCTGCACATGGTAGACACTGATAATGTGTTATGGATGCCGCTGAAACGGCGATTTCCTTCTGGCAGCATGTTCGTGATTATTGGTGGCAAATACTTCTGCAGTTAAACCAGAGAGTGTCCGTTCAAAATGAATGCACCCCTAGCCACTATTTAATGAGCAAAATGAGAACGCCCTGGGCCTGTGTCTAGTAGGGTAGGGTAGTGGAATGTGTGAACATAAATTTGGTGCATGAAAGCTGTAGTCACCGAATGTGCTTCATGGATTATAAAGGAAGAGATTAGAGATTTAAAAACATTCTTCTTAATTCCAAAGACAGGCTGTAGTTCAAATAAAATTGTGTTCAGCGTCCTTAGGCAGCTGTGCCGGACATCTTAGTATTTGACATCCAAACATTTAGGAGTATGGGGAAAAAAGTGGCAGGAAAAAAATCCTCACAGAACTTCCTGTGACAGGTCAGAGTTTAATCACGGCAAATAATGCAGATTTCCCTTTTATTATAACCACAATAGAAAGGCAGGGCTTGTGTTTCCAAAGCATGTTGTTTGGGAGACCTTTGTAAATTACAGTCTTTGGAAATCCCAAACCTATTGCATATAATCCCGTCCGTTAGATGAAGACAACTTGCCTATGCAATAGATCCAGAATAGCAAGTTAAATAGAGAACATGAACAGGAAGCAGTCATTAAGAATTACAATGGGTAGGATGCAGAGTTAATTCACGGAGATGTTTTGTTGTGAGATAATTACATCACTGGGGCAGCTGGAAAGCTGTGTGCTGTGCTGGACCACAGTGCTTGCTCTCTGCCCTGCAGCTGGGGGTCAGGACAATAGAGACAGGGAGAGAATTACTTTCTGGGAGAGTGAGGGGCTTGGCTGACTTAGTGAAGTGATAATCTATCTGCCTCTTTTAGATTGTGCTTTCACAACCAAACTGGATTCCTATAGACTCAGTAAGTGCTGAGAGCCCCTTTTCACTTCTACTTTTTGAACATTCACTTGGGTCACATTAAGCTAAGCTCTAATGGATAAGTAGTGAATGGTAGTTTTCATTTCCTCTAAAAGTAATCTGAGATATCGCCCATCTTCAACACAGAGTGATTACATTTCTCTTACAGAACTACAGTCATGCAGTCACTGAAATGGTATTTTTGTGAGTTTACTGAATAGCGAAAAAAAGTTTAAAAAGCCTGGAGATGTTGGTCAACACAGGAATCATGCAGCTGACGTTGTTTTCCAGTGTTTATGTTCAAATGTTCAGACCTGCCTGGTGGTTGTGTTTTGCAAGTAGGGGTTCTAGGCAGCCTGGCCACACTCCTCATTGATTTATATAAGTATATTACAGATTGTTAACCTCCTGCCAAATATCAGGGACTTTAGTTCTTATTTAGCTCGGCTACTTCATGTGAGATTTACACCTGTCTTCTCTTCATTGCCCGCCAAAGTGACTATTACTTGATCAGGGATCATTCCAGAGGGAGTCATTGTAGGGGAAACAGCATCATATACATTATGTTCTAAAATTCTTAAGATTAGTATTTATAACCGTTGATTCAAAATGCATTTACTACCCATTATGTCCAATACAACTTAATTTTTACCCTGATAATACTTGCTAAACAGTTAAGTCAAACTAAATTTCTTATTTCAGTGTAGAGCAGTACTTCCCAGAATGTCTTCTGTGGGGTATTGGGATATAGGAGGTGGACACCCAGCACTGGAACCAAACAGGGGGTACCCTGCAGGTCCCCCTAGGACTTCTACTCCCCTTGATGTCTCGCTTGTGAATTTGGGGGGAGAGTGTAATACTCTCCATTTCCCAAATGAAATTAATAATGGCATCTTAAAGAAAAGGATTATTTCCTAGAACCAACATGAGCCTCTTCTACCTCAGACTGTTCTTTCTGTAGCCTAGAATATGTGTATATAATATAATCATACATTGAAATTTACATAAGAAGTTTCTACTCTGTGCAGTGACATGACTCTTTAAAAATTCCACATTTAAAAACTTGCAAATTAGCCCTGGTTGGTGTGCTTCAGTTGGTTGGGCATGCTCCTGCAAAGCGAAAAGTCGCCAGGTCGATTCCATCTCAGCTTATGCCTGGGTTGCAGGTGCTTGGGAGAAGCAACCTGTGGATGTTTCTCACGTCGCTGTTTCTCTCCTTCACATCCTCCCTGTCTTCCTCTCTGTCTAAAAATAAATAAATAAATTCTTTAAAAAATTTTGCCAATTAAAATTAGGTCCTTTCAAATCAGTAATTACAAAATAGTCACAGGGATGTAAAAGTACAACATAGGGAAAAGAGTTGATAATATTGTAATAACTATAGGGCCAAGTGGGTACTTGAAATATCGGAGGGAGCCTTTTGTAAACTATATGACTATCTAACCACCATACTGTACACCCGACACTAATACAGAATAATATTGAATGTAAACTGTAATTGAAAAATAAAATCTAAAAAAAATAAATAAATAAAACAAAATTAGGGCCTTTTGTCAGAAGAGTTAGTCTTAATATTTTGAAAAAAAGTGATATAACTTTGAGGAAAATAACTTGGGTGGGTTAGATGTTATTCTCAAATTGTGCCATACAAAGAGCATCTGAAAACGGTTTTATGAGATGAAGCAACGCAGCGTACTGCCACGGCTGTTAGGTAACAGCGACGGTTTGAGAGCCGGTGACTTCGGTGACTCCGGCTCAGCAGTGTTCTGTGATCACTTCATGCTCCAGTTATGTCCCTTTTGGAAATTAGTAAAATGTCTTGTATATTAGAGACTCTTAAGTGCTATAAGAACTGGAGTCACTGAAATCATTGCTGACCTCAGGCAGTGTGAAACACTATGTTTGCATTTAGGAAATTAATTATAATGAATAAATGAATTTTAATGTATATAATTAATGATAATGGAAAACATGTTGAAAGTAACGTTTAAAAAGCACAACTGCAGGGGTGTAGTTCCCATGCTCGTTCTTGATTTTTCTTGGTTCATCGCTGTTTTGTTTTATTACAAAAGTAGAAGCAACAGATAGGAAGAAGCTTGGTGATTGTGGAACTCCCTTTGCTTCTAAAGGAAGCAAAAAGTGAAGCTGTCAGACTGTGTGGTTTTAATGGGAAGAAGATGGTTCACAGGAGCCCATGAGTGAATGGTAGTGACCTCAAATTCCCAAATTTAAAGAGTTGTCTTGATTATATCCAAGGTGTTAGATCCATGCATAATGGCATTATTTTTCATAGTGTGGCACTGTGACTTATGACTTATGGTACAATCTTTAATAAATTTACTAATTAAGCATTTTTATTTTATTAGAAAAGTATTCCAGAAGTCACATTAGTGACACTGGAAGACTTTATAATTCAGAAAAAAACTAACTTTAGAAAATTATTAAGACTTTAGCACTCAGAATATTTGGAAGTAGATATATGTAAGGAAGAAATTGAGGTGATCTTAATTGATTTTAATGGAACTGTAGGACTCACCCCAAACTGCCCATCATTAAAAATCTAGCTTTGAAGTGTGCATGGTTGGTGGTGCTATTCACCCCACTAGATTTAACCTACAGTGTTCTTTAGTTTTCTTTTAAAGTTTAGTTTAGATTCACAAAGAAGTACCAAATATTGCAGGACCTGTGTAGCCTAGAAATTCAGCAGAGTGGAGTAGTGAACCAGCTTGCAGTGAACAGTTTCACAGAGGTGATATACAAAGTGGGTAACTGAGCGTCGACCCTGCATCTTAGTAATTGGGTTGTGTGCACATTTATTGTTAGTCTATTGGAAGAGCTTTATTAACTTTTAAAAATGAAAGAAAGTAACAGAAATAGAATTTTTTTAGCCTTTTCTTAGTGTTTCTATTATTCTTACCAAGAAATTTACTTAAAGCTTGTTTGTGGATGGTTTAATTCTTCAAACATTTGGTGAACATCTTATATACCAGATACTGTGCTATGTATGGTTGAAATTAAAAGAAAAGTTGCCCTTTGACTTGAAAATTGTTTTGCTACTGAAAACTTTGTTTTTTAAATTTAAATTTGAATTGGTTGTAGGATTTTATGAAAGAAATTGAATTCACCCATCTAAACTTGATTATAAAGTTTGTTATAATTCAGTAATCTGTCCTTATCATTTAAGGGTGATATAGTTTACCGATGTAGTTTCTTCCCCCATCCCTGAAAAAAAAAAAGCTTGAAATTCACAGTTTTGATTAGCATGATATTTGGAATTTTGAAACCAAAAATTTATACCCTTTCTAGAGAAATTATTTGATTCACTGGGATGAGAAGGCTATCTTAGAATTAAACCAAATTTCTCCATATTCCATCATACTTATTTTCACAGGCACAATTAACACCTTAAATTCCAGGAAAGAATTCATTGCAGAGTCCAGCATCTCCAAAGAATACTCAACCAGTCTTTTTAATAATTCTTGAACTGTGAGCTAAGAAGAACAATGTTTTTCCTAGGCTGCAGTTTTTGAAATTATCTCCATCAGCAAGTCCTACCTAAGGTCTTAACTAAAGAAACACTCCAAGCAGATATTCTCATGCTCAGGTCCTGTTGCTTTCTCTTTGCTACCATGGGTTTTGCCACCAAGTGCTCCTCTCCTGAACTTTCATATTGACATTAAAGTGTCAGGTCCTGGTAGGTATGCTTACATTTTATCACCAGGAATGGTCAGCACTGACCTTCTTTTATTCCTATTTGATCAAATGGAGGGACATGTATAAGACATACGGGTTACTGTTTTGCTTATTGCCATCTACTCAGTATCTCTTTCTTTTTTCTTTTAGGTTATTTGATGTGTGCACAGTGTCACGAACAGACAGAGAAACCAAACTAACATTAGTGTTTGAACATGTTGATCAAGACTTGACCACTTATTTGGATAAAGTTCCAGAGCCTGGAGTGCCCACAGAAACCATAAAGGTACCGAGAATCACCTTTCTGCCTGATCACAGAGCACACTATTATGGTCTGTTCAGCGATGGCATTCCTTCCTTATGAAAATTGCCACCATTAGAGCCTTTGAAACTCAATACATAGATAAGTATATCCAATATAGCTAAGTGGGGTATTTACAAATGGAATATATTCTAGTTCATTAATTTTAGGGCTCAGTGGAAAATCCTGTAGTTCTAATACTTTTGCTGAAAAATATCCACTTGTAACTTATCTGGCTCTAACCTTGGAAACTATAGTGTAGTAAATACAGCTCAGTCTTTTTCTGATGCTTCATGGACTCAGAGATATATGTTGAAACACTGTTTGGAGCGCATTGAATAGTGCACTCGTGTCCTGGCTCCAGGACATACTCATGCTGTGTGAATCTGAACTACTGGTGTCAGGCCTTTCTTTCTTCATTTTTTCTCATTAATAAAACATTTCTAGAAAGCCAAGTGCCAGCTACCATCCCAAACTCCAGGGATTCAAAGATGACTTCAGACTTTTTAGAGGTCAGCTAGCTAAATGCAGTGGACTGACTAGAAACGCTTTCCAATGGGAAAAGCTACTTAAAAAGTGATGTTGGTCTGTCTTTGTTCGGCTTAATTGAACTTCCCAGTAGATTTTTTAGATCTATGCTCATCATGTGCAGGTCTTCAGGAAGACCCTTTTGTTTTTGTGAATTAAGTGACTTAATTAAATAGACTCTTTACCGTATCATTCATTGTTTAGAAATGAATCATTTTTATAAGAATAAATAGATGAATATAGTTTATCTTCTAAACAGAGTAAGGAATGTCTTTCAGTGACAGCTGGTGGTATTCCCAGATACTGACATTTAAAACTTGATTTATTCCACTGGTTTTAGACTAATACAGAATTTATTTTCTCCCATCTGCCTTTTGTAAAAGAATATGGAGCACAGTAATGATCTCATTTCTTTCAGAGCAATTTCAAGGACATTACATCTCTTTAAATGTAGATATTCCTAACTGCCTGTCCTTAGTCCTCTTCTATCTTGGCTCCCATCTTTCCTCTCAAATTTTATTCTGGTGGCTTTATTCTCTCCTTTTTGAGTTTGTCCAAAACCCTATGTTCCGCATGCAGAGCAGAGTGTAGCCCCTCTTCTCGTGCTCAGTTTTCTGGCCACCTTGGACTAATCCCCATTCTCTTAGTGGGGCTCATAGCTTCCTGCCTCCGTGGCCCTCCTTCTCATTGCCGTTTCTTTGCTCCCCCTCCTCACCCGCAGTAATCACTGTTTAACACCTTCAAGGCCCACCCCAGATATCACTGATCAACTTGTGTAGCCGGCTGTAATCTCATTTGTCTTACAGCCCTGATCTGCATCTCTCTCCCTCTTCATCAATTTTCTACCTTTACTTGTGATTATTTATGTCCATATCTTTCTTTCGTATTCCTTCATCTAATATTCTTCTGATGGTCCCTACACAGTGACTTAAACCAGTTATTTTCAGCCTTTTTTTTTTATCTCGTGGCACATATAAACTAATTGCTAAAATTCTTCAACACACCAAAAAGTATATTTTTTACTGATCTGACAAAAAATAGGTATAATTTTGATTCATTTATACCGGATGGCCATTGTTGTGTTGGCTGTTGTTATTTTTTTATTTGACAATCTGAGGGAAAAGAGGGCAGTGCCCCTGACTAAACAGTCAGGTATTGAATGTTTTAAAAATTCTTGTGGCACACTAATTGAACATTGTTGATTAATATACCTGGATACTGAATAAATAAGATACATTGACAACCAACAGCTTAAGCATAGGCTGACAAGATAATCATCAGCTTCTTCCGATATAGTTCTGAGTTCAAGATTTTTATTTTGGGGAGGTCATTTTTTTTTAAGCAGCAAGAGAAGGTAGCCATATATTTATACCATACATTGCCACCTACTTAGGTCTTTAGAGCTTTGCATTAAACTATCCTAGGATGTTAGAGGCTGCTGAGTTTTGGAATTGTTAGCAAAAGTATCGGTGGTTAAAATAATTGATAAACCAGAGTGGAGGTAAAGGAAGGCCTCACCTGGCAGGAACAGACATGCAGTGAGGTGGGGAGGGGGATTCTCCAGGGAAAGAGAGGTACGCAGGATAAAATGAGGAACAGGCAGAAAAGTGCCCGTCAAAGTGAGGTAAAGGAGAGGAGAGGAGTGGCAGGCAGAGTGGCCGATCAAGGGTTGGTTGGGGGATGGAGGGCCGAGGCAGTGGGGACACGGTGCTTGTCACCAGAAGCTTTTGACAAGGTGACTTGTTAAAAGTATTTTTGAGTTTGTTAATCTATCTTCAGGGAAAGGAATGTCACTTCATTCTGTGCTAAACAGGAGGTTTTCCACGGAGGCTGTTAAATTTCTTCTGCCATCAGGCAGCACCTCCACTGTCCCTCCAGGGACCATTTTATCTGGTTGGGGTGGGGGTTGGGAGACAGGCTGTGGTCATTTAAGGTTTGGGGTTAATGGTGTATTGATGTTTTCATCGTAAAATAAAGCTGTGGTCAACTGAAATATTTCAGGCACTTAATTTATACCTTAATAGCTAATTGAACACTTTTTGCTAATCTAAAGGCTAATCACAATATCCATTTTGTTTCCATCCTTAATTTTTTTAAACATTTCCTAAACTTTGCTAATATACTTTTTGTCCTTATTAAATATAGGGTGGGATTTTGTTTTTCTTTTGGTAACTGGAGTGTTTGTGATCCTTTAAGGTTATTATTCACAATATGAATAGTCCTTTAAATGCACTAGAATACTATCAAACGAAAAGTTTTAAGTTGACTTGTATCTTTTGTTTCTTTTTTTAACAATTGGATTGCAGGATAAACATCTGCTAAATATTGGGTTGGCCAAAAAGTTCATTTATTTTTTTTCCATATGATGGCTCTGGTTGTGCTTAGTTGTCTTTAACTTCATTCGTAACAGTTTTGTTAGATTGTATTGTGACAGCTGTCATATCAGGGTGCATCCAGTTATTATTGAAATTGGTGAATTTTTGTGTAGTCATTTTAATGTTGAAGATGGAAGGAAATAAGCAACGCTTCAACACATTATGCTTTATTATTTCAAGAAAGGTAAAAACACAACTGAAATGCAAAAAAGGATTTGTGCAGTGTGTGGAGAAGGTGCTGTGACTGACTGAACATGTCAAAAGTGGTCTGCGAAGTTTCGTGCTGGAGATTTCTCCTTGGCCAGTACTCCACAGTCGGGTAGACAGTTGAAGTTGATAGTGATCAAATTGAGACATTAATTGAGGACAATCAACATAATACCATATGAGAGAGAGCTGACAGGCTCAAAATATCCAAATCAGTAAAGTTACTGGTGAAAATGAAAAATGTGTCTTTTATTGTGTGGAAAAAACCATATGAACTTTTTGAGCAACCCAGTAGGAGGTTCTGGCTAGTTGAGATTCTGGTTAATTGAATATTTTAAGCACATAACCAGAAAACACAAATATTTCATTATGTAGGCTCATTTGTGAAACATCTCAATAACTATGTCAAGAGAATATTATTATTATGGACAACTTATTAGAAACACAAATTGGATTCTTTATATAGAATGCTTTGTTGTAATGAGAGTATTTTTCTGAGTATACTTGTACAAATATTGATTGAATATTTACAGGGAGAGTTCTGTGCTAGGCACTTTGGGGACATAAAACTGAATTAGTCATCAGCCTACACTCAGGGACCTTAGAGTATAAGGGAAGAGCTAAAGTACACTCAGAAGCATGTGCTGCGCACTTTCTATGGTTATTTATGTATTTCAGGGTGTATTTTCAAGTTAAAAAACTTACTTATCAGTAAGCATGGATATAGCTGATTTTTTGCATTATAGTACCAAAATATTTTCTAAAATGTTCTTCAAAACCATAGATATTACTATGGACAATGTCTGGCCTATATCAACACATGTCATGTTGCAGAATAATTATAAAAATGTAAAATATTTTAACATGAAATAGATATAAACCAAAATCTAGAAAAGACTTTCTGTCAGATCATTTAGGCTAAGGGAATTTTCCTCGACCACCTGTCTCCTACCATGTCTTCTGTGGCACTGTTTACCTGTTAGCCCACTTAAATGCACAATATTCTAGTGCATGTTCGGGACATAATTACATTGGGTGGGCAGTATTTGGCTAAAACTGGGATGCTCCGTAGTGTCTGACTAGATACTACAGGGTAAAATCTTTGTGTCCAGTACCATTTTCATCAGCCTGTTGGTTGGAAAAGAGCCCATGATGGGCTTATCTTCCCAGTGTAACAATTTATAACAAAATAAATTATATATTTATAACAATATAAATATGTAACACATATAACAATTTTCCAAGTTCATTTAAGTGTGTTTTGTTTTTTACAATTTTTATTGTATTTTCCATTACCATTTAACCTCCTTGTACTCCCCCCACACAATCACCACTGTTGTCCATGTCCATAAGTCCCTTTTGCTTTTTGCTCCATCCCTCCACCCCTAATCTCCCTCCCCCAGTTGCTGTCATCCTGCTCTCTATCTGTGAGTCTGTCTCTGTTTTGCAAATTGGTTTATTTTGTTTATTAGATTCCACATTTAAGTGAAATCATACGGTATTTGTCTTTCTCTGACTGGCTTATTTGACTTAGTGTAATGTTCTCCAGGTCCATCTATACTGTCGCAAAGGGTAAAACTTTCTCTTTTTTTATGGCCAAATAGAATTCCATGATGTAAATGTCCCATAGTTGTTTTATCCACTCATCTACTGATGGACACTTGGGCGGCTTCCATATCTTGGTGATTGTAAATAACACTGCAATGAACATAGGGGTGCTTATGTTCTTTTGAATTAGTGTTTTGGGTTCCTTCAGATATATTCCCAGAACTGCGATTGCTAGGTCAAAAGGCAGATCCGTTTTTAATTTTCCAAGTCATCTCCATACTGCACAGTGGCTGCCCCAGTCTGCATTCCCACCAACAGTGCAGAGGATTCCCCCTTCTCCACATCCTTGCCAGCGGTTATTGTTTGTTGACTTATGGATGATGGCCGTTCTGACCAGCGTGAGGTGATATCTCACTGTGGTTTTAATTTGCATTTCTCTGATGGTTAGTGATATTGAGCATCTTTCCATATGTCTATTGGCCATCTGTATGTCCTGTCTGGAGAAGTTTCTGTTCAGGTCCTTTGCCCATTTTTTAATGGATTGTTGTTGTTTTTGGTGTTGGTGTTGAGTGTGTAAGTTCTTTATAGGTTTTGGATAGTAACCCCGTATCAGATGTATTGGTTAATATGTTCTCTCCCATTCTGTGGGTTGTCTTTTTATCTTGTTGATGGTCTCCTTTGCTGAGCAAGACTTTTAGTTTGATGTTCCATTTGTTTATTTTTCTTTTGTTTCCCTTGCTTGAGTTTTTTTAAAGGCAGAAAATCACTCAAAAGTATTTTTTGTCAAGGTTGATAGTTGGTTGAACTCCTGGGGGAAATCTCGTAATTACTACACAGTGCTCATGTCAGACTAAGTATTTAAGGGTATAGTCCTGAACTGAAAATTGTCATTGAGAGGCTCATGAGAATACAATGAAATCATAGGCAGTTCTTTCCAACATTTTAAGATACTACTTATTTAAAAAAATAAATAAGCACATATATACATCTTACTCGTACTTCATCTTGAGGTTTTCATCACATTCTTTCATATCTTTTTTATTTTAATTGTTGTTCACTTTAATATCTTTTCTTCATGCCCCGAGGTGTATCCATTTACACTGAGGGTGGCCTTTGTATAAAGAAGCTTCCTATGTGAAGTCAACAAATACCAAATTTTGCCTCATGGGCTTATCATTGGCATATCTTGCTTTCCTCTTTCTAATTCAGAAGTTATTTTTTGATCTGCTTCATTTTGGAAGAATTCATTGCTTTTGCTCTTTAATTTTTATTTGGTCATTGGAGATTTGATGTTGTCTTCTTGGACTTTCATGTTTAATTAAACTTATGAGGCAGAAATTGTCACCCTAAGTTTTTCTTTTAGAGTTCATGAGAAATTATCAATATCTTTGCTTATTTTTATAACTTTTTTTATTTTAATTGTTGTTCAAGTACAGTTTTGCTTATTTGGTGCCTTTTATTTATGGGGACCTTATAATGAAAAAAAGGGGCTTTCAGATTATTTTTTCTCTTTCCTGCATGCCTTTATCTGCCACCCTATGACAAAGGATCAGAAAGAACAAGAACTATAAATAAATTCCTTCACCTTGTTCCTTAGTCATTTGTAACTGCTACCCAGAAAGAACTACTACATGGCAGGATATATGTGGGGAGAGACTCATGTACAAAACCATACTGTTTTACAGGCTTTCCAAATGTAGTGCCCTCTGTACTGAACTATCATTTCAGTACTTAAGCTTCCCTTTATGCAGCACATTATCTGTCTTAGTATATGACCTGGTTTATCAACTACCTTATAAGCAAGCTCTTAAAGAACTTAATATGGACATTCTGTGAATGTAACATGTTTGATGAAACTGGCAATAGAATTAATTTCACAAGTCTGATTTGAAGACCCTGAATAGTCACACAAAAGATCAGCTTCCTCTTCAAAACAGGGCAGGATTCTTTGAGCTCAAGACCATGCTGCCTCTTTGGATGGCTCAGTCGTCGAAGAGAAATTATATTTTGTTTATGCATCTTTGACATAGGGCTTGAGAAGGCTAAAAAGCTCAAGGTTTGTGTGTCTGGTGGGTCATTTTCTCTGTGAATTACATTTCATTTTATCTTCTGTTGACTGGTTCTTAGAGATTTCTGTTGGTTGCTAATAGTTTCATTAGGAGATAAAATGTACTATTAGGTTTATTTTACAAAACCCAGACTTCAGAGGCTGACACACACTCTTAATAGCACCTGTTCTCTGCTCTGGGAAATATCTGTTTTCGTGAATAGTATCTGCTTGCAGTAAACAGTGGCTCTGATGTCATCACGGGATGCCTGGGGCTGATTCATCTCTGTTGGGCTCACATAATGCAAAGTGACTGACTGGTCCCCTGTACCGCAGACGAGGAACGTCTCCCAGAGCCGTCTCTCCTCTCACCCTAAAGGAATCAAGCCGTGGCCCCTCTCTGCTCCTGGTGGTCTCCACTTTGCCTGAATTATGAGCAGGTGATTTGTCTCATCTTTGCAGGACACAGAGCAAATTAACATGAAAATATCGCTCCTCAGAAAACAAGGCAGGCTTGAATGCCCTGTCGCTGCTGGTCATTAGCCATCTGCCACCGACACTCATACTCTGTTTATCACATTTGAAATTCAGAGCAGATGTTGCATAATAAGGTGATCTTAAAAACAAGGCAAGAAATTCAAAGAACAAGTACTCCACAATAATGATAAGGATCCTGGAAGGAAATTCTTTTCAGTCTAATATCATGACTGGAGTAATTGAAAAGACCATGTTTTTTAAAACACACGTGCACACATCTCTCCTGATATTTGATGCGAACTGCTTTTCATAGTAGCATGAAATAATTTGAAAAGAAACTACATGTGTGAACGATGCCTGAGAAGACTGTTTAATAAAATTAATTTTAGTAGGCAAAGTACGATGTTGTAACAACAGTAATTCTGGCGCAAACGACCTCACAGCCTAGTCGTTTGCTCTAAGATGGGTCTCAACTCATAGCAACGTGACTTCCAATAGTTCAGTCCTACAGTGGGATCTCTTAAGGCTTTGAGCGGGCCAGGGTGGTTTCCCAGAGTTGTTTTCTTTTTTATTTTTCAGTTTTCTTTTAATCCCCACCCAAGGAGCGAGGACATTTTTTTCATTGTTTTTAGAGAAAGAGGAAGGGAGAGAAACATCGATGTGAGAGAGAAGCGTTGATCGGGTTCCCTTGCATATGCACCCGAACCAAACCGGGGATCACGCCCACAATCTTGGTATGTGCCCTGACCGAATCCGAGCCCTCATCCTTTCGGTCATGGGATGCCACTCTCCAACTGAGCCATGCCGGCCAGGGCCAGACCGTTTGTTTTTTACTGATACTCACGATCCTGTGTTCTCCATACCCACACCCTTTCTCTTTACTGTCTCCTCTTCCACCACCTTCACCACCACCTCTCTCTCTCTCTCTCTCTTTCACACACACACACACACACACACACACACACACGCACACAAACTGCACTTTCCTAGGCTCTGTGTCACAGCTTCCTCTTCAGTCTTTGGCTTAGGCTGTCTCTGACCTGAGTCCTAGGAGTCTTCCATTTTAGTTTCACTCCCCTCCATATCAACTCAGCATTTTATAAGATTGATTATTGTAATGTTTTCTCAATTGATATATGCACATTCCAGATCCTTATTATGCCTTATAAAATTACATTATTCGTAGTATATTAACTATTGTGCTTAGAAGCGTTCTGTTTTCTCAAAAACAGGCATCTGGACTTCTATCAGGAATGTAACCTAGGATTTCTCTGTGGAAAGTTAGCGTCAAATGGTCTTTTGACTCAAAGGAAATGTTTTCTCCACACAAACCAGATCCTCACACGTACCCTTACCTGTGTATGTCCTTCCCCACCCCCACATACACAGAATGCAGGGGGATTTTTAAAAAGAGGAACAGCATATATATTGATAAGCCAAAGTTAAGCAGCCAGTCTGGGAGCAGCTAGAGGTTTAACTCATAGTAGCGCCAGCAATCAGCCATCACCTCCAGTAGGAGAGATAATTGGAAGTGAGTCAACACTGAGTTAACCCCAAATTTAGGGGGAGGTGTAGAATAAGGTTGCTACACCTGTGGTAATTTACAATAACTCAAGAAGCTTCTTCAGGGAGAGCATTATTAGATCATTTAGATTTTGCGTTTTCTCCCAGAAACATATCCTTAAGCAATTTCTCAGGCCCTTGCAGTAGCTGAATTTGTATCAGAAGAAGGAGGACAGACTTATGCAAATACATTTATCTAAAAGTATGTAATAACAAACTCTAACAGTTATTTAGTGGTTTCGTTTTTTTCTAAAAGGAAATGTGAGTTAACAAACGCTAGTGTCTTTCTAAAGATACTGCTAGACTGACTCACTAAAATAATGACTAACGAAAATAAGCAAATGACATTCTGATCAAGCTCAGTTGGAGTCTCTTGAGGAAATGCTTTCTCATCATAGGCATTGTATCTGTTTGTAGAGCCCATTAAAAAGTTACCAGCCGTATATACCCAGCCTATATCACCGTGGTGACAGCAGAGTGATGCTCTGCATAGAAGATGGATACTTCTCGTCTAAGTTTAGCATGTGCCCAAACTTTCCTGGTTACAGTCTCGTTTGTGACTCTTCTCCTCTAAATGTTGGAACATTCAAGGCTTCACCCTTTGTTCTCTTCTCTTCCCTTTCTACACTTTCTGGCAGATGGCATTTAGGCCAAAATCTTCATATATCATTTACTGTCCCACCTGACCTCTCTGTACACTCTAAATGCATTACAGTCAACTAAGCATTTGATAATCTCTTAATCAAAACGTTTCCCAAGGATTTACTCCCTAACTCAAGCCTTCCTGATCTGCCCAGTTGCTTGAGCCCCAAACCTAGGCATCATTTCTGGTTTCTTGCTTTCCTAACTATGTTTACCAACCCATTAGCAAGTACTTTTGGTTTTATGCTCCAAAGATATCCCCAGTCTATTCAATATCTTCATTGCTGAAGCTGTAGTCCAACCCATCAGACCAGCTTCCTAACTCAACATGCTGCTTCCACTTCTGTCCCTTTATCCATCACCCTCTGTATGACAGCACTATGAAAACATAAATGAAAGTGTTATGTCCCTCCTGAAAACGTTTCTCCCAGGTTGCCTGTGACCTGTAGAATAGAATCATAAAGCCTGCGTGATCTGGTGCTCTTTCTTCCTTCACCCTCCAAACTCTGATCTGCCTCCACCCTTCTCCTGGTTCACTGTTCTTTAGCCACACCTGCCTTCTTTCTCTTTTTCCAGCGTACTTCCAGTTCAGTGTGTACTTCCTGTTTGTTCTGTTTGGAATGTTCCACGCCTCTGTCCCCCAAGCCTCACAAGTAGGATGTCTACTTATCATTCTAGCTAGCCCCAACTCATGTCATATCTTCATGGTTCCTTCTCTGACCATCTCAGCTACAGCTCAACAGTTAGTGATGGTTTATTACCACATTACACCACCCTGTACTATTTTATCTTCTTCATAAGACTGAGCTGACATTATCTCATTAATTTTTTATGTGTGTTTTTTATCTTTCCCAACTAGAAGGTAAGAGCTTTGAAGTCAGACCTCTAGTTTCTTACTTATCTTCAGTACTAGCATACTGTTTGGAATATAACGGACCTTGTAAACAAGTGCTGGTGACTATGCTAGGTCTTACCTTTAACCTTCTGATTAACTCTGAAATGTAGGCATCAATATTCCCATTATACAGGTGAACAAACTGCTTTTTCAAGGAGAGATTTTATGTGCACACACACGCACAATAGAAAAATTGGTTGAGGGCATATCATATCTCGACACATCCGCTTGGCTCTTTCACATTAGTTTTTCATGGCAGACAGGGACTCTGTGGGATTATCCATGTTGTAATTAAGGATTTGCTTTGTTGGTTTGGTTAGATAATATCTAAAACCAGCAATTGATCTTTGCTAGAACAAAAGGCATTGTCTCCTCTAATACAGCACAGATTTAACAAAATTCCAGAAATTGTTCTCTTCCAATGTTGGACTATGGTAAATATGTTTCATGCTAAAGATGAGAAACCAAGTCCAGTGAAGAGATTGATTGATGCTGTGAATCTTAGACCCCATTCTCATCTCTCAGGGGTATATATCTAAAAGATAATCTGGTTAGTTACACATTTTTGAAAACTTAAACATAAGATTCCAGCAATTCACCATTGTGCGCAAAGTTCTTCCCATTCTCCACTTTCAGAAGTAGCAGTTTCAAAGAGAAAAATTGCTTTTTCAAATCTAATTGAAAATACTCTCCTATATATATTTACTTGATTTTTGACATTCTTATCCAGAAATTTCAAATTCCCACATGTACTGTGCAGTTTGGAAGTTAAGAAAACGCCATTATACTAGAGCAATTGCTAACAAATTGCAATCATTGAAATTTTTATTCGTTGGCTCTTTTTTTTAGAAAGAGAAAAGAAGGGAAAGAGAAAGAGGGAAACATCAGTTTGTTTTTCCACTTATTTGTGCATTCATTGGTTGATTCTTGTATGTTCCCTGACCAGGGATCAAACCCACAACCTTGACTTATCAGGATGACATTCTAACGAACTGAGCTACAAGGCCAGGGCCGCTAAAGTTTAAATTAGTTAAAGGCATGTAGAGAAGGTATCCATCAGTTATCTAAGATAGTATTGGGTTGATCAAAAGTTAATTTGTTTTTTTCCTTAAGGTAGCTCTAGTAGCACTTAGTTGTCTTTAACCTCATTCAAAACAATTTTGTTAGATTTTATTGTGACAGCTGTCATATCAGTGTGCATTAAAAAAATTAAAGTTGGTGAATTTTTATAGCCATTTTACATTGAGGATGGAAGAAAATAAGCAACATTTTCAGCATATTGTGCTTTATTGCTTCAAGAAAGGTAAAAATGCGAGTGAAACACAAATAAAAAAAAGATTTATACAGTGTATGGAGAAGATGCTGTGACTGATCAAATGTGTCTAGAGTGGTTTGTGAAGTTTTGTGCTGGAGAGTCTTTGCTGGACGATGCTCCATGATCGGGTAGATCAGTTGAAGTTGGTAGTGATCCAATTGAGACATTAATTGAGAACAATCAACATTATACCACATGGGAGCTAGCCGGCATACTCAAAATATCCGAATCAATCAAATTATTGGTCAAAATGAAAAATGTGTCTTTTATTGTATCTAAAAAACAAAACAGACTTGTTGGCCAACCCAGTATCTTACTCCTCATTCCTAAAAAACATAAAAGAATTAATCAATCCTTTTATTGCAGATAAGAAAATCATTACTGGTGCTAGTAAATATTTGTTGAATGAACAAGTGCTTTTGCAAACAGTTGGTAATGAAGGCTTGACAACCCCATTATGGCAGCCATGAGAATCAACTATCTCCAGCATGTGAAATGTTGTAGCTATTACTATCATTCTGCCCCTTCTCTTCCTTATCATCACACTCAAAAGAGCAAAATTCTCCTAAAAGATCGACTGCAGTGGAAAAGCAAACAAGGAGGGTTTGATCTGAATTTGTACTCATAGATGCACATCACAGCCTTGTTGCCAAGAATCTGGACACTTCGAAACTTGAAGTTTTAAGGGAGTAAAAGATAATTCCTCGAATATTAGAAATAATCAAGTGTGAATCTAATCTCTAAAATCTCTGGCTGCTACCATACAATGGTAAGCTTAACTTGGATGTCTGAAAAATCAACTAAACCCAACATTTTGCAAAAATGAGTTACCATCTAATAAAAGGTTAATGATGTTAGGTAAACATAACGCTCTGTTTTCTCCAAATGTGGCCAGTGACTCAGCTGCATAACCCCCACCCGGGGTGCTTATGAGCACCACAGCCCTGCCTGGATCCTTTCCCATCCCAAACGTAACCTCAGGAGGGAGTTTTTAGTAGGTTCATATGACACGACTGGGAAATGGAGAGCATCTCCCTTGTATTCTAAGACAACTCAGACCTGTTAAATATGTTTGCCTGTGCATAGGTAACCTCAGCCATTCCGAAGGCGCTAACCTGAGACCAGGTGAACTCAGGTGTGGCATTCTAACTAGAGTTGCCTGCATGTGATGCTTGTTTAAAAGTGCCAAAGTTTTAATCCTTAATATGTTCTATTGGAAAAATGCTAACTCATTAATATGAATGAAGAGAAGTCACTTAGGAATAGAGAATTCCAGCTAGAAATTCTTAGGCCACCCAGAAATCTATTCTTTTAAAAAAAAGCGTTCATGATTTGACCCTTGAAAGATGCTTTTTGTTCCATTTCACTTATGTTTTCATAGTTCTCTGTGATCTTAAATTAGTAAGCTATTACCAGACTTGCAAGTGTTACTGGTCAGAATTCCTGACTCTGTTTTATAGAAGAGAAACCAAAACCATATGAACCTTAAGTGGATGACAGTCATAGATTTTTAGCATTGACAGCAATGCGGCCAAACATAGTATTCAGGCACTCCCTTGGAGGCTCGTGTCCTAGAAGCTGCAATTGCTCAGATTTCTTCCCGTCGTGGTTCTAAGCCTTTAACAAATATAAACTAGTAGCTTTGTTGATTTTTATATTTACCATTGCTCTCCGTTGTCCCTGACCATACTTGTTCATTTTTCCTTTCTTGGACAAAACCAAAGAAATATTTATCATTCTATTCTACTCTGGTCACAGTGCTTTTAGATTGGACGGCTAAAAAGTAGAACATAGCAGGAATTGGGACCACAGGGCACAGGAAGTTTTACTGTGAATTAACTTTAGGAACTTGAACGTTAGTTAAGTCTACATTCAGCAATCAGGTATTGATTGATCTGGAATCAGTTATCCTCAGTGGAAGATGTTCTGAGGATATGGTTAGCATGGAATGAACATTTGAATTGCTCCTGTCGACATTTTAATTTTACTAATATATCAGATTTTAACGTTCAGATCTGGACTTGAGAAATTCATTATCATCCATAGCCGAAGACCTGAAGTGTCGGTTCAGACTAAGATATAGCGCGAATGCTGTAGGTGAGGGCCCTGCTTCCCTCTCCCCCTCCTTCTGTGAAAATATATTCCACATCAGATGGGTGGGGTATATGAAGAGGGAAAAATAGGCTGATGATGACAAGAGAATTCATTGACTGAGTCCCAGGGAAAAAGTAGAGTTTTGTGTCCTGCAATAAACTCCAAAACTAACTTTTTAAAAGGCATGTGACTATGCTGAGTGTAAATATCAGAAACATTAACATTACCAACTCTTGTTCCCTCATTATGACTATTACTCTAATCACAGCAATTTAGTATAATCCTAAAATTCTTTAATATTCAAACCAGACATTAAAGGTGGGTTGATTTATGTCTCCAGTGCAACACTATATGAATGCAAGTACATGACGTACAGGGACAAAAATGTTGGTGAAGTTTTCTCTTTGACATCATCTGTTCTAAATGTCACTACTACCCTAACAGCCCTTGATACACATCTCATCATTGCTGTAAGATCTTGATAAACACACTTAGGAACCGGGGAAAAAGTAAAAAATAAATTACATTAGATGAAATTAAGAAAAGGGCTGCATTTTGGTGTCCTCCCAAGCGGAGAGATTTATGAAAGCATCCCACACCGAGAGAAAGGACCCCCTTTCCTTTTCTGTTTCAGCCTCGCCATCACTCTCCCCACCAGAGTTTCACAGGACCTCTTACTTTATTTATCACCAAGTTCCATAATTAACATATGGTTCATGTTATTGATTTCTCAGGTTTCAAAGTAAAATAAATTGAGCTTTCTTCCACATTTAGAATATACAGTTTTTCTAAGGAACTCTAAACAAAGACACACATTATTTGTAAGTTAGAGAGCAGCTGCCAGAAAACAGAAAATTAGGAATGGAGTCGTGGGTAAAATAATGGAGATACTGTTCGGAGGTAACCCTTTGTGCAGCAGGAAACTTTCCTTAGAAAAGAGACAGCTGAGTTCGCTTGTAAATTTTGCTAGAAACAGGCCTGATTTAGTAACATTTAGTGCTGGTTAGGAGGCTGAAGGCAGCACTTTCGGCTTTGGATACCAAGCAAGTGTTCTCTTGTATGGTCTAAACACTTTATAATTTCAAAAAGTATGTATGAGTACAGCCGCTACTTATTTTTTTAATGAATAGAATAATATATAAGTAAATATTAGATTTGGGAGTAGACATGAATTTTCTAAGCAAAAAGAATGGATGTTATACAAGAAATAGTTCATAGATTACACTATAAAATTTTAAACTTAAAATATGAGTAAAACTAAAAGGCACATATTTGCAAAAATTATGCCAAAGGTTTAATATCCTTAACATACAAAAAGCTCTTACAAGCCAATAAGAAAAAGAAAATTACCCAGTTTAGATGTGAAGAAGGAGCACAGGCAAATTGACAAAGAAATGCACGTATGCACAATGGCTGGTACATAGATGGGAGAAGTATTCAACCTCACAAATAACAGAGAACTGTACATTAAAAACCAAAATGTACCATGATAGGAGCTGATTAAATAAATTATGAAAATTCATTTATAAGAATGATTTTTCAAAATAACTTATTTTTGAAGAATAATTGCCAAAAGGAGGAGATCCAAACTGTATATAAAACATGACCCCAATTTTGAAATACATTTCAAATACATGTACAGAAAACTAAAAGGAAATACACTAGTAGTGTCTGTCTCTGTTGAGGTATTATGGATTGTTTATATTTGTGGTCTAAAATGAGCATGTACTATTACTACATATTGAGCCATATGAACTGCCAATAGTTGACTGCTTTTGCCCTACAAAAAATAGTGTTTTCATAATATCTAACCTAATATTCTTATCTGACAAGGTTGTTTTAGCATTCGTTTTTATGGAGAATGCCTTGTATTACAGAGAAGTTGAAGTTCTTAACATCTGCATACATACTGTCTTTAGAGTCTGACATAACAATTAGCCACATAGTATCATTCCCTTTGCTGTTAGACAACACAATGGGACATTTTGTAAAAATAATGTGTATGTATATTTAAAACATATGGTGCATTTTTATTGATGCTGATATTGATAAAATGGCAAACATTGAAAACTAGAAAAAACGTGATAGGCTTTCTAATCAAACTGGCTGATACCATTGTTATTATCTCTGTTCTTTTTTTTTATTATTATTATCTGTTCTTATTGGCATTTGACCATTTAGTATAACTGAGCTGTGGAGAAATTTCACTAGATTATAAATGGAAGCAATTGCTGGTGAGTAGTGAACTTATAGATTAATGTCTGCATGTAGAACAAAGTCAAGTTACAAGCCTACTTTTACTACAGTGGCAGGCTCTCGTGTGGTTTCTTTAATAATCTTTAGCTTTTCCATATTTTTTACTTGAAATCAACTCTCAGTCCTCTTGTTAAAAATGAGCTCATAGCAGTTATATAATACAGTTAATCATAGGCTTTTTAGACATATGCATTACTCTGTGTCTGCTAAAAAAGGAACTTTTCTTTCCAAACCTGTGTTGGCCTGTACAGGGAGATAGCGCACAAATAGATAAGGTATTATGAATGCAGAATTAGTGTAATAAAGGACGGTCAGATGTCTTACCAGTTTTTCCTGAAGTAATAAAATATGAGTATTTAATTTGAGACTCAAAATGCTAACAGCAATCTTCATAAAATGCAATTGCCCTTATAATAACACAGATAACTCCACTATCCACTATCCACCCAAAGTCAACCTACATTTCTTCCAAATTTAAGGAGGGAAAAGCGGGGGTTGGCGGTCGGGGTGGGGGGAGTGATACCAGACAAAGGAAATTTGAGTGTATATGTATTATTTTTCAAGCCTTTTTCCCTCTCTTCCTTTAAGCCTGTTGTCACCTCCCATTGTGGCCCTTTGACCGTATGAAGATGAAAAGAGTGTGGATGATGGTAAATGAAAACTGTTGAGGATACACTGTTTACAGCAAGTTAAGTAGCTGTAGCCTCTGTGTTGGGTTTAGACAATTGGCATCACCAAACACATTCAGAATAGCTTTCATTGCAGACTGAACCATCTGCACACTGGGCAAATAGCTGTGTTCCAGCTCAGCCTGTGCACCCAAAGCTGTCAAAGGTGGGGACAACATTGGGTGGGAGAGAGTCCCATTTCACTCAGGCAGAAACCACTGAGCTTTCTTTCCTCCAGTCAGAATAACAAAGTCCCAGCCTCCGGTGATTGATGAGCATGTTGCCAGGGGAAATGGAGTGGAAAATCATCGCCTTGTCTTGTGCTTGCCACAGGAAAGCCTTAACAGAGATCTCTATTCTTCTTGTTCTGATAAGAGGCCTGAGGAAGCATCAGGCAGGGCTGGGAAACCTGTACGTGTGTTACGTCCAGCTGCTTGCTGGATGGCCTTTGGAAATACAGCTCAGTTCCCTCTCACATCGAACATGTGTGCTGTTGGAGGGCCTGTGACAAGCCATGCAGCTTTTGACCACTTCATTGTGGCACGTGAGCTGAGAGAGGCTATTTTATTAAGGACAGCTATCCCTGCTTTAACCTAAAAATACACATTTCTAAAGTGTATCTATGAAATGAAGGTCATGTACAGAATTCTGTTACTCCTCCTGGTATTGTTAAATTGGATATTTATAGTCTGAAAAAACTTGGAAGCACAGAAACAAGCTAAAATCATAAAAGCAGATAATATTGTAACTAATGAGAAATGACAAACAAGCAGCCCCACAGCCCGCCTCTTTCTGGGGCCCTTGGTGGCAGTCTGTGGAGCCACTGGGGAAGCTGTAGCCATCACACGTCAAGCTCAGGACGGCACACGCACGTGTCTCTGCTGATATTTGAAGAGTCCGTTTTGAGAGACCCCAGTTCACACCATCTAGTTGTCCCATAAGCAGGAATGTCTGAAGCTGAATGGGGTTCCTGTTCATGAATGTTGCCACGATGGTCTTGGCAGAAAGGACCTATTACTTACACAGTATGTTCTTAGTGCCCTATAGATTTGGAGTATTTAAAGTTTCCTTACAGTATTACTTTGTGACCAGAAAGCAGGGATCCTTAAAGACTCTGTTGGCACCGGACATTTAAAAAAGGCCCAGGTCACATTGTATACTGTCTCAGTAGTGTATTTGAGAAATCTGTTTAAGAAACTGGCATTTCCACTCCCATGATGTCTTGTTTTGTGTCTTTTCCAGGCCCGAGTTCCATTTTGAGTCAGGAACATTTTAAACCTTTCCTAATTCAGTAGGTGTCTCACAGATTATGTTTACAGAAATTACAGCCCATCCACTCACGTTATCTCCAGAGTCTTTATCTGGTGGAAGTGGGCATGCATACCATTTTATTCTCCCTGTGATCTTGTGCCTTTTGCCAGAGTGAGTTGGAGAATTTTTTAAATTCCATTCGTGGGTGAAAAGATAGACTGCCTGTCCCTGTAACTAACTCTTTGTGACCAAAGAATGACCATTCTGAGGCCACCACACTAATGTTGGCTTTGAAAGCCCTCTTGAAGTGGAAACGCATGTCCTCTTTCTCCCCAGGGTCAGCCTGGTGACGCTGCAGGTTAATTCATTCTCTTTCTCTGTTATCTACCCCCCCCCAAAACAAAAGGACTTTCTAACTCAGACCAAAATCTTCACATTGTTCATTTGCTAAATTCCCCGGTTGCTGTAAGTACTTCTTGTGTTCTCAGAAACTAGGTGCATTTTCACGTCAAGTAGTACAGGTTAAAACTTTGGAGGGAAGAAAAAGTGGATTGAATACACTGTTGTTCTTATGAGATTGTCTTCTACTTCAGAGCCACCAAAATTTTATTCCATGCCATGCCCAGACACAAAATTGGGGAGCCTCTTTGTCTCTTTGTTGTGTCATTTTTTAAATACCCTTAGAGCTTCACAGATTTTTATGAAATGCTTACCAGTGTGACTTTCCCACCACAGCTTTCCATTTTCTTTCCTTAAACTTGACTTTTGTGTCGTACACAAGATTGTGGTTAGGTGGTCTTCTGCTGTGCCTTTTTTTCTTTTTTTAATTAAGTGCCTTCATTTGTTCATCTGAGCTGAAATCAGCAAGGCCTAATCGATGACAGAGCCACCATTTTAAGTGACCACCGGCAGAGTGTGATTCCTGCTTACAATATGAGGAGAAAGTGGATCTTGCTGAGGTTGGGGCAGATTCCCCAGTCTTGCAAAACGTTGCAGGCAGTTAATGGGCTTGAACTTGAGATTCTTTTATGTGTGCTCTTGTATGTGGGAGAAAGAGTGAAAGAGATACCCCATGCATAGAATTTTTAAACTGGGCAGCACTATGGTAGTTAGCTAGAGGCAAGAGATACCCTGTTGGCTCCTAGGCCCTCCTGGAAGCTGCCTGCTAGCAAAGACTCCTTGGAGATGAATCTCATGTGGCTTCCTTTTGCCTGATGTTGCTCTCCTAACTTACACCTTAGAAGGAAGGCCTTGGAAGAGGAATCCTTCTCGTATCTCAAGTACTTTGCAGGTTGCAGTCCTGCAGTTTGCCCCTCGGGAAAATAAACCAGCACATTAACTCCCAGCAAAGGCTACCTCCTTGGTCTGACGCAGTTTGTAGAGCATTTTCTTCCTGGTTTGTGTGCTCCACATTGTTTCGGATCCTCTCATCACTGACCAGCTGGCTTGCTGGTGAATAGCGCTGTGGGCCCCTCGCCATGTTTCATGTGAGGTCTTGGCTGGGTGGCAGGCAGGCAGCCTGTAGCCAGTGTCAGCAATTCAGGAGGAATTGGCACAGCAGTGTCCCCATTAATTTCTGCTTGTCACATACTGTCATGCAAGTTACACCAGAGAGGAAATGACCGTTAAAAAAAAAGGTACCCTTGTGGCACTGGGTCCCCTCCAGACGTTCCCCGAGGTTAAACAAGTGGATACAATTAGCTCGACACAGACAGCTGCAGGGAAGGGAAAGCCTCGAAGTGGGCCCCACAGCAATGTGTCTTTCCTGTTAGCAAGGAGTGTCAGCTATCAACATCTGCCATATTTTAACCCTTCAAAGGGACCGGTAAATTAAGGGGAGCTATTATCCCACGCTCTGCTGATCATTATCAATCATAATGCCTTGGGAAATTACCACAGTGCCGCTGCCTTGGTGGCGGGTTTTGTGCTTTGGGGAGCTTTTTTTTTCCTGCTTTTGCTAGGAGCAAAGAGGAGTGGCGGGGGCAACAAGGGCGAGGGGAAGCTGGCTCTTTAATCGTTAGTAATTTACTGCCAAGGGGAGAGGGACTAGAGAGGCAATAAACTCCTCTTCAGTTCAAACTGATTGTTAAAATTGGGGAGCTCCAGACGGCTTCCATTTCCAAAGAGATTGATTTTGCTGACTGACTTTGGTCGAGCCGGCCTCACCAAGGACGGGGAGGTTTCAGAGCACAGCAAGAACTTGGGGAAATGAGAACCAGTTTTAGAGGAGGAGGGCTGTCCAGGATGAGAAAAGAAACTCAAAATAAATTAGAGGCCTCCAAAAACTGCTGTTTCATTTTTTTAAAGATTGAAATGATTAAGCTGTTGTTATCCAAATAGAGTCCTCACTGACCTTGGTAAGCACATACTTTGTTTGGGGTAGATTTGTCTAGTGAAAATCTGGTTGCCAGCATGGAAGGAATGGATGAATGAGACAGTCCCATGTGAAAGTATGTTTTTTGAAACTTATTTGTCTGAACTCATCATGAAAACTGTTTAGAGAAAAACAGAGAAAGCTATACTACAGTGTTTTGACCCCATCGGCTCTTGGGTTCATATTTGTGAACTTGGAACTTTCTCTTCTGAAAAGATGCTATTTTGCTTGGGTCATGAGTATTTCTTTTTCAGACAGGTATTCTGAAAATGATCAACAATGAAGACTATATGATTGCACCAAGAACAAAACATTGGAAGGAACAATTATACTTGGATTTCACTGAGTTCTTACTTAATGTTACTGAGGAAAATTCTGGCACCATTTCAAATAACTTCTAAGTGAGGGCTAGGACCAACCATCAGGATAATTGAGTAGAAGTAACCCTGTGCATATGATCTAGATTTCAGTCTCTTCTTTTATGGAAGAAGGGGTGGCATGATCACCAAAGAGATGAGTGTTAAATCTGCTGCAATCCTCTAATATCTAGTCTGAGACCGTCCTTTTATAGATACGAATCAGAGGCTCGGGAAGGTTAGATCTAAGATCTCACAGTGAAGCAGAGGCAGAACTGGAGTCTTTCCTTCCCAGGAGAACTGTTTATATCATTCCATCGGCTGCCTTAGTACAGTGACAGCAAAGGGTCCCCCTGCCCCGTTGACAGAAGGGAGTAGGAAGGAACCACAAGTCTGGGGTCAAGGTGACTTTCTTTAGTAAGGGACATAGTCGGCTTCAGCCATGATGATGTCAGGCTGTAAATTGGATGCACCAGTTTTAGTTGGCTTTATTAGAGCAAGCAATGCCAATTTTAAAAGATTGTCTTCTTGTCCAATTTTAAGTATATCTAGTGATACATAAAAGTATTTTAAATCTAAGGAACAAATTGCACTAATGAACAAAATGGAAACAGAGGCATGGATACATGGAACAGACGGAAAGTTGCCATGGGGGGCGGAGGGAGGACTGGATGAAAGAAGGTGAAGGTCTCAGCCAAAGAGCATATATGCATGACCTATAGACACAGATAACAGTGTGGTGATGGCCAGAGGGAAGGGGGGTGAGGGTTGGGCAGAGGTGGGCAAAGGAGTGGGGGGAATGGGGACATCTGTAACAGTGTCAACAATAAAAATAAAGTTAAAAAATGAAAAATATATATATAGTTTGGAGAAATTTACCTCTTTAGGAATTTATAATCTTTAAATATCAGATCACAAAGAAGAATCAGTGAAGGATACATAAATGTGCGTCTACACTAATATGTGCTCAATCCCTAACTATGGGATCTCGTCTTATCTAATGATGCATAGACTGTACATGAGTTTTTCTGTTACTCATGTTACTGAGCTCTGATTTTAGGGGATAATTGGTAATTGACTTCTGTTTGAGCTTAGACAAATATTGAAGCATATAATTTAATAAGTTAAATGTCAGTTTGATTTCAAAAGTGGATTTGTTCCTCATAAAGTAGATTCTTATTTCATTAAAAATGAAAACATAGAAACAAAAATTATATTTATTCATGTTTAAATGCCACTGTTTTCTCAGAATTGTTTCTTAGGCCTGATTTCAGGATCTGCCCCACAGCATCAGGCTTCAGTTGAAACACATACCTGACAACTGTGTAGGCTCCAGAGGAATACCAGATGATGGGAAACAGGATAGCAGAGAAAAATAGCAATTTAGTGAACAATGATGAGCCAATTAGACAAAAAACATTGGCTGGAACTTCACGGGACGGCACCGAACCATTACTCACTCCTGTGGTATTCGGAATCATAACATCAATCGTGATGAGCTGCTTCGCTAGTCATGTGTCCATAATATGTAATTCCATAAAAATTCTCTTGGTTTTGGCATTAATTAATAGTGACTATATTTTATAAAATGGCATATTTCATTGGAAACACTTGCGTTTGAACATGTCAGCTAAGAACTTGAAAATCTTTCCTAGCATTCATTAAAATTATAATTGCTGAGTTCTCGTGGGAAAAAGTAGTTTCTCATTTTAAGTCCCGCAGTTTCAATAGGATTTGATATAGCATTTTATTCCACTTCTCGTCCTCATGACTCACTGCATTCTTTTCCCCAGAACTTATCCCCTGTTTACCCTCCGAGTTCTCGCTCATGTAGACACAAGCCTAGTGAATCAATAGGCATGACTATTTTCATGAACAGTTGAATAGTTCAACCTCCGTAATGTTATTGGAAAACATTGTCTAGTCTGCAAGTTTAAGGAAAATTTACTTTCCCTATACCTTTATATCTTGATTGGATTTGGCATTAATCTCTTTAAGATTAAATTCTGGGGGAAACTTTTCAGAGCTGACCTGGGAGTTTCGCAGGCAGTTGGGAAGTAGCCCTCTCCTCATTTTACAGACGGAGGCAGCTAGCAATAACCAGCTTAATTAATGACTTGCCCAAGTTCACACAAGTAAAAAGCCAAGAGCTAGATTTGTGACTCGCACAATCCATTAGACTGTTTGCATCTAAGTCACCATAGTAGGATTAAATATAATTTATATATCTTTGTCAGTGCTATTTAATGAGTAAGACCTATTTACATAAATGCTTTAGCATTTCCGTGCCCTCTGGGCCATTAATGCAATTTATTCTTATAATTTTAATTGTTATAAGCCTCTGAGTGTATAAAATAAATTCAGAAACAGAATGAAGACAGATCCATTTGATTTTATTATGATTAAACCTCGTCAGTGCTAGGATTCAGAAATAAAAGCTCTTCATTAGATATTGGCTATTAGTCACGTATGTTGTGGTTTTGTTTAAACACTTCTGAAGTTACATTCAGTTAAGGAAAATATACCTTTATTTCTGCAGATTTACTCATAAACCATTGAAGAATACATAGTGTGTTTTCAAGGATATGCAGTCTGTTTCTTTCACATAACAGCCCTGCAGAAAGTCCTCGGAACTGCCTCTGTGACCCCTCATTTCTATTTCCTCACAGATCTCTGAGTCGGCACCTACTTATGGCTGCTGTCGCCATATTGTGGTCCTTGAGAAAAGAGCCCACATAGGGATAATCTCTAGTTATATTCTCTTCCTCTCTAGTGAAAAGATCCTACCCTTTTTGTTTTCTAAATTTTGGGAGAATGACACAAACTTCAACACAGTTGTGAATTGGAGCCCAACTTAGTTCTAGACAAACATACCTTTCTCCTTGAAATATCAGTAGTAATCTGGCATCTGAAATAGATTTATGGTCACCTTAAAACTTGTTAGCAGTTTTCCTTGAGTGACTTAGTATTTTATGCTTGTATCTGAGAACAAATGAAGATTGTGAGAGGCCACTGAAAATAGAATTTTAGTATTCTAAAGGAATCATTGTATTACATTGTTCCTCCATGCAGTTCAGAAACCAACTGTGGAATTTCTCTCTTTTTTTCATACTTTATAGATATTAGAATCTGTTTCTACTTCCTTTGTAAAAAATAGGAAGGTTTCCCAGGCTGTAATTTTTACTGTAAACTTTTGTAATGATCAAATATAACATTCCTGTGGAAAATATACCTTATAGTTGTTTAGCTGATAATCCACACTCTGCCTCGTAAAACCTAAGGATAGTTTTAATCAGCCATTATAAACTCTATCATTAAATAACATTAAATCCTTTTTTTAAAACCTCATTTATGCCAGGTACATTTTTATATTGTGAGAACTGCGTTAAAGCAAAGCAGGGCTTGTAAAAACATAGTAGAATGCACTTGAAATTCACGTTGCAAATGTAACAGGACAGATTTTCAAAGCCAGTGTGCTGGCTGTTCCACTGGGTCCCAGAATCCATCGAGTATTGGACATCTATCCCATTTCCGTTTCACTCTTTCTTATAATTTCCTAAATATATTGGTGTGGTACCAGCTCAACTTGAAATCATGAAAGTCGACAAGGTTTATATAGTGTACTATCTACAAATTAAAAATGTAAACAAAACTGAAAGGATCATTTTAACCTATTAAGGAAAGCATTTTTAAAGGCTTGAAGGCATCCCTTATATATAAATCAGTGAAATTATAAAATTTTCAGAATTGGAAAATACTTTGAAACCTATATAGTCTAGCCTTTCCACATTACATTTAAGAAAGTGAATCCCAGAGAAGCTGGGTGAGTTGCCCAAAAATCACGCAGTTAGGCCCAGGCTAGAACTGCCTCGGGGGTGTCCATCCTGCGGCCAGTGCGTCCCAGGATGGCCGTGAATGTGGCCCAACACAAGATTATAAATTTACTTAAAACACTATGAGACTTTTGTGTGTGTGTGATTATGTGTCGCAATGTCTTTAATGTGTGGCCCAAGACAACTCTTCTTCCAGGATGGCCCAGAGACACCAAAAGGTTGGACACCCCTGAACCTAGTTCCTATTGTACTATTCTAGTACAGTAGACTTTCTAAAAGTCATAGAAACCTGGTTTTGTTCTCATTTATATAGAATGATTTCCCATACTGTAGACTTATACTTAAAGCATTTTGTTATTGGTTTGAATGAACTATTTGCACATTCCTCTAAAAATAATGTTAGTTCGGACTTTGCCCTCATTTTTACTGACCTAACCCTTGGATCCATATTGCTTCTTGGCTATAACTTTCATTCTTAGCATTTTATTCTCTTCAGTTAGAGCCTGATTCCAGGTGTGATTTTTTTTCTCCATGAAGAGTTGAGTTATAATGATTTCTGTCTTCAATTTCATTTCGGTAATGTTCATGCACCATCAAAGTTCTTATTCTTGTTCTGTTTCCCCAGTAGCTTCTGAAACAGTTAGTTGAATACTTAAGTGTCAGATAGGAATATATGCTGACTACGTACAGGGTTTTTGTTCAACTCAGTAAACATTATTTTGTGTCTTCCATATGAGAAGCACAGTGCTATCATAGGACTAGGGTGGCTAAAATACGTAAATTTTATTTCTTAGTTTTGAATGCCTCCAAACACTTACAGGACACACAGGGCCAGTGCTGCAAAGCTGTCGGACATTTCCCTGTGATATATGGGAAGGAGGTGCAGTGGAGGCTTGGACTCAGAAGCGCACACGTGATTAAAGGCCCAAGAATTTAGCAGGTCTAACCTGAAGAATTTGAGGTTTGGTTAGGACACTGGCATATATTTTATTTCCTCAGTTGACATTAAATTACAGAATATCCTTGTACACTTTGCATTAGCTGATGTTAAGTTACAAAATCACTTTGCACACTTTGCATTAAAATTCATGAATTCCACAGGTGTGAGTGGGGAAGTCGGGGAGCGGAATGTGAGTAGTTGTATATTTACCTTCTGTGGAACATCAAGAAGCTAGATTCGATTTGGGGAATCACTAACATTGCTAAAACATCTTCAGGCCCAGGAGACACCGTCTGCTTATTTCATTTTCTTTATTTGATGTGGAGAAAGAAAGTTCACCGTAACTGACACCAAGTTACTAGCCATGTGACATGAGTAAGTCACTTAAATTATCTGAGCCTCAGTTTCCTTATCTGTAAAATAAGGTTAAAAGCTGCAAATCAAATGAGTTAAAAAGTATACAGTATTTTATATACAGTTGGCATTCTGATGATATAAAGGGTGACGATTATTCTCCTGTGTGCTTTCTGCTTATTCTCCTGTACTTTTTACATGCAGAGACCCAGACCAGTCGCAGTACTACACCAAGGTCTGACTGGTGATGGCAGTTGCTTATCAAAATTGTCTGTGATGATATCAAGTAATCAATAATGCATGGTGGCGTTAATGACCCACCAAAGTCAGTTGCTCTATTTGGTATCCTTACAGGCCTCTCTTCCTTCTGGGGTGGGCCTGTGTTGACTATGCAGTGCCTTTTTGCATTTCCTTCCATCTCTTTTTTGTGATATCACAGTTACTTCCTGAATTATTATAAAAAATCTTGAGATTCTCAGGAAAGTCAAACCCTATAAACTTTTAGCTCTGAAATTTCTAAGTATAGAACACATAATATGCCATCATAAGTTTAGGTAATTGATTTTAAGAATTTTCCATTGTGTACTGGAACACCTAAAAAGTGGAAGTCCTGAGAATAATATAATATATTTAACATCTGTGCATTTTCCCTCAATTTGTAGTCATATTTTCCTGGTGGCAGCTGATCAAGTTGAAATGTTAAGTTTTGAAATATTCTAATATTAGATGTACTCAAATGCATCAACTTTTATCAGCATGCTTTAGATGGGAACAAGAAAGCCTACCTAGCAAAAAATACATTCTAGTTTTGTATCTAACTTATTCTATAAATCCTTGTACAGCAGACTGTTCAGGACACTATACTAATAACTTGAACATATTATATACACATAATATAGTTTAAAATCTCTCTATATTTTTATATTTAGGTATATTTAAAGTAGCTGTGTATTTTAAAATCTAGAGAGGAAAACTAAAATATAGAGAAATAGCCACCAAATGAGGCAGTATATGACAGCTGCCATGTAAGTGTTAAAAAGAGGGTGTTACAGAAATTCAGAGGCGGGAAAAATAAGGACTGGCTTCAGGGAGAAAGTGGCACTTATGTAGTACCTTTAAGATGTTACTCTAAAACCTGAGTGACACAAACCAAAAAAAGCCAGGATTGGGGAGTCTAGCTCAAGAGTTGTCAATTTCCACTTGGGGAAAGAAAACATTTATCTGGGCACATCAGATGGATGAGGACAAGGAATTAGTTAAACAGGAGAGAAAGGGACTTGATTGTTTAAGTACTGGGACACAGTGGCAGACTTTGGGTGGGTAGCTGACATTTATTATCATTGTAGTATTTTACACTGATTCATCTTATGTTGATGTGCTCATTTGGGAGAGATTACAACAGAAGATCAGTCAAAGAAGTTGCTCCAGTAATTTGGGAATGAGCAAATCAGGGCCTCTGCTAGAAGGATAGCAGTGGTGGTGAAACAGAAAGAAATGAGAAATTGTGAAGAAAGCCTTGACAGAAGTTGGTTGCTCGATGTCCTTAGTAAGGACGAGGCAGAGGTAGGTAAGTAGAGAGCAATTGTTAGTTTAGAGAAGAAGTTGATTATTTACTTTCGTCTTGTTGAATCTGTCCTGGAATGGGAAATTATATCTGAGAGCATTGCAAGAACTTTTGGCTGCAACAGCTGAGTCCCAGGTAACCTTTGAGGATTCGTGGAATCTCGGAGAAGCACCAAAATACTGGAAATGGAAAAGGTTTCTTTTTTTTTAGACAGGAAAAAAATGGAATCTACAAAATACAATCCAGCAAGGTTGGTACTGCATGAGTTGTGAGCATGTGGAAAAATTACTGGTTAATAAGTACAAAAAGCTACCCAAAGTTCAGTTTAATTAGAGAATAAAAAGTAAAACAATTGGAAATATTTCTCCCATCAAATTGGGGCACGCAAAAAAGAAAGTTTGATAATGTCAGGTATTAGACTGTTAAGCAATGAACAGTCTCATGTACTGTTGATGGGACTATACATTGGTACAGCATTTTGGAGGCAAATGGATAGTATGTATTCAAACTAAAACTGCACATATTCAGTAACCAAGCATTTTTACTTCTCAGAGAAACCCTGGTACTAGTGCAAAAGGAGGTATGAATAAGGAAGGTTGTTGTAACATTAATTATAATGGGGAAAAGAAGGAAATAACCTAAGGGGTCATCAGTGGGGGGATGGCCAAATAGACTGAAACTGTATGAAGTAATTGTGTGTGACAATTACAAAGAAAGATGTAGATCTATAAGAAATTACATTTAAAGCAAAGTGTTGAGTGAGCAAAAGGAAAAAAGAGGCAATTTTAGAACCGAGGATAGCACGGTTCCATTTATCTGAAGTACGTGGATATTTCATATAATTCACTAAACCAAATCTGGAAGAATTATACAACAAAGTGATTTAAGTAGGTACCTCTTTGTAAGGTTGGAATATCTATCAGTCTAGTCTCATTTCCATGTCAGATAGGATTGCTGAACTGATAGATTAAAGAATATAGCTATGCAAGATTTTTATTGAGAAAGTCTCTAATTTAGGGTCTCTAGCATTTAGCTGAGTGCCCACCATATTCTTTAGCTATGGACCACTCAGTAAATGTTTATTGGATAGCTGAATGGATAAATCGTAATATGAAGCATATTTGCCAAAGTAAAAAAGCAACTGACTTACCAGTAACATGGGTTCCTAGAAATAATGAAGCTACATTTTACAATTTCTCATGGAGAATCACTTTCAAACTTACTGTATGATGTGCTGCCTTGGACCATTTCTAATTTAATCTTTACAACAATCCTGTGAGGATAAACATATTTCATTAGAGAGGAAACTGAGGTTCAAGGAGGGAAAGTACAATACTACATATCATCAGTTCTAAGATGCCCATTTTGGATTGCATTTTACAGTCACTATTAGAAGGCTCCAGTCATGATCAAGTTGTTACTGACTGCACATGTGCTGTATGCTTGAGAACTTGCAGAATTAGTCAGTGACATGGATGACAACCCTAGAGGTGACAGTGGAGCTCTGTTGCTCAACTGTCAATGCTCTTGTTCATACAGAGAACAACATTGTGTGGGAACACAACTGAGACATTGAGAACAGAGTGTAAAAGCGATGTGAAAGAGAAGAACTATGAGTGTGAAGAAATTCTTCGGGGGACTTCCAACCAAGATGGAGGTGTAGGTAGATACACTTTGCTTCCTTGCACAACCAAAAGAAGGACAACAACAAATTTAAAAACAAAAAATAACCAGAACTGCCAGAATAACCAGAAAATCAAACTGTATGGAAGTCCAATAACCAAGGAGTTAAAGAGAAAACATTCAGACTTGTAGGAGAGGTGAAAACAGGCAGCCAGGGTGGAGAGGAGGCCAGCAAGGCAGCAGCTGGAGGACCAAGCGATCCCACATTAGCAGACAGTTAAACCAAGAAGAGCCACTGGGGAGCAAGACAGACCACACAACCCAGGGTTCCAGCTCAGGAAAAGAAAGCCTCAAAAACCTCTAGCTGTAAAAACCTGTGGGGGTAGCAGCAGTGGGAGAAACTCCCAGCCTCACAGGAGACTTTGTTGGAGAGACCCGCAAGGTGCTAGAACATACACAAACCCACCCACCTGGGAATCAGTACCAGAAGGGCCCAATTTGTTTGTGGGTAGCAGGGGAAGTGACTGAAAGCTGGCAGAGAGTGGAGCAAGCGCCATTGTTCCCTCTTGGACCCCTCTCCTGTAGACAGCACCACAGCATGGCAAAGAGGATCGCCCCACCCTGATGAATATCTAAGGCTCTGCGCTTACAACTTAACAGGTGAACCGAGACAAAGAAATACAGCCCAAATGAAAGAACAGATCAAAACTCCAAAAATAGAACTAAGCAATAAAGAGACACTAACCTATCAGATGCGGAGTTCAAAACACTGGTAATCTGGATGCTCACAGAAATGGTTGAGTATGGTTGCAAAATAGAGGAAAAAGTGAAGGCTATGAAAAGTGAAATAAAGAAAAATAGATAGAACCAACAGTGACGGGAAGGAAACCGGGACTCAAATCAATCATTTGGAACAGAAAGAAGAGATAAACATTCAACCGGAACAGAATGAAGAAACAAGAATTCAAAAAATAAGGATAGGCTTAGGAACCTCTGGGAAACCTTTAAACATTCCAACATCTGAATCATATGGGTGCCAGAAGAAGACGAAGAGCAAGAAAATGAAAACTTATTTAAAAAAATAATGAAGAAGAACTTCCCCATTCTGGGAAAGGAAATGGATGTTCAAGAAGTTCAGGAAGCTCAGAGAGTCCCAAAGAAGTTGAACCCAAGGAAGCACACACCAAGGCACATCATAATTACATTAACCAAAATTAAAGATAAGGAGAGAATCTTAAAAGCAGCAAGAGGAAAGCAGAGAGTTACCTACAAAGGAGTTCCCATAAGACTATCAGCTGATTTCTCAAAAGAAACCTTGCAGGCAAGAAGGGGTTGGAAAGAAGTATTCAAAGTCATAAAAGGCAAGGACCTATATCCAAGATTACTCTATCCAGCAGCAAAGCTATCATTTAGAATGGAAGGACAGATAAAGTGCTTCCCAGATAAGGTCAAGATAAAGGAGTTCATCATCACTAAACCCTTATTATGTGAAATGTTAAAGGGACTTATCTAAGAGAATGATGGTCAAAAATATGAACGGTAAAATGACAACAAACTCACAACCATCAACAACT